>OZ032123.1:7570615-7718115 GCA_964026355.1 Pseudorhiza aurosa
TTTCCCCAACATAACTCACTAAAAAAAAATAAAGCAATGGAAAGCATTGCTAACTGACTAAGCAAACAGACAAAGCGTTGCATGTCTTGCTTACAACTGACATGAATGTGTTTTTTACTTCAGAGACTGGGCGTATGATGGCTTCTACGAGAATCATTTGGACGCGACAGTATTCAATAAAGCACATGGCTTCAACTACCATCAAGGACCTGTAAGTTGTTTCCATACGCTGTGTATTGCTTCGTCTTTTTAAACCGTCATTTATAAAGGAGGTCCCAGTGTATGAGTAGGTATGGCGAATAGAACCTCCGTTATCGTTAGGGTTGGGGCTAAGTATATTGTCAGGGCAGGCAGCCTTTGGGGGCCACTGTTGCGGTTTCAATTACGGCTAAGTTTATGATAAGATATTCGGTGGGGATCATCTTTCTGGTTTTAATAAGTTAAGGCTAGCTCTTTGTGTTGTGCGTGCGTAAAGTTTGTCCATTGTTTGGTGGCCACTCGGGAGTTGCGTATCGTGTCAGACGGTTTTTGTAATTAGAACTTGTCGTTTCGTATTGTCTCCTGTGCACGGAGAGTTGATGTTGGTGCCCACTTGGGAGTTGGGTGTTGTGCTAGACAGGGGCGATAACGAGATTTTGTAGTGTGTGCGGGCAGTTGTTTTCGTAAGTTAGAAGATAGGAGAACAGTTATAAATCTTGGTTTTCATCAACAACTACACATTGTTTATGGTTTGAATTAGGGTTCCAGACGTAATTTCATTCTTAAGATGTTTGCCATCGTCTTTGCATGTAAAATTCCTCTTTTGGTTAAATTGCATCGTTTCTTGCTTATTCTTCTATCTAACAGAGTATTGTGCCAATACTAAAAATCGATACCATGTCCTACTCTCGTAGCTTGTACTGCAGTAGCCTTAAGCACTTGGACCATGAAATTGAGGCAAATTTCTTTTCGTTTTCTTTAGGAATGGGTTTGGGTGTACGGTCCATTTTTAAGAGCAAAGCTTCGCTTCTCAAAGATGACCCGCTCAGAAGAGGACTTTGCTAAGAGTGTTGCTGAGGTTAGGTCAGTACTTTCTAGACACAAAGATGAGATTTTGACGTCACCGTGGCGAGGTCTTCCTGAACTTACCAATAAAGACGGCTCGTTTTGTCAGCATGGATGTCCAACCCAAGCCTGGTCAATGGCCTGTATATTGGAGGTTCTTTACGATTTAGAAAACATGTTTTGAAATTGTTTAAATATGGACTCTGTCGGACCATTTTTTAGCCCAATCATGATCGTGTTCGATTTTGGACATCAACGTGTGATCGTTTTTAAAGCCGTTTTGGCACCGGCGTGCTTCTTCGACCTTGAATTCAATGTATTGCATTGAGCTAGAAATCTCATCATTTTGTGCATCTGTGATTGCTTACTTGTGTGTGATTGTTGAATAATGATTATAATAATTTTGAAGCTTTGTACTGGATTGAACACTGCACCTTAAGATTAGCTGTTACCAATGTGTGTCCAGTGAGAAGTAAAGAAAGATACCTAAACGAAACCCAACCTAGAGGGAGCAGTAATAAAAAAAACCTGACGAAATTTTGCAATAGAATTGTCAGTGCATTTCAACTGAAATCTTTCTTTGAAAATAGAGCTAGATCATTTATTTGCATTCGCGAGCTTCCAAAGGGAGCGTAACATCAAGGCAAGAGTTTGAAGCTTTATCAAAACTCCAGGATGCTTTTCAGAATGATGATTTGTGAGATAGAGTTTGTGGATTAGGCAGTGAAACTTGGAAAGGGTGTGAATGAGTTGAGCTTCTGGTGGTCCTGAAACGCCTCAGAGGAACTGGAATAATATCCCTGATCTCCTGAGAACAATGCCGGTGAAAGTATCTGTAAAAGATGGAAAGATCTCCAACTAAACGACGAGGGGAAAGAGGGTGGAGCGATTTGGTGAGGTTAGGATTGGATGAATAGAATTGTATTGTTAAGCAAGGTGGTAATGGCGGCATAGATAGAGATTTATGAGGGTAGAAAGCTGAGTCACTACACTCTCTTCATTCTTCTTGTTTCCCTAAAGATTATGACATCTCATTTTTAAAATCTAAATCGATCCTTTTTGAACATTTTGAATGTTTAATCAATGGTCGGTTTTTTTCAAAAATCCCGTCATCGTATTTGACATATAACAGTCATCTTCTTGGTTTTCGTTATTCTTTAGAGATTCAATAAAGTAGCTTTAAACCTCTCTTCGTGTGACCCTTTTGCAAATAGACAAGTTTATTAATCGAAAAAGGCATTGCAGATTTATTCCCTAGCAATTATCGTACCGTTCTTGAGTAAAGTCAACAAGATTTTGGAATTGTATGATATAAGAAACAATTTTGCTTGTAGAGATGGCTGTTCTTTTTCCTAGTGCCATCTCATATCCGAAAAGCTTTCTGATTCATGGTGGTTAGTGGCTTGATTATGAATTCCATGATCGTTAGTTTAAACGCTAAAAAGGGCTAATGTTTTAATACCGTGAAGGGTTTGGTCATCTCTTTGCTACAGGAGGCGTTTCAATCATGAATCATGGTCACCTCAAATGGAAGGAAATACTAGATCATTGTTGGATAATTTTGCCTGCCCTGTTCGTAAATTGAAATTTGATTGCCAAGAGAGAGGTGCAACTAGGAGGCCGGCCTTCACAATTTGACATGAAGGTTAGTGTTGATTCCCCTCTGCACGTGACCTTCACAATCAGCAGCATTTCTGGGCACCTGCAATTCCGGATTCATTTTGCACAATCCATGAACAGCCAGTTAACATTTACGTCCACAGCTTACGAGCTTATCCTCCTGCACACATACGCAGCCGCATTATACAGTTTTCATAGCGCTCTAACTCAGATACGATGTATGCGAAACGAATGTACATAGATAGTAAGCACTGTTTTAGCCATTCTGCTTAACATCTTAAATCAGATTCGCAGGTAACCTTTGGTCAGCTCTTTCGCATGGTTTCTGCGTCTGACGTAATCAGGAACAGGTGATGCTCAGCACTCACTTTGAATCGCTCTTCTAAAATGCAAAACTACGTTTCCGTCTTTTAGTCGACCAGTTGAATCTGGGCAGTGCGTTCTTTTGATCATACGATATAGAGTCTAAGCTACCAACATTCCATACCATAAGAATAAGTAAAGACCCATGCTCGAAAAAAAGCGCCATGGAAGACGTTATGAGAGGGGCATCCCCCTATGCCATGGCAATATGAGATAGAGGGACCAATTCTGATCTTTCTCTCCTCTTAACCATCCGCTTTCCTCTTTCTTCCTTTATTGGGGCTTTGTATAGGCCACCGTGGTCTTGCCGCAACACAACTCACTAAAAAAAGGAAAAAAAGTTCCTTTCCTCATTGCACTTCACCCCAACTTTGAAGGAAGTACCCATTCACTGGTTAATGGGGAGATAGAGGGTGAAGAGGAATGTACACAATCGTGCCACGAACTCGCTCGAGACCTTCCTCTCCGTAGACTTGCTCTAGCCACGTTGCCATCTTACCCCTAACTTACTAGCGGAGGAAGGGACTCTAGAGCATGGCACTCTATCCGCAAAATACTCTAGGCTGGAAGTATGTGAATGTGAATATGATGCCTGTCACCAAAAAGGGCCAAACGTATATATGCATGTCCAGAAATAAAGGACGCAGCAAATCGATATCCATTCTCGAAATTGCTCTCGCTTTTCATTCCTAAAAAGATTGTTTCTACTAGAGCAAAAGGGACGTGTACAAATCAGCACTGCTAATGCAACTGAGACTTTTCGATGAATACGATGGAACGACAATAGAAGGCTTCTGACAGAAGACAGACCCAGTTCACCTATTTGCCAACGGACAAGATGACCTGAGATTTTGTGAATGATAAAATAGCTAAACGTAAGATTGAGGAGTTGTGCAGTCTGATGGGTGTCTTATTGAACAATAAACACGAGCTTTGAACCGCTGTATTTTTTCATTTCTCAACACAATGCCATGACTTGGCTCACGCAATTTTTGCTTCTTTCTTCACTGTTTGGTTTGCAATGTTCGATACGGACTTTAAGGCAAATAGTGACGTTCTTTGCTTTGACTTTGGTAGCCTCCAAAGTTCAAACATGGCTGGTACACTTCACAACTGAATTAGCTCAGGACCATTTCGCGTTGCTTCTCTTCCTCTTCTCTTCTTATAATCAACTGGATGAATGAGCGTTGAGTTGGCCTTTCAATCTTAGCTTTTAATGGGAGATTTCCTCATGTTCAGAAATGCAAATCATAAGAAAAGCGTGCGCAAGGCATTAGAAATGTTGATTTTTGCAAACGGTTTCTTCTTAACCATATCAAACAAGAATTTCGGTGGAGAGAAATTCACAAAGAAACTCGCCCTTGGTTAGGCAGAGCTTAGCTTACAATTAAGCAGCTATGAGCTCAAGTTATTGACTGGAGCCAATAAGGCGAAGCCAAGTGAACCGTGCGCTGTAAAATGGTCCTATTAATTGATGACAACTTTAAACATAGGTGCGAATTGCACATATACCGTTTGCATTAGAATTTAAACAAGGTGAATTTACAATCGATAAACGGAAATCAGGCTCTTTCCTGATTACGAATTCAAGCTTTTAATTTCCTATTTCCGCATCTTCAAATTGGGTATTGTTCTCTACAGCTATAAATGCAGCGCAAGCCAGCAATCTCACTCAGTCGCTCATTTCAGCTTGTTCAGTCAAATCACTTGGTCCAAGTAGCAAGAAGAAGCATTCAACATGAAGACAGCCATTATTGTTCTTTTGCTCGGTTTGATTGTCGTCTCGCAAGTCGAGTCGTTGACCAGTGGTGGTTTGCAAATGTGGGGGAAGAGAGGTCTGAAGGTAAGCAGGGTTGGCATCTTTTTACATCTCTTTACATCCGAGTGCTTAATTAAATCACGTCTGTTAACAATCAATCTGCGATCGGATGGATCTTTAGCAGCTCACTCTGGCCCCCATCGCAGAGTCAAGATATTTGGTCGCACCAAGATAAACGAATGTAAAAAATTTCGATAAACCTAATATTCCAAAACCTGATTTTTGATCCTATTTAGAGGGAAAGCGCCTTTTTTGCAGAGAAATAGCTTTGAGGTTAAGAAGCTGGGTCTGTGCTCATCTTCCTGGCATACAGCGTTGGAGCCGAAGCTTGGATGCTTCCATTTCTGAACACCGATTTGACATTATTTTGCGTAAAAGCAATCCTTTAAATGCCCTTCCCTTTTTGCGTCTCAAGGCACGGTACATTCACTTGACCATCTTGACAAGATCTCTGCTTCATTACTGATATCTACTGGCTAAAATGGTAAAAATCTTTAGTCTCATATACGCAACACCAACTAACGAATTCGTAAGCGGCTCTCTTCTGGTCTGCTAATTAGTTTTTGCTGTCTTTTGTGGGTGCAATCTGAAAATTGTTAACCGAAAGCCTGATCAACTTTAAAAGATAAAGAGGAAGGCCACAACCTTTCTGGAAATCATCATCCCCAGCGACCTGAAAGGAAGAATATAGGTATATACATATACACCTATATACATACATATACATACACATATACATATACATGTACATACATATATATATATAGCAGAAATGCAGAAAAGGAAAAGACCGATTCTCTGTTACTCTGCTATCAACGCTCTGTACTTTGTACATAGAGCACCATATGGTGGTGAAGACAGCATCCTCTATGTGATATATATATATATATATATATATATATATATATATATACACACAAAAATGTATATATACGTTTAGGAAATTCGAGCAAACTAGAGGCATTTTTTGAAGATTTGAACTGGAATTTTGTATTTCAGGAGACAGTGGATCAAGCCGAAACACTTCGAAGGGGAATTTGCTCATTCTGCTCGTTAAACAGACATCTGTGTGAGAGATCTGCCCCTAGATCAACTGAGTATGCAGACAAGAAATGAAGAAACATCATTGGGATAAAGAATGGAACTTTTGAAGTGAAATTGATTAACAGACTTTAAGACTATCTCAGTTGTAACAACACTTGATCTGTACTCGCTATGAAATGCACATGAATAATATCTAACATTGCAAGATTCAACTCTGACCGTTCTATCTTCAACTTCTTTATCCAGCGAAACTTCCCATCCTCGCGGCAGTTGGAATCAGAAATCTGGGCCAGTTTCATAGGCCGGCTTCTTCATCTGAAAATTGAAAACATTTAGATAGAGAAATGGTTAACGACAAACAAACTTGACGACTTCCACCGTTTACAAATGATTTGCCGAAAATGTTATATTTCCATTTTGGTCGCAACGAGACTTTACTCAGTCGGTTCCTCTGAGAATCTTAAGGCTTTGGGCTCGATACCGGTCATCGCTCATTCAGCTTACGAGTCATCCAGTTTGGATAAGCTGCAATATGCGATAAATCGTGTGCAAGCTGATGGTAGGTTTGACGCTCCACCTTAGCAAGATAAATTCCTTTGCATAGCGTGGCATTCTGCCAATACTTTCGTTATCTTGTCCTGGCCTATTTGCATTTCAAAGAAACTGTTATCTCTGTGCGCTAAAGCAGAAAGATACAACTTGCTCTCGTATTTCTTTATGGCTTCTCCTTCAACGAGTTCGCGGTAGGACTGCTTCATATTCATACAGTCAGTTTCACCGAGCTGACAGCCGGAGCTTTTTGCCTGATGTCCTTCCAATGAAGAATCCCTCCCTTACCCCCGGGCGACACGCGAGGACGATGAATCCAAGCCTGCTTTAACTGCACTGACCGACCACCCGGTATTTCTATGGAGGCACATCGTAGCTTTGATTCACATGGAACTGTCGTCTAATCTTTAGATAATCAATGCAGCTTACTGAAACCCAGTGTATGGTTTTTTCCGCCACTTTGTACACCCTGTTAACAACTCTTCTTTGCTATAACGGTCCCGGCTTAAAAGTGAGCGCGAGGTTGTTGGAGCTTAGTTCTCTTGTCGCCAACAAAATGTAACCGCATTTCTGCTAAAAGGTAGATGGGTTTTAATTCCAATGCTCCGTGGCTCTTGGAACTTGTTAGATTTAAAGCCTGCCTTGCTTCCATTGCTCCTTGCTTCATTCCCACTACGCATACTTAAAATTCTTCCGTCGCTTATATAAACAGCAGGATAAGATTTGCTTGGAATGAGTCAATTTATGGATTGTTTAACCAACATTTTTCCTGTCGTAAAAGGGGTAGTTTGTTATAGAAGAAAATCAGTTAGACAGTTCGATCCTTTTCCCACTTAAAATGGAGCCCCCATCACTTAACTGCGACATTAACAATGAAGGTATTTAACACATGAAGAAATACAATTGTTGATTACGGTCCGCATCAAAGCGCAGGGCAGCAAGGAATCGCTCTTATTAATTTTTCATAGGAGAATGCCCATAGCTGAAGGGATGTGAAGGAAGAATGACGACTGCAGCTACTGGTTCGAAAGGGAAAGAGCTGAAAAAAGAAACAAAGTAAGGGAATGCTTTTTTGTACAGCGCAATTGTAGGTGCATTGCAGCTGCCAAAGGCCTAAACTGTGTTGACTAGGCCTAAGCATCTGTTTAATTCTGACCGCCTTCATGTTTTTTAAGCGCTGTCTTGAGCTGTTTTTGCTTTTCAAGTTGCACTTGTAACATCTTTTCATGAGCTGATGGAAATGTAATTATGATGCCACGTTGCTGCCATTAAGTAGCATATGTTTCACAAAAAGCGGGTTGATAATTTCATCCCACCTATACCACTAGTCATACACTCAAGTCACACTCAAGTCATTCTCAGTGTGACGAAATTATGCGTCTGCCCTTTGGTGATATATTGAAGTTTTGTACTAAAAATCACTTAGTCAAGTATTCTATGCAAGCTAAATTCGTCATGGGGAAACTGCTTTGCTCGACATTTTGGATACTCCTGTATCTACCTTGCAGGCCCTTTAACCTAACGAATTTACATTTATTGTACGAATCACGCTGCATGTAGGCCAAGTTGTATCATAGAGAGTTTCGATTTCTTGCTTTCAAGCATAATGAAAAATAAATCTATGTTTAGATGTTGTTTTTGCTAGTTCCGCTGCCACTTTAAGTATTTCTGCATCTTTCACGTTCACATTGTCAACTAAGGGAACAACAAAAGATAAGCAACTCTATATTATCTATTTCAGTGAATGTTAAGTCAGCACAGAATTATCACTTTAAACGAAATTCAATTTGCAAAAAGTGATGATTATTTAGATGAAAATTTGATCCTTTTGATGATAAATCTTTTTAGCCAACTTAAATTGATTTTCAAGATAAGAAAAGAGGGATCAGAAGCTAAAATCATTCTCCCTATTGTTGAAAACAACCATAAAATGAATAAAAGATCGAAAACTAGATCAGATTGTAAAGTTCTAAGGGTGACAACAGAAGAGCAAACATTTTTTCAATAATCAGCTATAAAAACCTGGAACACACTGCCTGCATGCATAAAAGAAATAAGCACCACAACACAATTCAAGAAAACTTTGAAATCTTTTTAACTAAGGAGAGAAATAGCCCTTTTTCTCTCCTCAAGTAAGGACATGTGGTATTTTTTTTTCAAAACTTGTAATATTTTTTGCATATTTATTTATTTATTTCAAAAGCTGGCCCACTATTTATATCAATTTTAATTGGACAGTGTTGTCCAGTCTGTGTAATCATAAACAACAGCAGCATCGTTGATGTGCTTACACCAAATCTTCCCCTGCTTTCTATTTCTTCTTTAATTAAGGGAACTATTGCACTGAATATGATGCTGGTGTCTGCAGGGCAGAGTTATACAGTACTGCATGCAACAACGTGGCTAGGGTGTACATTTTCTCTAGGATCACATCTGGTGGGACGAAGCATGATTAGGGCCCCATGCTTGTACCAATAATAAATGTTCTTCTTTTTTCTCTTCTTTTTTCTTTTAGTGGGATATGTTGGGGAAAGGCCATGGTGGCCTGTACAAAGCCCCAGCAAAGGAAGAGAGAAGAAAGCGAAAAGCTAAGAGGAGAGAGAGATCAGATCAAGTTTATTGATCTTGGATTTGAAAGATGGCAAGTTGTAATATTCAGGAAAGCACAAAGAATGCAGGAGGTTCCACAAATTGCATGTTCTTGGGATGAATGATGATTTGTGATCTTGCTAAATAAAAACGTCTACTGTTACATGTCCGGATAAGCTGTAATTAAGAGCACTTTTCAGGTGTAAAGAGAGGACTGGTATTATTTCTAAAAAGCTTAAGTGGTTGATTCAACTGTTACTATCAGCTTAAATTAATGGATTACCTGTTCTGAAAACATCATGATATTTTTTTCATTGTTTTTGCACTCCAATTATTGTAAGTTTATTTGATGATGAAATTTGTTTATAGGTCTAGACAGGTTGAACCAACAATGTCTCTTGAAGATGGGATTGCTAGCACTTACAGAGCCATGTCACTTTGTCTGTCCAATAAATTCGGAGAAGCACAGGCTCTGTTGCAACCTCAGTGAGTTTCTGCTTCAAAGTTTTTCCACACACAAGTGTCTTAATTTATGTCATTCTGTTCATCATATTTTTTCAATAGTTAGATGTTCATAGAAGTCTATTTATCCGTTTTTATGGCCTCAACTTAGGCATATTAATTTGCTCTGCTTGGTTTTGTCATCATGATGTCTGTAAATTAGGTTAAGAAGTGCTTGTTAGTAGCCCATTTCATCAATTTCAGATGGAGCGTATGAAATATAAAAATGTTTGCAGAGTAGTATATTCATCCTTTCTTTATTCCATTGTAAAGTAACATGGTGATTAACTAGAGAACGTTACCTGCCAATACAATGAGAAGCTGAGATCTATGGATGTCATCACTTGGAAATTTCCAACCCATTTGTGATTCACCATCAATTTTTCATCAATTCCAGTCCAAGTGTATGTTTGAATTTCATCAAACTGGTTTTCTGTCTAGAAATGTGACACAACAAAATCTTCTGTAGTAAACATAGCATGGGAAGAGATGTTTTTTGTTATTTATAATAAGCATTCAAACATAGATTTTTTATTTTTGGACACTGAGAAAATATTTGGTTATTAAGCAGTGCCAAGGTCTTCTCAGTTTGACCACACCTCATGATCCAAGCACCTGTAATTACAGAGAGCTAGGGATTCCTGTCACTCTTAGTGAAAGTTTAGCTGAATGTGGATTCAATCCGCTAACAATAGGATAAATGCCCAGGGATCTTACCAATAGGCTACCCTGGCACCAGCAGATGCATGTTGCACAATCTTCAACATTTTCATGGAAAATCCAAAAGGATGGCGGTTTTGTATTCAAGGTATTTTTGTATGACCCTCATCAGACTATGAAGTCTTTGGCAATGGCCGAATGAATCAAGACTATGATATCTGTACTCAAATGCATATCCAACTGTATAAGGGAAAGTAGTTGGTGCCACTGGCTGACTGCCTCAAGTACTCACATTTACAATCTTAGATACCCCTTTTGGGTGGGATTTAATAGCCTTCTTTCTTCCATTGTCTGATATTTCAAGCTTTTATGAGTGTTTCACAAAGAGATTGTGGAAGTTTCATTTCCCTTCTTACAAAATTTTAGAAATAGTACTCTAACTTTTGTCTCTTTTACAATTTACATGATATATCTTTACATGTTTGTGTTATTTTTTCAGTGTCAATAATTGTATGTATCATGCTTTGGGTTTCTCGACAATTTCATATCTCCAAGCAATAATGACATATGAAGCAGTAAGTAGACTAAATATTTTACACATTTGCAGTGGGTTTATTTATGAAATGAAAGATGAGAGCGGCTGATATTTCTAGCGTTTATAGCATTAGAAGAAAAATTTTCTTTCTTTAATTCATATACTGTATGTACCGATGGTGTTAGTTGTCAATGTATTTGCAAAGAAGTTGATACCTTCTGCTCTTGGCTGTTATTAAGTGAGCATGATGGTCTCTGTCCTTCAGTTTCACAAACACTCTTCCTGCTAGGCTGTCATACCAAAGCAGATGCTCCAGCATCTTTATCCTCTGATGCTCCACATATACCAGTTAGGGTTCCAGAATTCTGTCACATTCATCATTTGTCATAACTTTTAGGTAGCAGGAAATTCATTAATGTTGAAGGAGTTGTCCCTTTACTTGTGGCTCGTCCAATGCTGGGTCTATGGATTAGAATTTCGAGACAGGTTTCTAGAAGATTTTTTTTAGAGAAGGGGCTGTTTATGAGGTATTTTTATGCTTCCTCACTGATAGTGTATTTATTAGGAAGGGTGTGGGATTCCAACCCACAACTTTGCTTTATCACTTCACATACTCAAGTAAGTAAACTATGGCAGCAATTTTACTCATATAAAATGCTATAACCCCAGTCTTACTGCAATCTGCAGTAGCTAGCTTTTAGTTTAGTTGGTATGATGCTTAAACCTTTGATTGCATCAAATACTGACACCCCAAAAAGCACACCTTTGTTGAAAAGTGTAGGAAACCTTTGATCAAAGACTGCTTAGATATCAATTTGTTTGAGGAACATATTAAGCTTTCATCATTGAATGGGCTTTGAAAAAGCATCTCTTTTTGCTCTGCCGTCAAAAATGCAGCTTGAGTGCATGACTCATGTACATCTTCCCTTATTATAAAATGGCTTTTAATTTCGATGGAACATTTTATCTATATGCCCATAAGAATTAGAACACAGAATACAACGGTGTCACAGGGAGCACGGAACTACATATCAACCCTGTGGCATTTAGAAACTAACTTGAAGTCAGTTTCAAAGTGGGTGTCAGACGAAGCAATTATAAATTTATATATGTTTGGTTATGCATGAGTAATGCATAGCTTTAGGTTTGAGTGCCTCACCTGACTCTCTTTTTGAAGCAGACTTCTATGGCGAATATATAAAGGATACATAAACACAAATCTAAGGACAGGAAATTACCTAAGAAATTAGATAACACCAAATAATCACTGTTCACAAAAAGAAGGGAAGCTATTTATCGAAAGCATTTTGGTGCATGAAGGGGTATTTAAATGATAATAAGTGCTATATAAATGCTTTTAATGCAGAGCGGAAGCAAGATTTGGAAGCATTTTTGTAAGTAGATTGTGGTGTATATGCATTTAAAACATGCTGCAGTTTCCTCCCACATGAAACTCAGTTGTAGTTGTCAGGATTGCTCAGTGGTAATATTCTTGTGCATTGACTCTATGGTCAATGGTTTAAATCCACCCTTTCCTAAGCTTTTACTTAGAATGAGGAGAGTTGCCAGCTCTCTGTAATTCCAGGTGTTGGAATCACGAGGTGCGGTCACATCGAGAGGAAGGACCAGGAGACTAGTTGAAAAGCAAAACACTTTCAATGTGCAAATGTTTACCTTTGACATCTAGGTATAATTTTATTCATATTAAAGAAAAAGCGTAGTTGTGCAGTTTTTGTCTTAGCTTTATCCCTAGTTAGGAATTAAGTATTGTCCTACATCAAGTACGTCACAGCTGAAGGTCAAAGAATGTTAAGCTTAAATATCCCCCAATCCAAAGCGATGATTTTGTAGCCATTTTTGTTTTGGAATCATAAACCCAGGAGGATGGAAACATGGGGCATGATAATGAGTTCCCCTTCTTCTTACTCTTGCTTCAGTCCCACCTAAGAAGACTCACCCAGTGCAAATGAGTCTTCATTTGCATCTACATAATGTATAGTGTGGCACTGAGAGCACCCTGTTTGACAATGTCCTTCCTGTCACCACTTTGCCCCTTTTACCTGGGCTTGGGACTGCTAGCCTGAGTGAAGAATATCCCCATTGGTCGGGTTGAAGCAATGGCGAGTTTGTTTGTATTTTGAAATTTACCCTCCAGCCAGAATGGATACTTTTTTGTAGTTAAATGTGTCAAATTTTGTTCCATTTTTTGTAGGACTCAATTGATGCTGCCTGCAAGTCAGTAAAAAGATCATTAGAAGTGTGCAACAGGTTAGCGAAAGTTGCATTGAAAGAAGCTGATGTAGCAAGTTTTCTTAGCTAAGAGAAGTTTGCTACCATTTCCCCCCTGCCTTCCATTTCCTTTTCCCCCTACCCAAACCTCCAACTCGCTGTGGTCTATTTGGTTTTGCATAGGGTGCGATGCAACGCAGGACTGAAAGTGTAAGGATAGTGCTGCAACAAGATTCTTCCGCATTGATCCCATGGCAATCAGTTTTGTTTTACGTTAAGCTGACATTTCAATCAGAGTTAGGAAAACCCCCAGCTCTCTGTTCTTCAACGCATAGGGATCGCGAGGCGCGGTCGCATTGAGAGGAAGGACCTGGACACTGCTCGATAAGCAAAATGCTTCTCAATGTCGTCCCAATATCTGTCTTTGCATGGTAGGATGCATTGAAAATACTCACGGTCAACCTTAAAACTGTATCAATCGCTGTTTGATAGAAACGTTTTATGAAGGAAAACTAGAAAGTTTACCATTTTAGTTAGTGTTTTGCAAGTATCTTGGATTAATGAAAATGTTAATGAATGAATGAATGAATGCATGAATAGTAAATGTATGATGGATGAATGAATGAAAGTTTTTATCCCTTTTGAAGAATCTCTTGCTGGATAATGCGTTCTGTAATTATTGTATTCAAGTTTTTAAAGCCATAATCCGTCTGGTCTGTTTTCAGATTTCGCAGGAATCAGACATGGACTGAGACACTCTACCATCTCGTTGGTAAACCGCATTTTAATGGATATTCTGAAGGTTTGTATGGTTTAATTCCGAATACTTGATTGGCTACCAATGAGTTGTCATGCGATTTAGATGAAAAAGAATAATGAAGGAATGACCCTGCCTATAAACTGGCTCCATTCTCCATCATAATCTCCATTCTCTGCTGTTATTGCACGACTCCTTCTTCTCTCTTTCTCGTCTCGCTTGTCCCTATCCGGGGTCGCGCATCGAGATGGGCTGTCACTTCATCAGGAAGGTTGTTTGGAGCTGATTTTTGCCGCCGGATGCCCATTCTGATGCGAACAGCACGTATTGGTTTGGCCACTCCTGCCTGCTGGACACAGGCAATCGAGTCGTAGCCTCGGGAACCACTGGACACTGCCTTTTTGTCTTTGACGTAATCTCTTTTCTTCAAGTAGATACCTGTCTTAGCATTATCGATAGCTTAGAAGTGCTGAATAGGTTACTACGTTTACCTGAAATAAATCATTCTGGATGTAACTGAAAATGCCATTATCAACAGCTGCAGAACAACTTTGCTCGGAGAAATGTGAAAACTCGTGATGCTTCTGTTTCATAATTCGCTTTCTTATGAAATCTAATCTACACATTCCTACTTTCTTGAAGTATGTAAGACACACTCCTGTTCATGGAAATGGTTTTGTTGTGATATTGAGAAATGCCAGAGAAGGGATCTGAATTGTTTATATTGCAGTGTGCGTTTTATCGAGAGAGAGAGAGAGAGAGAGAGAGAGAGAGAGAGAGAGAGAGAGAGAGAGAGAGAGAGAGAGAGAGAGAGAGAGAGAGAGAGAGAGAGAGAGAGAGAGAGAGAGAGAGAGAGAGAGAGAGAGAGAGAGAGAGAGAGAGACCCTGAGAGAGAGAGAGACCCTGAGAGAGAGAGAGACCCTGAGAGAGAGAGAGAGAGAGAGAGAGAGAGAGAGAGAGAGAGAGAGAGAGAGAGAGAGAGAGAGAGAGAGAGAGAGAGAGAGAGAGAGAGAGAGAGAGAGAGAGAGAGAGAGAGAGAGAGAGAGAGAGAGAGAGAGAGAGAGAGAGAGAGAGAGAGAGAGAGAGAGAGAGAGGTGCGGTTGTAAGATTGACATCATGCGAGCAAAAAGAGAAGATCCAGCATATATTTTCTTAAGCTTATATTTCACGTCTTTCCAGTTGAGATCCATGCAGAGTTGTGCTATGCAGAGTGTCTACTGGAGCGAGCAGTGCTTACTTTCATCCAGGTATATCAAATGATTTGATAACTGTATGTCAATGCTACATTGGAATTTCCCCACATTTGAAATATGATTCCAGGTTATGAATGCACTTTCATATCGCATACCTTGTTGGTAGAATATCAGTATTCTATCTGTTGCTCCCCAAGGGGTCAACCCAAGGTCCTTTTTTGTGTATACTTGAACTAGTCATTTTGTATCCTTTCAGCTATATGATAATTCAGACGGGGACCTACAGCTCAGTTGTGTTGTGTTGATTGGTTATCTTGTCAAAGCGGTAGATTTTTAACGAATGAAAGCTCCATTTAGGGGGAGAACTAGCCACCAAAGATAAGGAAACTGAAAGGGAAATGTAAAAGTGTTGTACAATATGATAAAAAAGACTGCGTAGCATACTCAATTTTGAGCGGTAGGTCTCTGAGTTTTTCTGGGAAAATGAATTTTATGAGGTGGTTTCCCATTGCCTTCCTCCCAATGGCGTTTTTTATTGTGACACGTTCAGGATTCGCACTCACAACTCCTGCGTTCTGAGTACGCACCCTTAGCCATTGCAACATGGCACCACACAAAACGATATAATAGGGTATACTCATTCATCCCCAAATTTATAAATGAAGAAAAATCACTCTATCGTATGAAGGCAATCTATTTAGATCATGTCCAAACATTAATGCTTGCGTCTGATGAAACCAGCCCTTTTCCAGGACGAAAACTTGATCAGTTTTATCAAAGGGGGCTTAAAAATCAAGCATGCCTATAGTCTTTATCGGTAAGTTGTCGCAATTCTTCGTATTGTAAACGATTTTACAGTTTCCTCTTGAATTTCTTAGAATTGTAGCTTGCTTTCCAAGAATTTCACCTCGGTTGAACATTCTTTTGTTCCATTGAGAGAATCGATCCTGATGAAAGCTTGAAATTGCATGGGGCTTTGCAACTTTTCTGATCTGGAAGCTTAACTGGGTGCATCGGGTCTAAATCATCTGCTTTGTGCGTTCTTCCGATATCCAATACTTGTTCTAGGTTGATATAACTTGCTGCAATCAATTTTCCACTGCATTATTGTTTAGCAATTTGCAAATCAAACATGCATTCTAGCATTCGTCACAAATAGATCTTCCAGTCTCAAGTTTTTCATTACTCCATTTGCAGTTTCGTGTTGATGAAACGTTGCTTCGGATTAATAGTTGTTATTGGACTAAATCACAAAACAAAGCAACGCTTGCCATAAACAGTAATTTTGTACTATGAATACCGTAAGATGATGACTACGACAAACCCTAAACAATGGACTGACGAATTGGAAGCTACAAATTGATCGTGTATGAAGGAGCAGGAAGGTTTTATTCCAAATGACAATTTCGGGTCAAGCTAGATTGTGTTCGCTCCGCCCACTTTAAGTAGTATTGAGTCTACTAACTGAAACGAACACCAACCTATCATATACAAAGCAAGAAGTCTCCCAATAGGCCATAGATCCAATGTTAGTTTCTAAACAAAGCGAATCGTTTCTCAAGAGTAAAGGAGAGTTATTGCTTTCTTTCCATTTCGTTTGTAGAAATCACGAGACTTTGCTGCACGGAGAACTCGATCGATGAGAATAGATTTTCAGTTTCCTAGCTTGCTTTAAGCGATTTTTCGGAAGAAAACTGCACACACATCATTTCTCATCAAGGATCAAACTCGACCCAGCTTAACGAGATTAATGTTTTTGATTAAATCAATTCATAATGAAATTAGGGTTTCTTGGCTTTTGACGGATTCATTTATTCTTCAGATCCTGTTTACAAATAATGAAAGATGCACCTGCCACATTTGAAGCGTCACGGAACCGTTTTGACTTCGAGGGAGGTGTTCACCTCGGCATCGGAACATTTAATCTCGTAAGTTTATCTTCATCTCAATGGCCGCTCTTCTTTCTACTCGAATCCCCTCAACTTCGATAAGTTGATAATAGAACGCTAGCGAATACACTAGATGTCCATTAGGATTGCACGACTCCACGCGATGATGACACTCGTTACCGGGATTCCCAGTCGCCGTAGGTTGAATTCACAACTCGATCGCTCCAACCCAATCAAAACAGAATTTGCAAAGTCCAGGTGCTGTGAGGGCGCGTGTCTTGGTAGGACACTGGAAATATTACGCATGTTCTGATGAGCGCCATTCTTTGGTTGGTGGGTAGCGAGGTGATGATTTGGATGTAAGGTTCTAACGCCAGTTCAACCGCGTATCTATAAGTGTAAAAGAAAAATGAGACAGTGAGACACTACATCAATAACATGCCTGCATCTAAACTTTGAAGAAGCTCTTCCCCTTTTATTATTGAGTCCCAAGCTATGTATTCTTTCAAATCCAAAACGAACAAAACTTGATCCTATCTCCCTTCATCTTAGCTTTTCTCATTCCTCGATTTTTTGGGCTTCGCAACAGGCCACCTTCATTCACTGTTCAGTAAGACAGCCTTCATCCATCATTTTGCCTTCAAACTTTGCTATTCATATGTAAATTTAATTGGCATTGGTCTTCATATTTCAGTTGTTGTCGTTGCTTCCTGCAAAAATATTACGTCTTCTTGAATGGGTTGGTTTCTCTGGAGATAAGGTACAGGGCACGGCCCTTTTCCATCCTGATTGCTAATGTAGGCACTTTGTGACGTAAACTGCACAGAGAATTGTATAGAAGGTTTATAGGGACTTTCACGGCTTCCAATCTGCTTATATCAAACTCATTTTCTGAGTTATTGGACTGTTCTGCCCTCGACAGGATGTGCTGTTATTTGAAGTTGGCATAAATCTTATCGAGGCATTTGTTAAATTTTTAAAGCAAGTATATGTCAATTCATTTCCGTCCAGTTTGCTCGAGTTGATTTGCTCTGTGCTGTAAAGAGATCAGCGAAACGTTATCTGTAAGGGATTATTTTCTCTTTTTTCGAATGATTAGTATGTCACAGTAAGAGTAATCGACAGCTGGTATTGTCTCCTAAGATTCTACGCTATGACCCTTGATGTCTATATATTTTTTAGCCTTGAAGGCTGAAAGCTCTTACAATGAGAGGACCCTTTTTGTTACTTTCCCAGACGAGTCTGACTCGTGATACGATGGCCTGTTTACAAACTCTTTGGGTGTCCTTTTGAATTCAAATGCTCGTTTTCAGAATCTTGGCTTAAATCATCTCGACGAAGGAGTCAAAATGGATGGAATCAGATCTCCGCTATGCGCAATAACTGTCCTTGGATATCGCATTGTTGTCGGGCCCATACTAGGTACGTCAATAAGGTTGGAAATCATCAACAGTATTCTATGATTTCGCGAGTTCAGTTCCTTTTTTTCTTGAGCGTAGCCCCATACCTTCGCTCACAGACATGTGGGAATTTGTTCCAAGGCATTGCGCAGTGAATCTTGTTGATCCCACCTCTGTCACCAATTTAACGTTAACCGAGGGTTCAACATAGAGAGAGAGAGAGAGCTCTGAGAGAGAGAGAGAGAGAGAGAGAGAGACCCAGAGAGAGAGACCCAGAGAGAGAGACCCAGAGAGAGAGACCCAGAGAGAGAGACCCTGAGAGAAAGAGAGAGAGAGAGAGAGACGCTGAGAGAGAGAGAGAAGAATAACGTTTGTTTACAAGCTCAATCTAGATTTCAACTAAAACTGCATTCCACAAGTATGTACATATGTGTAATATGTGTGTAACGGAATGATGTAATAAACGACGAGTTTTGCTGTAGGTCGCATGAGCTAATCATGTAATTTGCCTGTCGCAGCATGACGCAATCAGTGCATGCCATCACAACGTAACATGTGAGCTAATCATAACAAAGTTACCGCGTAAGGAGCTGAACTACACTTGAATAGTATCAGTAAGGTCACGTGGATCCAGAATTTGCACCTTTTTCAGCTCCGCCGCCTGATATATGCATTCGGTTTTCATGCTGCAATCGTAAGCAAGGCTTTAAGCACTCTGGTCTTTCATTCGCAATTCATTCACTAACATTTCCAAACCATGAATTTTCAAGGATTTCCCGATTCGGACGAGACATATACAAGAAGTGTTCTGAAGTCATGCTTAGAATCATTCCCAGAGGTGAGCTTGATTTCATATGAGGTTTTGTACCCTGCCTGCAATTTTACGGTGTACGTAGCTTTCATAGCTACACTTTCTGACTCCAAGAGTTCTTGTACATTGTTGCATATTCCCATACGGATGTTCGTGGCTGATGCATACCTTCGATGTGAGTTTGACGAGTTCAATTTGTTCATAGGGTGCAATATTTCACTACTTTGCCGGTAGAATGGAGCAGGTTCAAGGGAAGTTTGAAAAGGTAAATATTTTGATTTTATAAATCATTGATGGGAATTCGGACCGGTTGCAGGACTATGATCGCCAACGTCAGACCCTGACATGGCACTCCTAGAAGACGATAGATCATTGATTGCTCACACAAACAGCACATGACGCGAGGAGCCTGCCTCAACAGCCGGACACTTGCCAGCTGTTGTAAAAACGTATGGTCGCGGCTGTTGCGAAGCCAGCATGGCACAAGAATTTCACTTTTTGCCTAGCAAACATCAGAGCATGTTTCTGATTTTTTTTGCATTTTCGAGCCACCTGAATGCCTTTTAGCAGTCTTTTCCTACTGCTGATATATTGTTTGCCTGGCTACTTATCTGTGACTCTCGGTTCATACCATGTGCCATTCATATTCATGGTTTATGATTTTGACATCTTGTGATGTATGACTTTTTATGACGCATATTGTCGATGCACATGTCTACCGTGGTTAAGGTCCCGAGTTTAAGGCGCGTTCATGCACGCTTCTCCTCGCCCTCGATCTATCCACTCAGCACTAAAGATGGGTGCTTTTCGTAGAATTGGCGATTGAAGTACGGCGACGAAAGGATCTAGCGTAGATAAGGTTATAATTGTATTAATTTTATTCGATTTTTAGAATTTTAGAAGTTGCTTCGATCAGCTGTAGTGCATTATTAATGTACATGAAGCTATGTAATCCCAACTGTAAACAGATAAATTATTATTACCATCATCATCATTATTGTTAGCCACCTGATCTCGCAATGCTTTGCCCAGGATTGCACCCACCTCTATTGTAAGGTACTCCCCAGCGATTGTGACGAGTATGGGACTCAGTTTTACTTTTATCTTCTGACGATTCTGACGATTCTGTTATCTCCCACGAAGGCAATAAAGAAGTACGAGTCTGCCGTCTCAGTAAGTGTGGACTGGAAGCAGGTTCATCACGTATGCTATTGGGAATTGATGTGGTGCAACAGGTACGCCTTACCTTTCGCAAAGTCTGCTCTTAACACGCTTTCGGATCAACGACTTTACATTACAGCATAGTCTATCCTGTCATGCGCCTGGCTTCGTGCTGTTCCGGTTACTATCCATTGAAACAAAGGCTGCAAAGGTCACACAAGGTCAATCTGTAACGGTTCAGTTGTTTTTGTCCTTTGACCTTCTTCAGTTCAAGTTGCGTGCTGCTAAGAAACAGACTGATTTGGTACGCTACGTCAGAGCCACATTAATTTATGCAAGCATTTCGACATGATATCATGTGATGAATGTAACCTTCAAGAAAATCACTGCAGCTATCATTGTAATAATTTTAATCGCGTCTTGATCATCACAATAACCTCTCAACGTGAATTTCCAGAATTAATTTTAAACAAAGTTGGATGCAGCTGGACTATGCTATACTTCATACCAGGAGTACTTATTCAAAGAGTTATGGTGTCATTTATAACGTTAGAAGACGATAATAGGACGTTTCATACTAGTGATGAGCTATGAACAAATGATTGGGACATTGGCCGAGAGGGCTAGGAGTCGATGGGGGGGGGGGGGGGGTGAGAGGCTGGGGGTCGATGGAAAGGACAATCAGCGAATTCAATTCCTAGATTCAATAACAAGAGCAAGACAATGTTCAGCAAAATATGTATTTTATACAATATTTTATAACGACAGTCCTGCATTGATTATTCCGTCATTTTTAGTTTTAAAGGAAATTGGACCGAGGCAGCACGACATGCGAATATCCTATCGAAAGAGAGCAAATGGTCAAAGGTAGGAAGCATTTTGGTTCATGTCATCCTTATTGATTCATTTCATATCCAGAATCTTCATCATCATCATCATGGTTTGGCTGTTTTTGCCGTGATGACAAATTTAAATTTCGAATCAGTTCTCGCCAGACTTCTCTGTTATTTCCTACTCTGGTGATGTCTTTGATGTCTAGTTCAGGCAGGTCTTCAAGCATCTGACTGATATGCGTTTTCCGATTTCCCTGACCGACCTGACCGATTTGAAGTGGTTCCGGAGGTCGCCATAAGACCAGGTTTTTCACTGGTTGACTGCCCACCCAGAGTCTTAGCATATGAAGAGACAATGAAAATTATTGGTATTCTGTGTGAAATCTATTTCATGATTCTGAAGGGTTTTGCCATCGGTCGAAGCTACTTTACTCTTATAGATAGGATCATCAAATAGATAAATGTTTTCTTTTGCGGTCTTGTGCTACCCTTCCTGTTCCAGTACAGACGATTCGTTGAATGCACGTAGATTTTGGGTGGCTCTTCTTCGCTCTGCAATCTTTGGAAGCTCAGCATCTCGTCAGAGTTTCACCCACAAGGCTAGAGATTTCGCAACGTTGTCATCTGGAATCGTTTTTTTTCCTTCTAGTTGGTGTTTTTTCTTCATTTCAGACTGCTTATCTCTACCTCGAGGGGTGTTTCAAGCTGATGGAAATGTTTGAAAAATCGAAATCTGGTAAATGGAGCGATGATGAAACGGAAGAGAAGATTCTAGATATTTTCAGGTATTTGCATCACCACCTTGTGCAGATCTTAGGAAGTTTTTTATTTCATTCGTTCTTTACTAAGCATTGTACACCGTCAACGTAAAAGAAATTTCCATCATTCTTTGTTCATTAAAATAACATCGATACAGTTCCAAGGTAATAATCCGACCCAGGTCTTGATGTTATTTGCCCAGCAGCGCCCTGTATTGCCCCCCCCCAATTCCTAGTACCACTGGTAGAGCCGGCTTTGATCAGTTCATTGACGATCGTCGTATGAGGCCAAGAATCTGCAGCTATGTCTCCTTGATCGTAGCTGATTTGGGCTTCATTTTCTTTCGCTAGGTCTTGTATCACCATCTATTATTTGGGCAGATGTTTGATGAAACTTAGCGAGAACGAAGCGATAATGAAACTTGCGTGCAACGGACTCTTTGTGTGTGACCAGTGTCATCGTCCAATATATTGACCTGCCCTTGGTATACAGATTGCTTCAAAAAGACATGACAGTCCTTGTTATTCTCCCTCTTTTTTATAGATTGGTTCCTGAATACAAGCAGAAAGTCGCCGGGAAATCCTTACCCTTCGAGAAATATGCCGTTTACAAAGCAAATAAATATGTGAAGAATAACCACAGACTAGTTTTATCTGGATTAGTAAGTTTCAGCATATTTAATATCATTTTCTATTGCTTTATCTGCCTTTCTGCCACCCAGCCCATGATGGATTTATTTACACTAAACCAACAAGTGCATGGCTTGCTGATTTGCACGTGTTGACCGATATGTTTGTTCCGCAGTTTCATTATTGCAAAAGCTGAAAAAACTCCAGGTAGTAATATTGATGTTAATTTTCATGGCGATGGGAAACCTTTCATTCAAATTCAATTTTAAACTACCATTACAAACCTCTCTATTACATAGGTAGATTGGAATTGGTTTGCCTGGATTACGGTTTACAATATAAACTAATACAATAAGAAAATGACAAAATATATGTTAAGATATAGCAAAATGGATGTTAAATCGAAAGAATGGGGCAGGTCTAGTAGGAAAGAAGGTCAGGATTAGTCCAATAGAATAAATAATTATAATGGTAATAACATAGTTATTTATACGGCGCCACCTTGTCAACGGTAAAAGCACTTTTTGCGATACGAGTGCTGTTTAAACCCAAATACCGAAAGAAAAGATCAAATTAACACCTGAATCGAATTAGTTCATTGCCTTAATTTGAATTGAAATCTGAATTAGTACTCAACAAAGCTTTGTCTAAATATCGTCTGCTTGTCTTACATTCGGTCAGATAATGAAAGCTTTTCTCATAACTTGGTTTGTGAGACCGATAAAAGCTCATTAGGATACTGTATATAGTAATGACTTTTTTATGCGGACACTTTGGCATTCTTCGTATTATGAACAATGCCCGAGAAAAATGGCCGTGTTCTCACCTCACAAAGTCTCGTGGATGGCTTTTCACGAGACGTATGGACTTGTACAGTTGGAGGCAGAAATCGAGTTGTATCCGACTGAGCAAAGAAGGTGTTTTTTGGGCGTATCTTGTAGCAAAAGTACGAAGCCAATTTGTCAACTGTTGTGCCTAGATACTGAGGGCAAATATTATACTGTACGATGAAAATTGCCATGTCCAAGACATGCTCGACGTTTTGTCGTTTTGAGAGCAAGGTGATGATCTGGAATAAATTGAGAGAGAAGCAAAGAGCCTTTTTCTTTTCTGATTTGAGACTATGCAAGACATACGATGCTATCCATTACAGTTTGCAAGCATTGACATAACTCAATATTCTGTAAATCATCGCAGAACGTAGAACAGAAATGTTAACAGCATTCGTTTTTCTCAACGTAGGAAGTCATCTACATATGGAATGGATTTTCAATGGTAGGACATCGCAAAGAATTGATTCAGAATTTTTTAGACATCGTTAAAATAACCTTGAAGGAAGTTGAAGCTGACAAAGGTATTTCTAGTTTTGGTAGAACTACATTCTGTACTCTCGTTGACGTGAATTTGAAGTTATCAAACGGTTCGGTACCGTTTCTCTAAAAGTTTATGAATTTGACAAAGATGTACTTTTTGATCTGTCAGAAATTAATTGTACCATCTCATCAAAGTGATCTTGAATTTGTCAAGTGGTTTAGTGCATTGTCTCCAAAAGCATTTCTGAATTCAGTGTTGTCCTTAAGGTGTTGCACAATATAGCTCTTTTAAGTACAGTTTTAAGGGATATGCAGGTTGTAGCCGAATTTTGATATTGCGCCGGAAACTAGAGACATCATGTCATCATGCTGAAGAATTTCTCAAATGAGATGGCAAATGGATCTTAATGGTGAACTTTTTAACCATTGCAAGAGTCATAAGTAGAGAAAGACGTTTTCCGTTGTCAAATTTATTGACAACTCTGATGACACCAGTGTGGACATCCATAATACTTAAGTTTAGACAAATCCATAACCAGAACATGTCAAGGTAGGTCTAGGTCTAGGTGAATGTTTTGAGATAACTTATCTCATCATCAGCATGTGTGTAAACAATTTTACATGCACATGCTGATGCTGAGACTAGTTTTCTCAAAAATCTCATCTAGGTCTACTTAAATCATCTTGTTATAGATTTGTCTAAATTATGGATTGTCTAAGCTCCTGTATTATGGTTCGTCTACACTGGTATGTCATCGGATTTGTCAATAGTTATTACAAAGGATGAAAGCGTCTTTCTCTGTTTGTGACTCTTGTAATCGTTATGGCATTGCTTATGAATTTGTCATAGTTCACAATTTCTAAGAAACCGTATAACTTCTTCAGTGTGACAACATGATGTTTCCACTCTTCTGTGCAAAGCTTAAATTTTTTGTGGAAGAAAGAATTTATCAACCGGTTTTGTTTTATGTGAAGATTTTTTGCTTCATTTAAACTTGTAAAATGTTGCTAAGTTTATAGGCATGGTAAGGTAATGCTAAATGAATCCCTACGACATTTATTTACCATTGCAAAACAAAAATGATTAAATTTCGATAGGGTTGATGTATGTTTCAGAGTGGCAGTTGGAATTGCGTTTGGATCCCATATTTACCGTGCTAATTACGTCAGGCTTCAGACACCCCCTTGAATGTTCCTCTTCGTCCTCTCTCTGTCCGACCAGTAGCAAATAGGTATATGGCGCAATGCTTGGGGTAAGGTACGGCAGGGAAGGGACTGGCCACCTGACCCCACGTTGACATGGCTCAGGATGACACCTCTCTCACAAGGTGTTACCCAACACTCGTTTCGAGTTATGGACTGTGATCTTCTTTTCTTTTCGTTCGTAAGCTGTTTAGTTGTGAAATCATTTTCAATGTCGCCAATTTAAGTTGAGAACTCACGTGGCTTTGACTATTTCATTTCAAAGATTCGAACGAATTTTACGTGGACGAGTACTGTCTGTGTAAGCTATTGCAAGGAATGTGTCTCCGGTATTTGCAATCTCCAATCGATGCTGAGAAATGCTTGCAAGAAGTTGTGCAAAGGTATGTGTATATTCTTGATGCTGCCTCGTTTACCTCGCATTCCAATTCATTATCCTTCTCTATCATTCTCATTCCATTAGCCATTGAATCCATTGTGAGTAACTCCTGTATTTGTAAATGTGTGAATCTGGTCATACCAAGGATGGATACGACGTCATCATCTTTCTGTTCCAGAGCGAAGTCAGCCATTTCTCTGGTGTGTTTGTTATACTTTGCTTGCCCAGGGATCATTCACGTTTGGCTGATACATTTATGGAATTTTATCAAAAATTGTCATCCGTTGTCTTCCTTGTTCTTCCCGCTAAATCTTCTTTTTACCATCGCAAGCTCACTTTCTAAGGGCTTTCGTTGCATATCTTAAACAATTTTCTTTTTGAGTTTCAATGAAGCTTTTTTCTTCCTTCTTTAGAGACGAAAGCTATACCTTCTTCTTTTCTGACATAGCTTCTCCTTTAACGAGGTCTCCATAGAACTGCTTGATGTGGTTGCTTCTTTTTCCTTCAATCTGCTTCATCCAATAATGCGATGCAGAGCAAGGTGGTGAAGTTTTGATGGCATATTTTTACGTTGTAGAGCTCATGAGATCAAGATAGACAACTACCTGCCACCGTATGCATTCGCTGAAATTGGGTTCTTGTACAGATCACTTGGGAGAAATTCTGATGCAATAAACCAACTAGAGCATTTAAAGTAAGTTCTAAGCGAAGTTTTTGAATAAAGTATCCGAACAGTGCATTTATGAATGTATATCTCTCTTAAAACTGTTCAACTTTTGGTGTGTTTAACTTAACAGGGAAATCGCTCGCCCGTAAATTTGTGATCCCGCAGCAACAGCCGAACCATGATGATGGTTCACCCGTCAGTAGATTTGTCCCCATTACATGATGCATCCACCACCCAATATGTTTCACCATTTTGGCATCAACAAATCATGTTCATTTTGGTTCGTTAATTTGTGTATAAAGTACACAATTCATTATTCAAATGATGGATAAGATTTGAGATATCATCTGCATTTGACATGGAATTTCGATGAAATATTTGAAATCGAATGAAATAGTCCAGTCACGATTCGTCCAGGTATCATAAGTCACTGCTTCGCTCGTTGTGTGCCAACCAAATAATCAAGATGTGTGAAGGCTCACTCAAGTGTTCAGAACTTTCCGGGGGGAACTATGCCGATCGGAACCGAAAACGGGGCTCATATTCAGAGATGTGGGGTGTTCAGGTTTCCAGGGAATGAATGCAAGAAAATGCATTATGAAATTTTGGGAGTGAGAAAAAGGCGTTCATTTCTGGTGTGTTAAAATTTTCGGGCTGCTCCAATAGCGGGTAACAAATGTATGCATATATTTTTATATCATTTTAAGACCTGGCTGTCAGATGCGCTTTGTATGCTCTTCGTAGCACATTAAGTTAGATTTTATGACACTGAGAAGCTATATTTATCAAGAATTTTCTAAAGCCTTTCTCATAATGGGACGTCATTTCAAGATTCCTATGATTCATGAATCATAAGGTAGATTCTAGGACACTGAGAAGCTATGCTTATCAAGCCGTGTACGGGTCCTTTCTTATAATGTGACGTCATTTCAAGATTCCTATGATTCATGAATGATAAGGTAGATTTTAGGACACTGAGAAGCTATGCTTATCTAGCAGTGTTCTGGTCTATTCTCATAATGTGACATCATTTCAAGATTCCTATGATTCATTAATCATAAGGTAAATTTTAGGACGCTGAGAAGCTATGCTTATCTAGGAGTGTTCTGGTCTATTCTCATAATGGGACGTCATTTCAAGATTCCTATGATTCATTGATCATAAGGTAAATTTTAGGACGCTGAGAAGCTATGCTTATCGAGGAGTGTTCTGGTCTATTCTCATAATGGGACGTCATTTCAAGATTCCTATGATTCATTGATCATAAGGTAAATTTTAGGACGCTGAGAAGCTATGCTTATCGAGGAGTGTTCTGGTCTATTCTCATAATGTGACATCATTTCAAGATTCCTATGATTCATTGATCATAAGGTAAATTTTAGGACGCTGAGAAGCTATGCTTATCGAGGAGTGTTCTGGTCTATTCTCATAATGTGACATCATTTCAAGATTCCTATGATTCATTGATCATAAGGTAAATTTTAGGACGCTGAGAAGCTATGCTTATCTAGGAGTGTTCTGGTCTATTCTCATAATGGGACGTCATTTCAAGATTCCTATGATTCATTGATCATAAGGTAAATTTTAGGACGCTGAGAAGCTATGCTTATCTAGGAGTGTTCTGGTCTATTCTCATAATGGGACGTCATTTCAAGATTCCTATGATTCATTGATCATAAGGTAAATTTTAGGACGCTGAGAAGCTATGCTTATCTAGGAGTGTTCTGGTCTATTCTCATAATGGGACGTCATTTCAAGATTCCTATGATTCATTGATCATAAGGTAAATTTTAGGACGCTGAGAAGCTATGCTTATCTAGGAGTGTTCTGGTCTATTCTCATAATGGGACGTCATTTCAAGATTCCTATGATTCATTGATCATAAGGTAAATTTTAGGACGCTGAGAAGCTATGCTTATCTAGGAGTGTTCTGGTCTATTCTCATAATGGGACGTCATTTCAAGATTCCTATGATTCATTGATCATAAGGTAAATTTTAGGACGCTGAGAAGCTATGCTTATCTAGGAGTGTTCTGGTCTATTCTCATAATGGGACGTCATTTCAAGATTCCTATGATTCATTGATCATAAGGTAAATTTTAGGACGCTGAGAAGCTATGCTTATCTAGGAGTGTTCTGGTCTATTCTCATAATGGGACGTCATTTCAAGATTCCTATGATTCATTGATCATAAGGTAAATTTTAGGACGCTGAGAAGCTATGCTTATCTAGGAGTGTTCTGGTCTATTCTCATAATGGGACGTCATTTCAAGATTCCTATGATTCATTGATCATAAGGTAAATTTTAGGACGCTGAGAAGCTATGCTTATCTAGGAGTGTTCTGGTCTATTCTCATAATGGGACGTCATTTCAAGATTCCTATGATTCATGAATCATGAGGTAAATTTTAGGACGCTGAGAAGCTATGCTTATCTAGGAGTGTTCTGGTCTATTCTCATAATGGGACGTCATTTCAAGATTCCTATGATTCATTGATCATAAGGTAAATTTTAGGACGCTGAGAAGCTATGCTTATCTAGGAGTGTTCTGGTCTATTCTCATAATGGGACGTCATTTCAAGATTCCTATGATTCATTGATCATAAGGTAAATTTTAGGACGCTGAGAAGCTATGCTTATCTAGGAGTGTTCTGGTCTATTCTCATAATGGGACGTCATTTCAAGATTCCTATGATTCATGAATCATGAGGTAAATTTTAGGACGCTGAGAAGCTATGCTTATCTAGGAGTGTTCTGGTCTATTCTCATAATGGGACGTCATTTCAAGATTCCTATGATTCATTGATCATAAGGTAAATTTTAGGACGCTGAGAAGCTATGCTTATCTAGGAGTGTTCTGGTCTATTCTCATAATGGGACGTCATTTCAAGATTCCTATGATTCATTGATCATAAGGTAAATTTTAGGACGCTGAGAAGCTATGCTTATCTAGGAGTGTTCTGGTCTATTCTCATAATGGGACGTCATTTCAAGATTCCTATGATTCATGAATCATGAGGTAAATTTTAGGACGCTGAGAAGCTATGCTTATCTAGGAGTGTTCTGGTCTATTCTCATAATGGGACGTCATTTCAAGATTCCTATGATTCATTGATCATAAGGTAAATTTTAGGACGCTGAGAAGCTATGCTTATCTAGGAGTGTTCTGGTCTATTCTCATAATGGGACGTCATTTCAAGATTCCTATGATTCATGAATCATGAGGTAAATTTTAGGACGCTGAGAAGCTATGCTTATCTAGGAGTGTTCTGGTCTATTCTCATAATGGGACGTCATTTCAAGATTCCTATGATTCATTGATCATAAGGTAAATTTTAGGACGCTGAGAAGCTATGCTTATCTAGGAGTGTTCTGGTCTATTCTCATAATGGGACGTCATTTCAAGATTCCTATGATTCATGAATCATGAGGTAAATTTTAGGACGCTGAGAAGCTATGCTTATCTAGGAGTGTTCTGGTCTATTCTCATAATGGGACGTCATTTCAAGATTCCTATGATTCATTGATCATAAGGTAAATTTTAGGACGCTGAGAAGCTATGCTTATCTAGGAGTGTTCTGGTCTATTCTCATAATGGGACGTCATTTCAAGATTCCTATGATTCATGAATCATGAGGTAAATTTTAGGACGCTGAGAAGCTATGCTTATCTAGGAGTGTTCTGGTCTATTCTCATAATGGGACGTCATTTCAAGATTCCTATGATTCATTGATCATAAGGTAAATTTTAGGACGCTGAGAAGCTATGCTTATCTAGGAGTGTTCTGGTCTATTCTCATAATGGGACGTCATTTCAAGATTCCTATGATTCATGAATCATGAGGTCTATTTAGGCATCTGGAGAAGCTTTTTGCTTTAAGAGCTCTCTTGAAGAGCGTCCAGGCTCTTCCACCTGATGTGACCACACCTCTTGATGCAGACGTCCAGAATTATAGACAGCTAGAATTTCTCCTCACAATGAGTGTAATATAACCTTTAGATAAGGCTCAGATCACTAACCATAGGTTCGGTTATGAAATGCTTTAAACGTTACGTTGCCCCTCACTCAATATTTTGCCTTAAAATAAGAACGGAGCTCTGGCGTTGAACTTATCATCAGCTCGCAAATCATAATTCTGCTTTTGTGATAATGATATTTTTTTTCTTTCTATGGACATCTCCAATTCTTACATGAAAGTTTTAAGTTTTCGTTTTTCCAATACTTTTTCTGTTTTTCATTGCTTTATTTCATGATGTTTTTTAATACCTTACTTAACTAGGCACGCGTTTATAACAGCTTTCGTTAGTTGAAATGTCAATCCAGTTTAAATTTTCGTTATTATTATCTTTTACTACCATTGTCACGATCAGAGTTTCTCCATAGTAGTTTTTTTTATTGTTCCACTAATTTTATTTTCGCGTGTTACCAAGTCATTCTGCTTTTCACCCACCATTTTTCCAAAAACTGGCATTTTCACCAATTTATCGAGCTCTTCTTGCATCGTCAGACTTTCAGAGGCATTTTTCGGGATTAAATCGTCAACATATTCAATTTGCCTTCAGTAGCTCGATCCCTTCACGCGCTTTCTAATTTCACTTCTCAATCCATGAACTCTGTCCCACAAATCGTCGTCCATTCCAATAACTGGCAATCGTGGAGCATCTTGCCTTCCTCTTTTTTTAAACATCGTGCATTTTATCATCTTTCAAATCCAAACTCGACAAACTTGATCTCATCTCCCGCTCCGCTTAGCTTTTCTCTTTCGTCATATGTTGGGGCTTTGTATAGGCCACCAGTGCCTTTCCCAAATATAAATTCAGGAAAATATCATTTCATTTGCAACAAGCTACCATTTCATCCCAGCGGGCCAGTTTCCCTGCTCCAACTTCATCGGAATGGTGGTAGTTTCCCTTCTAAATCTAGCTTATTTCCACATTCATCGAACCCCCCCCCCCTCAAGCCTAGGTGAAACGTTAAATCGACCATCTTAGAATAGCAACGATTCGCAGTTAGTTTTCAGATTTCATTGCGTTTTTTAATCTTTTGTAGAAAGAAGTTTGTAAAATACAGCTTGGAGAGCAGACTTCATTTCCGTGTGCACTCAAATATACAAGCTTTGCACGAAGAAAGCAGCCACACGAATGCGAATCACCTTGTAAACGAGCAGACATTTTCATCTGACGAAGACACGTTCTTTGATGTATCAGAAGCACCGGCCTCACCCAGTCATTCCTTGTCGTCACCAGCTGACCAGTTCCATTCGCCGTCAGGCAGTGGCCATGGTGAACCTTTTTCCGTCAGAAAGGAGACAGCTATCTAGTATTTGACTATTTTGCCTTCGTGATATTATGCAATACTGTTACCAAGCATTTTGTATTGTATAGTATTCTACTATTTTAAACCTCCACACTGCCATACAGTACTTCAATTAATAGTATTGTGTATTTATTGTGTGGTATTGCACTATGCCAATGGGAACGCAGTTTACGATATTACGTTATCGTCGTATTTTACTGCAAATCAATGTGTCTACGTATATTGCGTAGAAATTCATTTTCTTGTTCAGTTTTGATTGTATCGTATCCTAATGTATTGTGTTGTATTGTATGGCATGTATTGTGTTGTATTGTATTGCATTGTATTTTACCGCATCGTGTTGTGTTGTATCACACTCCCTTTCCGTATTTCACTACCCAATCCACGAACCCTATCTCACAAATCATCATTCATCCAAATAACGCAGAAATTATGGAAAGTCTTGCCTTGTTCCTTTCTCGCATCCTACAACCTGCCATCTTTCCAATCTAAGATCAATAGACTTGATTTGACCTCTCTCTCCTCTTTGCCTTTCATTTTCTTCTTTCTTCCTTTGTTGGGGCTTTTTATGGGCCACCATGACCTTTCCTCAACAGAATTCACTAAAAAATTGTATTTATTTTATGGTCTTGTGTCGATTTTAGTTACATTATATTGTCTTCTATAGCATTGTGTTGTCTTGCATCGCATTGCATTATCCTGTATCGTATGGTATTGTCTTGTATTTTATTTAATAGCTTACATTGTCTTGTATCGCTTTGTTTCGTCTTTCTATAGCATTCAATTTTTTGTGTTGTGCTGTAGCATATTACATTGTACTGTATCATAGTATAGGACACTGTATTGTCTTTTATTACCACTGATGACAGCAGTTCTTCAGCTTACAAGATAAACGTGAATCAGTAAATCCTTGCTCATTTTGCGTTAAGCATTTACGTTCAGAAGGTACTCTTGGATTTCCTGTTTTAAGGTACCCTTATTTGGCCAAGAAAATAGTCTCAAAATTTGCAAAAGAGCACTTACGGTCGGATGTCAGACAATTATGCTTTTACAAAGCTAGATAGATCCTCTGGTTTATGCCATGCTCACCCCAAACTTAGCCAGGGAGAAGTCTTTGTTAAGACTTAAGCAGTGCTCATTTTCTCGTGACGGTCACGCTAATTTCCTTCGGCTTGTGTTGATGGTGACTTCTGAAGCCTATCTTTTAACAACTTTGTGTGAAGTTGGTTCGTCAGCAGGACTGAGAACAACTTCTGCCAGACATCTCCTTGTTCAAAGCGGTATGGCCAGAAGTTTCAGGGAGCACGAGGTAGCGGGAGTGAGCCACACAATTCTCCTACTTGGACATCTTGTTACTCCATTATTCATTTTTCCTGCTCAGCTCTTCGACGCAAAGGACTAGAAAATTGGGATATGTTTTACACCAATGAGCTGGGTAGGTGTATTTTATCGTGGGCGCTCCTTACTTGGGGTTGAGAGTAATGCGTTATTCCCACTTTACCCCAGTGCACCGTTTACAGAGAAGCTTAGTTTACGAGTTTCCTGCAAACCTGATTGAAGGTCTCATATAATCCTTGTCTCATTTGGAAAGTCTCCTTTCTCTTCTCCTGGCTGAGAACCTTGTCAGCACAGTATGATGCAATCGTTGCCGTTGATAATTTGCCAATGGTCTCAAATATTTACTCGTGGCTCGTTGGCTAAAACTGACAGTAACTGTAGGATGCAAGTTACGTTTACCCCTTGCGTTTGCGTACTGCATGTGATTGTGCAGCGTTGTTCGCAGTCATCTACGTAGCCGTTTTTCGTATTCATTTTTAACTAGTTTTTAGCTTGCTTCTTGTTGTATATACTTATATCATGATTCGACTTGTAAATAATATCGGCCCATCCAACTGTTATTCTACTCCATAGGTCTGTATTTAACTAAGAATTATTACAATGTTTCAATAATCTCATTGAATTCGTCTTACTCAAGTTCTTGAATTTTCACCTGTCTTCTTGTGAAGTATTTCCAAGCCGCAACCGAAAGTTGCTTGCAATTGAATTATCAAATGAAAATGATAATTATGGTGTTCGACGGAGCATCCTTGGCGAGAAAGGCAACGGGAAACCACCTCATAAAGGTCATTTCCCTAGAAAAACTCAAAGCCTTGCCTCGGGTTTCTGCTCTGCACGAAATCGAGTATGCAACACAGTCTTGAACAATCCAGTGACGCTTGGGCCCGGGCCGAATGCCGGAGAGATGGCGAGGGCTGGTGACAGGAGGAAAATGGCAACCATGAAGCCACAGCCGTGATGGGCTGATTTAATGATTACCGTTAATTGAAGATCTGCATCAAGCAGTGCTGCGGCGATCCCCTTAATGGAGAAACCAGATTTATGGAAACATTTTTGAATCTACGACCGTGTAATAAAAGTCCTTTGGACCACCCTAATGCTACACTGAGGATCTTCAATTCCCCATTAAGACCGTATTCTAATTGAGAGCAATTCCAAGTATTCTAATTCCAATAACCCTCGGTAGAGCACAGGCTATTGGTCTATTTTCGTATAAAATTTAATGACCCGTCATTGTTTGTCAAACAAATTTTCATTTTCGGCTGCAGTTCAATTGCTAAGTTGGTTACACCGTCGAAGACAAACTCAGCACTGCATATTTTCATCCCAATCATCTGCACATCATAGAATGTGACTTGAGAAACGTCGGAATATTTAGGCCATGGATTGGTCCCACCTTATTCTCTCAAGCCATGTAAGAAAGCGTCAAGGGAAGCTACCCTAGCACATGTGCTTACCTGATGACACGAACTTATGTACTTACCCCCCGACTAGAGTAGATATTGCTTCCTGATACATCGACCAACAACAGGGGACTAAGTAAGAAAGGTTTCAATGGCGGACAATTTGAGTTAGAAGTGAATGATGATTAAGATTTTTGAACAGATTTATTTACTAGTTATGTATGTTTAGGTAAAAAAAGCTATTTTTCATAAATTCATGGGGTTAAGCTTTACAAATTTGTAAAAGCCGTGCAAAAGCTCTTCATGGCGTCTAATCCAAGAGTGGCCTATTTCTACGAGCCAGATGTTGGCAATTTTCACTATGGTAAGATTCAAATAATTGCAATCCACAATAGGATTTATACTATACATTGAATGCAAAAATATTTCAGCCACAAAAATTTAGTGCATAACATTTCATAGCTTATTTCTTTACCAAGGAAGATGGATAATGTTGAACCTCGTTTGAATAGCTAGCTTTTACATGTGGAATATGTGCTAATTATAAAAGCCCCGGCAATTTACTGGTTATCAATGTTAGAAATAATTGATTTATGTAGAGTAGGTAGATCGGGTAGAGAAAAAGTTGGTATTAATTTTCTTCTGCATCCTTCGTAGCATGCGAAAAATGACAAGTTCTGCTTGTGGAGCAGTTTCCAACTCTATATCCTGACTACATCAATTGCTGACTCATGCCCCTAGAATGATAGATAGCTGAAAGTTTTTCCCAATATTACTTAAAACTGATCCCTTTACAGGACTCTCATTACCCATAATGGGGTCTGTTGTCAAGTGCCTGGCTTTTTAGAAGAAGATTCTGACAGGGCTGACATCCAGGGTGGAAAGTATGTAATACGTTCAACTGATTGTGCACATCTTGAGCTCATGGGCACTTTCTGCTGCACAGTTGGCTGATTTTCCCTAATCAGATTGCCAATCAGAGCGTCAGAATCTTCTTATAAAAGACAGACGGTATTTGGCAGATCATGAAGAACTGAATCAACATTTCCCTAATCAAATGAATCCCTCTGTATGACTTGCAGTGGCCTGTTTGATGTTTCAAATGCTCACTGACTTTTTCAATAAAGTATTTTTACAGAGGTGTGATTATTTCTAAAAACTCTAGGGATTGGTCATCCAATGAAGCCACACAGACTTTCACTCACCCATGACTTAGTCATCAACTATGGTCTTTACAAAAAGATGGAGGTGGGTTTATCTAGCTAACGACTTAATGTCTATCACCTTAGATATTTAGTGATTTATTTTTCCATTCATCTCTTTGATTTGCTTGTTGGTTCATTCTTTGTTTCATTCATCAATTCTCTCATTCTATCCATTTGATCTTTTTGATTCTCTACCAATTCATTCATTTTAGTATTCACTAATTCCTTGTTTGAAATGTCTGTTCAATCTTTTTATTCATTCATTTCGTCATGTATTCATACATTCAATTGTTCCTTGTTTGACATATCATTTTGGTCTTTTTATTTTCTTCCTAATCAATTTAGAAATTCATTCATGTACTCAATAATTGGTTCCTTTTCCCGTATTTATTCATCTGTATTAGCATGAGATCATTAATTGATTCAGATATCCATTACTGAATTCATTTTTTTGTCAGTACATTCACATTGAAACCATTCGTTTTGTGTTTATGACTTGAGATGTCTTTTGATTGCAACCTTTGTCTGCTTCAATAGGTATACAGACCATACCAAGCTTCTGCACATGACATGTGTCGTTTTCACTCAGAAGACTACATACGCTTTCTGCAAAGGTGACTTTTATTTGCAGTCCAATACTGTGAGATGCCTGTATTTCTGTTTTCACACATCCCGTGCTTGAAAGTGTATCAAATTCAAGAATAAATACTGTATTTATTCGAGTACAACACGCTCAATTTTCTACCTAAAAAGACCTTAAGTTAGGGCTGTGCGTTACAAATGAGGGTAGAATGGGCACATGTCTTTGGTTCATCTGGGGATCAATCCGACTTTGAAGACTTTGAAATGATATTGAAAATTTCATTTCTGTACTGTGTTTTTAGTTTACGCTGTCAATAAATGATTTTTTCCCATGGCCGCGCATGTTCAACATGGTTTGTCACTTGCAATCCTTGTTCTGAGTGAGAAAAAGCGGAAAAAAATTTGATCCCTGTTTTTAATTGGAAATCAAGAGTGCCCGTTGCACATGCATGGGCGTTATACTCGAATAAAGACGGTAGCCCTAATTTGAACAGCTGATTGTAGGAAGAATATGGATTCATTCATTTGATGTCATGTCTGAGCATTTATTTTCAAGGTAGAAATTAGGGACTTGCGAGACAAAAAATTTTTTCTTGTAGTTTTGTCTTTGCTGACATTACTATAAAAATTTCAATACCTCATTTTGCTCTGATGCGTGTGAATACTGACTGATTTCTGCTGTTCTGTTGATGCACACATATCATAAGAAAGTGCAAAACAATGTATGCTGTCAGAATGTACTAAATGACTAGAAGATTTAATTGAAGATAAGAAACTAGGAACTGACATGGAAGCAAGCAAATGAGTTGTTTTTGAACTCATTGTCCAATGACCTTATTCATGGTAAGGTCTAACTCCCCCTCTAATTTTCACCAATATGCTTTGCTTAGAGTTACCTCAAAGAATGTCAATGTTTCTGGATCATCAGCGGCAAAGTTCAGTGTTGGCGAAGACTGGTAAGTTGATGTTCATTATTCTACCGACATCAAACTAGATTACAGGGGATTCTACCTTTTGATTGTATAATTGTACACCGTTGTACCAGTTTGAATTCAATAAATGGCTGGCAGGAAGGATTCTAAAGTAAAAAAAAATGCTATGTAGTTTGTTGGAGTGGTCTAATATTGGCATCACCCAAATGGCAAGTAAGTTGAAACCCTCTTTGATTGCAGTTTACCAGAGATGTTATTTTTCTGAGGTGGACTGCCTCACCCATCATCACCTTGTAGACAATCAGTTATATAGTTAAGTTCACCGCAACTGTGCTATTTGACTTCTTGTTTGGCAAGGACTAGTATCCAACTGGAAGCTGTGAGACTTCTGGGTGAATGCTCTAACTGAGCAACTAGCCCTCATTTTGAATGAACAGCACCTAGTATTTATCATACATGACATAACATTGATTTAAGAATTTTTTGCCTGAAATGCAAAGTTCTCTCAATGATAGGATTCAACTTGCTGAACCTTAAATTTGTTTCCTAGTAACTCCTCTCCCGAAGCCATGTCTTTGCTCATTTCTTCTTGATTGAAGTTTTTCAAGTGCCAATCAAATGTCATTTCTTAAGATTGGTTTAAATTTTCCTTCTAGTCCTGTATTTCCGGGTCTGTATGACTTTTGTTCCATTTATACTGGAGCGTCACTTGAAGGAGCCATCAAGTTGAATCACAAGGTAAAATTCTGAGTGTAGCAGAATCCAGATACAGGGCTGCAGCTTTTCAAGGGAACTTGATTTTATGAATTAGCTACCTGCCATCTATAGTATTTTGTGGCCTGTGCATGATACAAATGCATGACAGCTGCAACAAGGCTGCCCTTTACAATTCAGCAGTTTTCACTGTTTTTCAACATTGAGAGCCATACTGCTGACCACTTGTTTATTTGATCTTGAATATAAAAAAGCTAGTTTATTTTGCTCAGTGTTTATGTAAAATCCATGCAAATCAAATTTAACTCATATCTCAAAGAAAGATGACGACAAAAAGAGTCCACATAAGTCTTGTATTAATTTGGTGTTCCAGTAACTATTGACTAACTATATACTGGAATGCAGAATTATATAACAGAGAGATGATTTGATGGAAAACGTATATGTGGACTCTTTTTGTTGTCATCCTTGTTTTAAAATTTATTCAAAGCTGCGCTTTCTGCCTTCAATTGATATTTTTTACGCTGCTGTGCATTGAAAAAGAGCTTTGATGGATTTTTACCTGACCATATTCAGTAAACTTTTAGATGCAGATTGCTTGCTTTTGAAAACATTTTGATTTTTTCTACCCCTTTAAAGCATCACTTAGATAAAAGCTCTGGTTGAGAATAGTTTCATTTTGAAACCATTTTTATGCGCATTTTGGTTTAGTATGTTTTCATTCTATCTTAGGCCTGTGATATTGCTATTAACTGGGCTGGCGGACTTCATCATGCGAAAAAATTTGAGGTAGCTGCGTGTTTTTTCCCCTCAATATAGCAATATAATCTTTTTGGAATGAATTTATTTACAGTGCTAGTAGCATAATTTATTGGTGCAAAGCACCAAATTTGCACAGCTGTGGTATTTGTTTATATGTTGAATAATATTTTTGTTGCCAATGGTAACATGGTTATTGTTGTTGTAAGTGTTTTTTTTTAAATTTTGAATTGTCGGCAGCAATACCTCCTTGTAGTAAATTCTGCATGCAACTGTCAGCCAATTGAGTTCTCTTAAGATTGGTGTTATGGGACATTTCACATTCACACCTGCTAGTAAAAATGTCACTTAAACTACAAGGACGGACGAAAATCTCGTACGTACCTTTTGAATGAAATTTATCAGATCTATCGACGTGAGTATATCGTCATATAACTCAACTTCTACCTCCCCAAGATTTTGTAGAACTGAAAACAAAATTTATTGCATCATTTCATTTTGATGCCCACGGTGCACTCATGTGACGTCTTTGCTTTGCATCATTTTTCTCATGACGTCACCTCCTTCTTACTCCTAGGCCTCAGGATTTTGTTACGTTAATGACATTGTAATTGCGATTCTGGAACTTCTCAAGTAAGATCTTCGTTTCTGTTGCTCAAATTGAGTCGTTTTCCCGTGCTATGAAAGTAGTTTCTGTCCTACTGCATGGCATTTTGGTAAATTCTTTCATGGAATTGTTTAGTATTTTCCCTCAGACCAGCTATGAGAGATGCGAAAACTTGCCCCAAATGATGCATTTTACTGATTTCCTGATTTCCAATTAAGTTGGCCTGATTTCTCATCCCTAATAGAAATCATTCTACTCTGGCGCTTTTCAAGTTTCATTATAATTATCATCTTCGAACACAAATCAGTTGATAGCAAGAAATTGAGGATATACTTCTGGCATCCTTTTGACAACTTCGAGATTCCATTTGATGTTATTCCTTTGCACATTGCAAAATTCACTTCCTTTGAATCAGCATTGCTATGGTGGAATTATTGCAAAGGAATCTTGAATTACTAAAAGGCTCATATACTCTCATTTTCAAGCAATGTATAAAAAATTTAGTGGGGTGATCTGTTTCTTAGATATCATTCAAGGGTACTGTACATCGACATTGATATCCACCATGGAGATGGCGTCCAGGTAGGAACGAAACTAGCAGTTCTCTTATTACTGAAATCTCAAAAAAAAATTACCGGAAGTATGATTGAGCTTTTTGATAATCATGACATGTAAGTTCTAAGTATGATTCTATTGTCCAACCATTTAAGCTGTCGCAGCCGATTCTTTTGATCCATCATCATGATTGCAAAATGCGTATATTCTATGCATTTCGATGTAGAAGTGCCCTCCTCATTCCTCTCGGTTGTCCTCCTGTGGAATAAGAGAAAAGCAATTTATTCTCTTGAACCTTTGTGGGTTTTTAGTTTGAACAGAATTACAGCTCCTGATTTTATGAAGCTAATTACGCGCAAGACGAAGCCCTCAAATCAGTGATGTAACTAATAGAAACGTGAAGTAAAGAATTGAGTAAACTTGAAGCATTCTGTCGCCATTTGCGTCGATCATAATTATCTAATAAACCTAATCTTCCAAAATGTAGCCTGGTACATGCATTGAGTTTGAATTCAGTATACAGTAAAAGTAGGATTAACCAGATATGGAAAGAATCGCCAAGGAAAGATGGCTGCCACATGTGCACAAACGATATAATATGAGATGAATGACTATTTTGTAAAGGGGAGTTTTATTGTTCATTGAAAGTACAAAGGGTGCCTGCAAACCGATTCCGCTTTTTCCTTAGCTTTTCCGTCGGAAGTCCTTCCCCTTCCTTCAAGTATCAGAAGCAAAATGAGGCGGTAATGACCATGTTGATCATGATAAACTCTGCAGTCAGGCCTAAAATTCTTTGAGGTATACGTCTGCATATATCATCTATGTTGCTTTTATGGAATTTCTTTTCGTTTCATGCCAGGAAGCTTTTTACCTGACAGATCGAGTCATGACATTATCGTTCCACAAATATGGAAACGCGTTTTTCCCTGGAACTGGTATGTATCTGTACTTTGTATTCATTAATGATCTATGCTGTGTGGTTGCACCACTACGCTAAATGGATCGAAAAAGAGAAGACACCTCAAGCATTTATGAGCGATTTCATTCGTGAAAATATTATTCTCATGGTAAAAAGAATTTCGCAAGATTCTGCATTTATCGTACAACAAACTCAGCCAATGGCATGACATGTGGTGATACCACCTTCCTAGATGTTCCCTAAATATGTATCGCGCTTCATCAGTATGGAAAAAGCCGAAAGAAATACCATATCGTGCATCAGAAAATGGTTAGACCACAGAAGTAAAACATCTCTATTTTCTTATGGTTTTATAGAGAATTCTCAAAGTTCCCCATAAGTTGAATAGCCACACGCGTATCTTTTTCCGTTCTTAGACTCACAAAGAGTGAGGCTGCATTCATGGCTAACATGTGACATTTGGTGATACTGAGGTCTTCTCCTGATTTCATGCTTACATTGTGATTACCCTTGCCATGGTGCTACAATTATGTTTTTAATGTTACAGGAGACATGTATGAGTCTGGAGCTGATGATGGAAAATTCTATTCGCTAAATGTTCCCTTGAAGGATGGCATAGACGATCAAGGTTAAAAATTTAATTCCATTTCTGGTCTCCTAATTTTGCGTTTGGTCTTGGGTTTTTATTTCTGCCTAGCCTCGGAAAGTAAATTTTAGGGCATTTAGCAGCTACGCATGTCAAGCAGTGTTGTGGTCCTTTCTCATAATGTGACTTCATTTCTTGTGATCCATGAATCATAAGGTAGGTTTTGGACACTGAGAGGCTGTGCTTATTAAGCAGTGTACTGGTCCTTCCTCTCGATGTGATCACACCTTGTGATTCCTACACTCAAGTTTAGCTGAGGGTGGATTATATAAAATAATAATAATCTACCATATTTATGTAGGATAGCCTTTTCAGTAAAGATGTTACTGCTATCACTAAGGGTCCTGTGATTCGAACCTTCACCCATAGGATCAATGCGCAAGAATCTTACCACTGGGTTTCCCTGATACCTGATCTCTTTACATTTTTCTTGACTATAGTTCCGATGTTTTAATAGCTTTTGATGAGTTTTTGATGAAATTCAAGTCCACAGCGCTCATTGCTGATATGAACGTTTTCATGCTTTTTCCATTTTCAGGATATATGCAACTTTTTAAGCCCATCGTCGAAGCAGTAATTCAGCGGTATAATCCAACTTGCATCGTTTTGCAGGTAAATGTGAACAATTAAATTTTGAGTCCCACCTCCGCAATAAGCGCCCTGGGAAGAGTTTTGAGGTACCATTTCATCATCATGATCATGATAATCATAATTATCATTATCATCATCGTCATTATCATAATTGTCACCATCATAATCATCATAATTGTCACCACCACCACAATGATCATCATCGTCATCATCATTGCCATCATCATCGTCATCATTATCATCATCATCATCATTGCCATCATCATCATCAGCATCATCATCATCACCATCATTACCACAATCATTACCACAATCATTACCACCATCATCATCGTCATCATCATCATCATCATCATCATCATCATCATCATCACCATCATCATCATCATCATCATCATCATCATCATCATCATCATCATCATCAGCACCACCACCACCACCACCACAATCATAATCATCATAATCATAATGATCATCATCATGATCATCGTTAGCATCATTATTATTAAAATTATCACCATCATAATCATCATCGTCGTCATGTAGTTGTGTAGTTGTTATCTTGTAGCTTGACACTCTCAAGATTATAAGACGTGATTTTCGCAGACATCATTTCTCTATTCTTATGCCCTGACTGGCGGCAAAAGAAGCGGCAGTTCTCTTTCATAATGCTCATTTGGTTTCGAAGCCATTGATTAAGCCGTTGGCGTGCCAGTAATTCCTTCCATCGTGTTTTATCGTGTCGATCATTTTCCATTTTAGTGTGGCGCTGATTCACTCGCTCTAGACAGACTAGGTTGTTTTAACCTGAATATTAAAGGCCATGGGTAAGTTGAATATGTTTCCGCTCTATCGCTTCTCCAAATCATGTATTTTTTTCTTTTTCTTATACACATGATTCTACCAAGATGTCAAAGGTAGAAGTTTGGACACTGAGAAGCTTTTCGCTTATCGAGCAGTGTCCAGGTCCTTCCTCTCGATGTGACCACACCTCGTGATTCCTACGCCTAGAATTACAGACAGCTGGCGACTCTTCTCACTCTAAGTATACATTTTGGCTGAAGTGGGACTCGAACCATTGCCCATAGGATCAATGCGTAAGAATCTTACCATTGAGCTATCCTGAAATCATGTATTGTGGATACCTACTCAAAGTAGGTATCTCCCGATTATCCATGTGTCTTTCAGCACTCATTCACATCATCCTTCTTTCTGTTTTTTTCTTCACAGGGAATGCGTACGTTTTGTGCGCACATTCAACATTCCCATGCTCGTTCTTGGTGGTGGAGGGTACACAATACGAAATGTCGCGCGCTGTTGGTAAGCGTAGTCACCTTCAATCATATTTCAATATCCAACTTAGATTTAGAAGCATTGAGAGCTCATACGATACGAATCTCTTTCATGGGGTCATCAAAGAGGGCCATAGTGGACGTCTTGTACCTGAAGCGTCTACACAGAAGACGCGTGCTTAAACCACTATGCCCGCAACCCCTTCATTTACATTACTAATATTTAAGTGAACAAATTATCTGTGGTATGAGTGTGTTATTCCATCGCACGCACCAACCCTTTTGATGGCAACTAAGTGCCTCTGTAGCTTAGTCTCCTGATTATCTTTAGTTTTAGCCGGCTTAAATCACTGCCAGTTCGCCTTTGCATATTTCTAACTCCATTCATTTTTGAAAGCAGGGCTGTATTGTTTGATTTTATTTACTATTCGTGTCATTATCTTAGATTTTAGTTGATATTTTTGCCGGAGGGCCCCTTGAAGACCAGTTTATGCTGAAGAGAAACCCTCCTTAAAAGAATTAAATATGAAATAAATATAAATACATAAATATTCGAATTATGAATATACTTACCAATGTGTTTGATCGATACAAATGTCTTGCTTTGCTATTCACAGGACGTACGAGACCTCGATATTAGTCGATGAATGCATAAGCGAGAAGATCCCAACTTCAACTGGTGAGCTTTCCTGTTTTGTTCAGCGTGTGTGTTCTGTTGCTTAACGTCAGACAGCGATGCTTTTGTTGCCCATGTTCATTTTGGCTCGCCTCATGTTCGTACTTAGGCCTTGTACACATTATCAATATGCCTTAGTCCCAAGAGTAAGATACATCCCGTTCCATGTTGCCAATTATAGCGATGTGCAAAGATTTAAGCCAACAAATAGGATTCAGAAAATGGAATTCAATTCCGAGCGATGCATTATTTATTGAAAAAGACAGCAAATGCAGCCTGTTTGATCAATTAATGTTTCTCTCTCTTTGTCTTTACTGCTTCCATTTTCCATGGTATTCGTGAAGCAAGTTGTTGACGATATTTGCTGCTATGTCCTTTTGCATTTTAAATGTACATGTTGATTTTTCGAGGAATTTTTAGCTACGTTTTGTGTCCATAAGTGGTGGTGTGACTGAGTGGTTAAGGCACAGTGTTTCGAATCATGTGAGGTCTACTTGCGTGGGTTCGAATCCCGTCGTCGGAGCAACTAACTACATGCCAACGGTCAACTCATCTGTCCATCCATCCGAAGTCAGTAAATGAGTACTCAGAAGTAAATCTGAAAAAACATTGGCCAGACATTGATAACAGCTAATCTAAAGTTGAAATGTTTCATCCAGTATAAAGATTCGTCTTTTTTCATAGAATACCTGGATTATTTTGGCCCAGATTTTTCTTTATGCCCTGAAATGAATGGAAGCTTCCCAAACTCAAACACGAAACAGGTTTGATTGTATGTTTTGAAGCCCTGATCCGTTAAATTTGTCTAATGTGAAGACGATCCTTTTTTGGGAATATGTGCTTGTATGGTGTTGGTTTTAAAAGGAGGCTGTTTCTCTCAGTCTCCATGGAGAATTCTTGATTTTGATTTACATATGGAGAACACGGAGCTAGAAAGACGATTAATCTCGCTGTAGTCTGGCTAACTAACGTGATAATAATTACGTGTCTATATGGAAACATGACAATAAGGTAAATACCTCTGCTTATTTATCGATCTACCACTGTGATATTCAGCCATTAATACTCCTAGAGATTGGGCAATGCAAAAAAGAGAAAGAAGCGACTTTTGGATGCTAGGTAGAAGCCATCAAACCATCTGTCCACTGGGTCCAGTTAGTGGCAATTTTGAAGACAGCATTTCATTTCATTTCCCTTTCTGCTGTATTTGTGCCACGCAGCCACCAATAGTCCTCTGGAACTTCTTGAATATCCATCTTTAAGCCGAACAGTCAGTCCCTGTATCTACAAGGTCCCTCGAAATCCTGTACGCATAGGCCTTGCGAATTTCACACGGTTTTAAAACACGTTCCGTTTTCAATGACAAATTTTTCTCCCTGTGAGTCAATCGCTTTAATATCTCGTAAAAAGTTAAGATGTGAACTCTTTGTCGAGCCGAGGCCTTTTGAATTTTCGCTAATTCTCGATGTTTCAAATTGTTCAGTGTATTTCTAAAGAAGATTATAATCCATGCTGCAAAGAAATGATGATAGCGATAATTATAACGCCCATATCCTTCGAAAATTATTATCTATTAGATAAAAAATGACTGAGGGTCCGGCGCTAATGGGAAGAAAAAACGAATCAAAAAAACTTAGAGATAACGAATTTTTTTAAACTTCAATTCATTAAGCATAGTTAAAATCTACAATTATACACCACTCTATGAACAGGTAGTATGCAACTGGCTATCTGCTTCGATACGATGGTAAAAAAAGTTAGTAGTGAAACTCGGTTAACAGAGATAAAAGATAATAGGAATAGAATAGTTAAAAATCTGATAACTCCGGATTAGGCCACGATTTATTCCTTCTAATAATAGTAATAGTGGTGATGATAATAAAAGGCATTTATATCGCACCGTTTATGCACATGGCTCAATTGTGCATTGCATGAAAAAGATAATATTACGTAAGAATATTTATTTATTTATTCATATTCTGTGTGTATGAATATACAACAACTGTACAAACAGATTAAAGCGGCCAAGGATGTTCGCGTTTCTTATATTCGTTGTATCATTTAGTACCTAGATAATATCAAGCAGACGATTATGGATCATTTGAAGTGCATTGCTGGTGCACCAAGCGTTCAAATGCAAGATGCAAGTATAATCAGGGATATTCAGCGATTTGACCGATTTTCAGTCAAGCTAGAATGTTACGAACTACATGCGAAGATGTGCAATCAGTAAGGCACTCAGAGGCCCTTTTCGCATGTTTCTTGATTGATTTGATATCGGATTGCATTTCATGTCAGATAGGATTTCTGTTAAAACGGCCCCAAATGAATCCGATGCGCTCCGGATCTTTTGTGCAGAGTGAAATCACTCCACTTTAAAAGTGGTACTTATCGTATCACCTTAGCTTTTGTGCTCATACGTAGGGCTAAATCCGATGCCCAAGCTCTCCAGAACCTCCTTTTAATGCAGCCAACATGCAAATGGATTTCAAACTGCGACCGTTGCTGTGAGAAGCTCTTTTTAATAACAGGCTTTGCGACAATGCGTGGAGCGGCACTGTGAGTAGAGCTGAAAGATATCTAGATTGTGTTTCAGTCCAAGGTCAATGATTTGCCAGAGACGTTTAATTTTGAGCTTACGTTCCCTTATCAGGTACCACCGGATTTGCTAAGCCTAGAAGAGACGACAGAATCCAACCCAGATACAAGAACATCGCAAGAGGAGGAAGATGCCAGGTTATAGCATCATACATCTAAGTACCCAAAATTGCATGCATTTACTATCGACATATTTTGAAGACTCCAGGGTAAAGTGAGACGAGTGCAGGAATTCATCCTCTGCAGACTGGCTTTCCATAAGTCATTCTTCTCTTTCCCCAAAATGCTCAATACTGGCTACTTTTTGTATGTATGACAACTTTTTGAATTGTCCAAAAAGGGGCCATTTGTTGCAAAAAAGATACGCCTTTAGCCTTACTTTTTGGCCAAAATTTTTCATTTTGGGATGCTTTTTACGTTCACAAGTTTTTTAGAAAATTCGAAATTGAGCTATTTCTTGCGAAAATGGTAAGCCTATAGCCTTACCTTTTGGTGAAAAGAGGTCATTTTTGGATGCTTTTTACATTCATAAACATTTTTTACCAAGTTGAAAATGAGCTATTTTTGCAAAAATGGTAAGCCTATAGCCTTACTTTTTGGTGAAAAAAAAATAGGTCATTTCTGGATGGTTTTTAATGTCTTACTTTTATTAACAAATTCGAAATTGAGCAAATTTTGGCCAAAATGGTAAGCCTATTGCCTTACTTTTTTGTGAAAATTGGTCATTTCTGAATGCTTTTTACATTCATAAAAATTTTTTACCAAGTTGATAATGAGCTATTTTGGCCAAAATGGTAAGCCTATAGCCTTACTTTTTGGTGAAAATAAGTCATTTTGGATGGTTTTTAATGTCTTTACTATTTTTAAAAAATTTGAAATTGAGCAAATTTTGGCCAAAATGGTAAGCCCACAGCCTTACTTTTTGGTGAAATTTGGTCATTTCTGAATGCTTTTTACGTTCATAAAAATTTTTTAGCAAGTTGAAAATGAGCTATTTTTGCCAAAATGGTAAGCCTATAGCCTTACTTTTTGGTGAAAATTGGTCATTTCTGAATGCTTTTTACATTCATAAAATTTTTTAAAAGATACAAAATTGAGCAAATTTTGGCCAAACTGGTAAGCCTATAGCCTTACTTTTGGGTGAAAATTGGTCATTTCTGAATGCCTTTGACATTCATAAAACTTTTTTAGCAAGTTGAAAATGAGCTATTTTTGCCAAAATGGTAAGCCTATAGCGTTACTTTTTGGTGAAAATTGGTCATTTCTGAATACTTTTTACATTCATAAAATTTTTTTACTAAGTTGATAATGAGCTATTTCGGCCAAAATGGTAAGCCTATAATCTTACTTTTTGGTGAAAATTGGTCATTTCTGAATGCTTTTTACATTGATAATATTCTTTTTACCAAGTTGGAAATGAGCTATTTTGGCGAAAATGGTAAGCCTATAGCCTTACTTTTTGGTGAAAACAGGTCATATTTGGATGCTTTTTACATTCATAAAATTTTTTAGCAAGTTGAAAATGAGCTATTTTTGCCAAAATGGTAAGCCTATAGCCTTACTTTTTGGTGAAAATTGGTCATTTCTGGATGGTTTTTAATGTCTTTACTATTTTTAAAAAATTCGAAATTGAGCAAATTTTGGCCAATATGGTAAGCCTATAGCCTTACTTTTTGGTGAAAACAGGTCATATTCGGATGCTTTTTACATTCATAAAATTTTTTAGCAAGTTGAAAATGAGCTATTTTTCCCAAAATGGTAAGCCTATAGCCTTACTTTTTGGTGAAAACAGGTCATATTCGGATGCTTTTTACATTCATAAAATTTTTTAGCAAGTTGAAAATGAGCTATTTTTGCCAAAATGGTAAGCCCACAGCCTTACTTTTTGGTGAAAACAGGTCATATTTGGATGCTTTTTACATTCATAAAATTTTTAGCAAGTTGAAAATGAGCTATTTTGGCCAAAATGGTAAGCCTATAGCCTTACTTTTTGGTGAAAATTGGTCATTTCTGAATACTTTTTACATTCATAAAATTTTTTTACTAAGTTGATAATGAGCTATTTCGGCCAAAATGGTAAGCCTATAATCTTACTTTTTGGTGAAAATTGGTCATTTCTGAATGCTTTTTACATTGATTATATTCTTTTTACCAAGTTGGAAATGAGCTATTTTGGCCAAAATGGTAAGCCTATAGCCTTACTTTTTGGTGAAAACAGGTCATATTTGGATGCTTTTTACATTCATAAAATTTTTTAGCAAGTTGATAATGAGCTATTTTGGCCAAAATGGTAACCCTATAGCCTTACTTTTTGGTAAAAATAGGTCATTTCTGGATGGTTTTTAATGTCTTTACTTTTATTAAAAGATTCAAAATTGAGCAAATTTTTGCCAAAATGGTAAGCCTATAGCGTTACTTTTTGGTGAAAATTGGTCATTTCTGAATGCTTTTTACATTCATAAAATTTTTTAAATGATTCAAAATTGAGCAAATTTTGGCCAAACTGGTAAGCCTATAGCCTTACTTTTTGGTGAAAATTGGTCTTTTCTGAATACTTTTTACATTGATAATAATTTTTTACTAACTTGATAATGAGCTATTTTGGCCAAAATGGTAAGCCTATAGCCTTACTTTTTGGTAAAAATAGGTCATTTCTGGATGGTTTTTAATGGCTTTACTTTTATTAAAAGATTCAAAATTGAGCAAATTTTTGCCAAAATGGTAAGCCTATAGCGTTACTTTTTGGTGAAAATTGGTCATTTCTGAATGCTTTTTACATTCAGAAAATTTTTTAAAAGATTCAAAATTGAGCAAATTTTGGCCAAACTGGTAAGCCTATAGCCTTACTTTTGTGTGAAAATTGGTCATTTCTGAATGCCTTTGACCGTCATAAAACTTTTTTACCAAGTTGAAAATGAGCTATTTTGGCCAAAATGGTAAGCCTATAGCCTTACTTTTTGGTGAAAATAGGTCACTTTTGGATGCTTTTAACATTCATAAAAAATTTTTCAAATTTGAAAATGAGCTATTTTTGCCAAAATGGTAAGCCTATAGCCTTACTTTTTGGTGAAAATAAGTCATTTGTGCATGGTTTTTAATGTCTTTACTATTTTTAAAAATTCGAAATTGAACAAATTTTGGCCAAAATGGTAAGCCTATAGCCTTACTTTTTGGTGAAATTTGGTCATTTCTGAATGCTTTTTACGTTCATAAAAATTTTTTTGCAAGTTGAAAATTGAGCAAATTTTGGCCAAACTGGTAAGCCTATAGCCTTTATTTTTTGTGAAAATTGGTCTTTTCTGAATACTTTTTACATTCATAATAATTTTTTACTAAGTTGATAATGAGCTATTTTGGCCAAAATGGTAAGCCTATAGCCTTACTTTTTGGTGAAAATTGGTCATTTCTGAATACTTTTTACATTCATAAAATTTTTTTACTAAGTTGATAATGAGCTATTTCGGCCAAAATGGTAAGCCTATAATCTTACTTTTTGGTGAAAATTGGTCATTTCTGAATGCTTTTTACATTGATTATATTCTTTTTACCAAGTTGGAAATGAGCTATTTTGGCCAAAATGGTAAGCCTATAGCCTTACTTTTTGGTGAAAACAGGTCATATTTGGATGCTTTTTACATTCATAAAATTTTTTAGCAAGTTGATAATGAGCTATTTTGGCCAAAATGGTAACCCTATAGCCTTACTTTTTGGTAAAAATAGGTCATTTCTGGATGGTTTTTAATGTCTTTACTTTTATTAAAAGATTCAAAATTGAGCAAATTTTTGCCAAAATGGTAAGCCTATAGCGTTACTTTTTGGTGAAAATTGGTCATTTCTGAATGCTTTTTACATTCATAAAATTTTTTAAATGATTCAAAATTGAGCAAATTTTGGCCAAACTGGTAAGCCTATAGCCTTACTTTTTGGTGAAAATTGGTCTTTTCTGAATACTTTTTACATTGATAATAATTTTTTACTAACTTGATAATGAGCTATTTTGGCCAAAATGGTAAGCCTATAGCCTTACTTTTTGGTAAAAATAGGTCATTTCTGGATGGTTTTTAATGGCTTTACTTTTATTAAAAGATTCAAAATTGAGCAAATTTTTGCCAAAATGGTAAGCCTATAGCGTTACTTTTTGGTGAAAATTGGTCATTTCTGAATGCTTTTTACATTCAGAAAATTTTTTAAAAGATTCAAAATTGAGCAAATTTTGGCCAAACTGGTAAGCCTATAGCCTTACTTTTGTGTGAAAATTGGTCATTTCTGAATGCCTTTGACCGTCATAAAACTTTTTTACCAAGTTGAAAATGAGCTATTTTGGCCAAAATGGTAAGCCTATAGCCTTACTTTTTGGTGAAAATAGGTCACTTTTGGATGCTTTTAACATTCATAAAAAATTTTTCAAATTTGAAAATGAGCTATTTTTGCCAAAATGGTAAGCCTATAGCCTTACTTTTTGGTGAAAATAAGTCATTTGTGCATGGTTTTTAATGTCTTTACTATTTTTAAAAATTCGAAATTGAACAAATTTTGGCCAAAATGGTAAGCCTATAGCCTTACTTTTTGGTGAAATTTGGTCATTTCTGAATGCTTTTTACGTTCATAAAAATTTTTTTGCAAGTTGAAAATTGAGCAAATTTTGGCCAAACTGGTAAGCCTATAGCCTTTATTTTTTGTGAAAATTGGTCTTTTCTGAATACTTTTTACATTCATAATAATTTTTTACTAAGTTGATAATGAGCTATTTTGGCCAAAATGGTAAGCCTATAGCCTTACTTTTTGGTGAAAATAGGCCATTTCTGGATGGTTTTTAATGGCTTTACTTTTATTAAAAGATTCAAAATTGAGCAAATTTTTGCCAAAATGGTAAGCCGATAGCGTTACTTTTTGGTGAAAATTGGTCATTTCTGAATTCTTTTTACGTTCATAAAAATTTTTTAGCAAGTTGAAAATGAGCTATTTTTGCCAAAATGGTAAGCCTATAGCCTTACTTTTTGTTGAAATTTGGTCACTTTTGGATGCTTTCAACATTCATAAAAATTTTTCCAAATTTGAAAATGAGCTATTTTTGCCAAAATGGTAAGCCTATAGCCTTACTTTTTGGTGAAATTTGGTATTTTCTGAATTCTTTTTACGTTCATAAAATTTTTTTAGCAAGTTGAAAATGAGCTATTCTTGCCAAAATGGTAAGCCTATAGCCTTACTTTTTGGTGAAAATAGGTCATTTCTGGATGGTTTTTAATGGCTTTACTTTTATTAAAAGATTCAAAATTGAGCAAATTTTTGCCAAAATGGTAAGCCTATAGCGTTACTTTTTGGTGAAAATTGGTCATTTCTGAATGCTTTTTACATTCAGAAAATTTTTTAAAAGATTCAAAATTGAGCAAATTTTGGCCAAACTGGTAAGCCTATAGCCTTACTTTTGTGTGAAAATTGGTCATTTCTGAATGCCTTTGACCGTCATAAAACTTTTTTACCAAGTTGAAAATGAGCTATTTTGGCCAAAATGGTAAGCCTATAGCCTTACTTTTTGGTGAAAATAGGTCACTTTTGGATGCTTTTAACATTCATAAAAATTTTTTAGCAAGTTGAAAATGAGCTATTTTTGCCAAAATGGTAAGCCTATAGACTTACTTTTTGGTGAAATTTGGTATTTTCTGAATGCTTTTTACGTTCATAAAAATTTTTTAGCAAGTTGAAAATGAGCTATTTTTGCCAAAATGGTAAGCCTATAGCCTTACTTTTTGGTGAAATTTGGTCACTTTTGGATGCTTTCAACATTCATAAAAATTTTTCCAAATTTGAAAATGAGCTATTTTTGCCAAAATGGTAAGCCTATAGCCTTACTTTTTGGTGAAATTTGGTATTTTCTGAATTCTTTTTACGTTCATAAAATTTTTTTCGCAAGTTGAAAATGAGCTATTCTTGCCAAAATGGTAAGCCTATAGCCTTACTTTTTGGTGAAATTTGGTCATTTCTGAATTCTTTTTACGTTCATAAAATTTTTTTAGCAAGTTGAAAATGAGCTATTTTTGCCAAAATGGTAAGCCTATAGCCTTACTTTTTGGTGAAATTTGGTCATTTCTGAATTCTTTTGACGTTCATAAAATTTTTTTAGCAAGTTGAAAATGAGCTATTCTTGCCAAAATGGTAAGCCTATAGCCTTACTTTTTGGTGAAATTTGGTCATTTCTGAATTCTTTTTACGTTCATAAAAAATTTTTGGCAAGTTGAAAATGAGCTATTTTTGCCAAAATGGTAAGCCTATAGCGTTACTTTTTGGTGAAATTTGGTCATTTCTGAATTCTTTTTACGTTCATAAAAATTTTTTAGCAAGTTGAAAATGAGCTATTTTTGCCAAAATGGTAAGCCTATAGCCTTACTTTTTGCTGAAATTTGGTCATTTCTGAATTCTTTTGACGTTCATAAAATTTTTTTAGCAAGTTGAAAATGAGCTATTCTTGCCAAAATGGTAAGCCTATAGCCTTACTTTTTGGTGAAATTTGGTCATTTCTGAATTATTTTTACGTTCATAAAATTTTTTTAGCAAGTTGAAAATGAGCTATTTTTGCCAAAATGGTAAGCCTATAGCCTTACTTTTTGGTGAAATTTGGTCACTTTTGGATGCTTTCAACATTCATAAAAAATTTTCCAAATTTGAAAATGAGCTATTTTTGCCAAAATGGTAAGCCTATAGCCTTACTTTTTGGTGAAATTTGGTATTTTCTGAATTCTTTTTACGTTCATGAAATTTTTTTAGCAAGTTGAAAATGAGCTATTCTTACCAAAATGGTAAGCCTATAGCCTTACTTTTTGGTGAAATTTGGTCATTTCTGAATTCTTTTTACGTTCATAAAATTTTTTTAGCAAGTTGAAAATGAGCTATTTTTGCCAAAATGGTAAGCCTATACCGTTACTTTTTGGTGAAATTTGGTCATTTCTGAATTCTTTTTACGTTCATAAAAATTTTTTAGCAAGTTGAAAATGAGCTATTCTTGCCAAAATGGTAAGCCTATAGCCTTACTTTTTGGTGAAATTTGGTCATTTCTGAATTCTTTTTACGTTCATAAAAAATTTTTGGCAAGTTGAAAATGAGCTATTTTTCCCAAAATGGTAAGCCTATAGCCTTACTTTTTGGTGAAATTTGGTCACTTTTGGATGCTTTCAACATTCATAAAAAATTTTCCAAATTTGAAAATGAGCTATTTTTGCCAAAATGGTAAGCCTATAGCCTTACTTTTTGGTGAAATTTGGTATTTTCTGAATGCTTTTTACGTTCATAAAATTTTTTTAGCAAGTTGAAAATGAGCTATTTTTGCCAAAATGGTAAGCCTATAGCGTTACTTTTTGGTGAAATTTGGTCATTTCTGAATTCTTTTTACGTTCATAAAATTTTTTTAGCAAGTTGAAAATGAGCTATTCTTGCCAAAATGGTAAGCCTATAGCCTTACTTTTTGGTGAAATTTGGTCATTTCTGAATTCTTTTTACGTTCATAAAATTTTTTTAGCAAGTTGAAAATGAGCTATTTTTGCCAAAATGGTAAGCCTATACCGTTACTTTTTGGTGAAATTTGGTCATTTCTGAATTCTTTTTACGTTCATAAAAATTTTTTAGCAAGTTGAAAATGAGCTATTCTTGCCAAAATGGTAAGCCTATAGCCTTACTTTTTGGTGAAATTTGGTCATTTCTGAATTCTTTTTACGTTCATAAAAAATTTTTGGCAAGTTGAAAATGAGCTATTTTTCCCAAAATGGTAAGCCTATAGCCTTACTTTTTGGTGAAATTTGGTCACTTTTGGATGCTTTCAACATTCATAAAAAATTTTCCAAATTTGAAAATGAGCTATTTTTGCCAAAATGGTAAGCCTATAGCCTTACTTTTTGGTGAAATTTGGTATTTTCTGAATGCTTTTTACGTTCATAAAATTTTTTTAGCAAGTTGAAAATGAGCTATTTTTGCCAAAATGGTAAGCCTATAGCGTTACTTTTTGGTGAAATTTGGTCATTTCTGAATTCTTTTTACGTTCATAAAATTTTTTTAGCAAGTTGAAAATGAGCTATTCTTGCCAAAATGGTAAGCCTATAGCCTTACTTTTTGGTGAAATTTGGTCATTTCTGAATTCTTTTTACGTTCATAAAATTTTTTTAGCAAGTTGAAAATGAGCTATTCTTGCCAAAATGGTAAGCCTATAGCCTTACTTTTTGGTGAAATTTGGTCATTTCTGAATTCTTTTTACGTTCATAAAAAATTTTTGGCAAGTTGAAAATGAGCTATTTTTGCCAAAATGGTAAGCCTATAGCGTTACTTTTTGGTGAAATTTGGTCATTTCTGAATTCTTTTTACGTTCATAAAAATTTTTTAGCAAGTTGAAAATGAGCTATTTTTGCCAAAATGGTAAGCCTATAGCCTTACTTTTTGCTGAAATTTGGTCATTTCTGAATTCTTTTGACGTTCATAAAATTTTTTTAGCAAGTTGAAAATGAGCTATTCTTGCCAAAATGGTAAGCCTATAGCCTTACTTTTTGGTGAAATTTGGTCATTTCTGAATTATTTTTACGTTCATAAAATTTTTTTAGCAAGTTGAAAATGAGCTATTTTTGCCAAAATGGTAAGCCTATAGCCTTACTTTTTGGTGAAATTTGGTCACTTTTGGATGCTTTCAACATTCATAAAAAATTTTCCAAATTTGAAAATGAGCTATTTTTGCCAAAATGGTAAGCCTATAGCCTTACTTTTTGGTGAAATTTGGTATTTTCTGAATTCTTTTTACGTTCATGAAATTTTTTTAGCAAGTTGAAAATGAGCTATTCTTACCAAAATGGTAAGCCTATAGCCTTACTTTTTGGTGAAATTTGGTCATTTCTGAATTCTTTTTACGTTCATAAAATTTTTTTAGCAAGTTGAAAATGAGCTATTTTTGCCAAAATGGTAAGCCTATACCGTTACTTTTTGGTGAAATTTGGTCATTTCTGAATTCTTTTTACGTTCATAAAAATTTTTTAGCAAGTTGAAAATGAGCTATTCTTGCCAAAATGGTAAGCCTATAGCCTTACTTTTTGGTGAAATTTGGTCATTTCTGAATTCTTTTTACGTTCATAAAAAATTTTTGGCAAGTTGAAAATGAGCTATTTTTCCCAAAATGGTAAGCCTATAGCCTTACTTTTTGGTGAAATTTGGTCACTTTTGGATGCTTTCAACATTCATAAAAAATTTTCCAAATTTGAAAATGAGCTATTTTTGCCAAAATGGTAAGCCTATAGCCTTACTTTTTGGTGAAATTTGGTATTTTCTGAATGCTTTTTACGTTCATAAAATTTTTTTAGCAAGTTGAAAATGAGCTATTTTTGCCAAAATGGTAAGCCTATAGCGTTACTTTTTGGTGAAATTTGGTCATTTCTGAATTCTTTTTACGTTCATAAAATTTTTTTAGCAAGTTGAAAATGAGCTATTCTTGCCAAAATGGTAAGCCTATAGCCTTACTTTTTGGTGAAATTTGGTCATTTCTGAATTCTTTTTACGTTCATAAAATTTTTTTAGCAAGTTGAAAATGAGCTATTCTTGCCAAAATGGTAAGCCTATAGCCTTACTTTTTGGTGAAATTTGGTCATTTCTGAATTCTTTTTACGTTCATAAAAAATTTTTGGCAAGTTGAAAATGAGCTATTTTTCCCAAAATGGTAAGCCTATAGCCTTACTTTTTGGTGAAATTTGGTCATTTCTGAATTATTTTTACGTTCATAAAATTTTTTTAGCAAGTTGAAAATGAGCTATTTTTGCCAAAATGGTAAGCCTATAGCCTTACTTTTTGGTGAAATTTGGTCACTTTTGGATGCTTTCAACATTCATAAAAAATTTTCCAAATTTGAAAATGAGCTATTTTTGCCAAAATGGTAAGCCTATAGCCTTACTTTTTGGTGAAATTTGGTATTTTCTGAATTCTTTTTACGTTCATGAAATTTTTTTAGCAAGTTGAAAATGAGCTATTCTTACCAAAATGGTAAGCCTATAGCCTTACTTTTTGGTGAAATTTGGTCATTTCTGAATTCTTTTTACGTTCATAAAATTTTTTTAGCAAGTTGAAAATGAGCTATTTTTGCCAAAATGGTAAGCCTATACCGTTACTTTTTGGTGAAATTTGGTCATTTCTGAATTCTTTTTACGTTCATAAAAATTTTTTAGCAAGTTGAAAATGAGCTATTCTTGCCAAAATGGTAAGCCTATAGCCTTACTTTTTGGTGAAATTTGGTCATTTCTGAATTCTTTTTACGTTCATAAAAAATTTTTGGCAAGTTGAAAATGAGCTATTTTTCCCAAAATGGTAAGCCTATAGCCTTACTTTTTGGTGAAATTTGGTCACTTTTGGATGCTTTCAACATTCATAAAAAATTTTCCAAATTTGAAAATGAGCTATTTTTGCCAAAATGGTAAGCCTATAGCCTTACTTTTTGGTGAAATTTGGTATTTTCTGAATGCTTTTTACGTTCATAAAATTTTTTAGCAAGTTGAAAATGAGCTATTTTTGCCAAAATGGTAAGCCTATAGACTTACTTTTTGGTGAAATTTGGTATTTTCTGAATGCTTTTTACGTTCATAAAATTTTTTTAGCAAGTTGAAAATGAGCTATTTTTGCCAAAATGGTAAGCCTATAGCCTTACTTTTTGGTGAAATTTGGTCATTTCTGAATTCTTTTTACGTTCATAAAATTTTTTTAGCAAGTTGATAATGAGCTATTCTTGCCAAAATGGTAAGCCTATAGCCTTACTTTTTGGTGAAATTTGGTCATTTCTGAATTCTTTTTACGTTCATAAAAAATTTTTGGCAAGTTGAAAATGAGCTATTTTTCCCAAAATGGTAAGCCTATAGCCTTACTTTTTGGTGAAATTTGGTCATTTCTGAATTCTTTTTACGTTCATAAAATTTTTTTAGCAAGTTGAAAATGAGCTATTTTTGCCAAAATGGTAAGCCTATAGCCTTACTTTTTGGTGAAATTTGGTCATTTCTGAATTCTTTTTACGTTCATAAAATTTTTTTAGCAAGTTGAAAATGAGCCATTATTGCCAAAATGGTAAGCCTATAGCCTTACTTTTTGGTGAAATTTGGTCATTTCTGAATTCTTTTTACGTTCATAAAAAATTTTTGGCAAGTTGAAAGTGAGCTATTTTTGCCAAAATGGTAAGCCTATAGCCTTACTTTTTGGTGAAATTTGGTCATTTCTGAATGCTTTTTACGTTCATAAAATTTTTTAGCAAGTTGAAAATGAGCTATTCTTGCCAAAATGGTAAGCCTATAGCCTTACTTTTTGGTGAAATTTGGTCATTTCTGAATTCTTTTTACGTTCATAAAAATTTTTTATCAAGTTGAAAATGAGCTATTTTTGCCAAAATGGTAAGCCTATAGCGTTACTTTTTGGTGAAATTTGGTCATTTCTGAATTCTTTTTACGTTCATAAAAATTTTTTAGCAAGTTGAAAATGAGCTATTTCTGCCAAAATGGTAAGCCTATAGCCTTACTTTTTGGTGAAATTTGGTCATTTCTGAATGCTTTTTACGTTCATAAAATTTTTTAGCAAGTTGAAAATGAGCTATTTTTGCCAAAATGGTAAGCCTATAGCCTTACTTTTTGTTGAAAATAGGTCACTTTTGGATGCTTTTTATATTCATGAAAATTTTTGAGAAAGTTGAAAATGTGGCATTTCAAACAAGATGGTGCAAATTTCGAAAATTATATTAGTTGTAGTGAATGTCCCGGAATTCAATGTAGATACTTTTTCCTCAGAATCGAAGCTGCAAATGAATTCTACGCTGGGGAAAATGATGTTGATAAAGACGCTGAATACCTTGAAGTTTCATGACGATAGGGTGTTGCGAGGAAAGACGCAGTTGCAAAAAAGGAAATTTAAACCTTCTGCTAATACGATGGGAAACCATTGTAGAAAGAAATCAACATGGCTTCAGGTCCAGAAGATGAAGACAACATGCTACAAGGAAAACAGCATGGAATTTTTTATCAAACTATTTGTTAAAATGTAAATCAGACTGCAGGCATACAGAACACAGCCATGTCAATCTAATCCTGTACAGTGCCGTAAAGCTAAGTACAATGCAATACGTGTAGTACAGCAGAGTATAGTATAGCACAGTAAAACACCAATGGACAGCACAAGACAGTACCGTAGTGTGTAGTGGTTTACACTGTAGTTCATTACAGTGCAGTGCAGTGCAGGGCAGTACAGGACAACAACATATAATACAGTACAGGATAGTGCAATGACGTACAGCTTAATACACTACAGTATAGGACAATGAAATACCGATAGTACAGTACAAGACAGTACAGTACAACTGAGTACAGTAGAATATCAGACTGAACAATATGGTGTATTGCGTACATTGTGGTACAGTGCAGGCTTAATCTTTGAAATGTGCTCCACAACAGCTCTATATGTGAAGAACTGGATAATACTTTTCTTAAAAGATGTGATTTTTAAAGGCATTTTATGTTATTTGGGTACGATACGACTCTTAATTCAACCATAAACAATCAATTTGTATTAGATACAATTCATGTTATCTGGCTTTCAACGTAAGTGATTGGGCTGTGATACTCTAGCTGTCATCATTCTATCCCGTCTCTTATAAACTTTGCTATTGGCGAAAATATGTCGATATTAATTGAAAGTGAAGGCTTCACTGTTTTGATCGTCTTCAGCGCAATTTGATTCGCGAATCCAAACAGCTCTAGTTGCTCCAACGCTTTGATCAAAGCAATGTCACTGAAATTGAAGAAATGCGCATTTTTTGTAGCTTTCGTATACTTAAATTTAACGTTGTTTTAAAAAGGGAGAGATGCATCAAGCATTTGATCAAGTCTCTTTTGATATGATATACTCAGTCAAAAGTAGTGGGAAATATACTCTTTTGATGTGATATACAGCAATATTGTGTAACTTAGTTAACAAAACTCCAACCAGTCAAAGAGAAACGCTTCCTTGTACGAGGTTGACTAAATATTTATTCCCAACAGTTTCATTTTCACATTTGCAACTAGAACGTGAAAAATCTACCTTCATTTATTGTCTGAAACAAGAATTTTTTCAATGCAAACCGAAAATAAATATCCAATAATTGTATGTTAAGTTGGCAGTAAAGATATTCCAGCTACCAGGTCATTGGGTCAACAACTTTGCTGGACTTGGGATACAGAATGCTTCTTGTCGGTATTTTCTATAGCTTTCTCCTATAGGATGAGTTCAAGAAGAGAAATGGGCGATCGAAATATTTTACGGAAATAATTTCAAAATTTCTTCGAATCAGTAAGGACTCAATTGAAAGATCTTTGGAGCAGAGCCATTAACTACGTGGGAGTTTACAGGAGATTATAAAAAACACACTTACCAGATTTTTGAAGCTGATATTCTGTTACAACGACTCAGCGAAACTCTTTTTAAACTTGTTTGTTTGACTAATGCATCGATGCTGTCATCTCCAATCATTGGGCAATCACTAGAAGTAAAACAGTTGATTGGGCAAGACGCTTTTGTGCGGGGCAAGTTGGAAGGGTACTGGTACGAAGTGGAACAGGTCCAGAACTTCAGAGCACACAGGTTAATGTGTATACAATCCATCTCGAAGCAGAATTCATGGTGGAATGCCATGTAAACGATGTGATTCTCGACCAATACTCAAGTTCCGCAACTACAGTAAGTGACACTACATCTAATCATATCCACGGCTTTGGTCCTGTGTGAAACTGAAAAGCTGTACGTATCAAGCTATTGCTCTGGTGCTTCTAATAAATGGTACCATAAATATAGATTTCTAAACTTGATATTAAAGAGGGCGTTATAGATCTTTATCCTAACAAAAAATTCAAATTTCAAGGAATCTGCAGAATAAGATTGTTTTTTCATTCTCTTGATAACCAACCTACTTGTCAATGCAAGCTAACAATTGCGAAAAATGCTCAATTTCAAGGTTCAGAAAGTATTAATTGTTTTGCTTTCTTAACTTCTAAAAACGGCATACCTTAAGTCTACAGCTTTCAAATGGGGACAACTTGCAACCAAAGCTTGTACAACTAGAAAATGAAATAAAACGGTACGTGATTAACAGAAGGTCATCAAAAGTAAGATTATTTTTGTAGTGAAATCGCGTTGCATACTCAATTTCGAGCGTAGCAGAAACCAGAGACGGCTCTGAGTTTTTTCTAGGGAAGTGGAATTCTGAAGCTGGTTTCCAGTTGACTTCCGCACCATGGCGTTTTTTATAAGTGACACATGGAGGAATCGAACTGACAACCCCTGTGTTGTGAGTCCGCATGCTTAACCACTACACCATGGCACCTGGTAATAATAGTAAATCGAATTTTCATACGGGATAATCTATCAGTGCAATAGTGCACTGTTATGACCAGAGTCCTGTCTCTGAAATCAAATAAAAAGCAATAAAGTTACTGAAAAATTAGTTAATGCCTATCTAAGATATTCTTCTGATGCTTTTCAAAAACTCACCTTCATTGTCTATTCCAAGTTTATTTCCGCTTAGGTTGATCTCTTCTAGTAAGGGGAACCCGTTGACAATCTAGAATGATAAGAAATCGATTAAAATAAATATGCGAAAAGATCGCAAAGAAAACGACTGCCGTGTGGAAATACTGTTGGCTTATTGGATCAAACTTACGAACAAACTTGCAGACGAGTAAAACCAAATGGAAAGATACAGACAAATTCACATACTTTTAACAGCGTGTCTTTACAAAGTTCTGTCCAAGAGAGGTTTAAGGAAACCAGACTAGAAGTTAAAATATATCCTAGGCGTTACAAATATTGCAAGTGTGATTGTGAAGGACATAATGAAGGGATTTGAGCCACGTACGCAATACAATCATCGCTGGGCCCCTTGTTGTATAGTTATCACCCTGAGCCACGTCGTAATGGGTTAGGGTGACCAGTTCCTACCTATTTACCACTAGCATCGTACCAGGTACCCATTTACTGCTAAGTGGACACATAGAGGAAACCTAGGGACGAGAGCACGCCTGGATAGAATGCTGGACCTTTCGCACTGTAGACATGTGCTCTAACCGCTATGCAAACTGCTCGCATTAAGAACATAGTAGCAAATCTTAATGTCGAATTCTCACGAAAATTAAAGACTCCTGAGTCGTTGCTGCAATTCTGATGGGCCTAACTTCTAATCCTTTGTTAGAAATAATTCTACTCTGGCGCTTTTTAAGTTTCATAATAATCATCTTCCAACACAAATCAGTTGATAGCAAGAAATTGAGAGTTTACTTCTGGCATCCTTTTGACAACTTCGAGATTCCATTTGATGTTATTCCTTTGCACATTGCAAGGTTCACTTCCTTTAAATCAGCATTAGTGCTGATGTCCCTGAGAGAAAATGAAAGCCTCCAGTAAGAAAGTCTCTACTAAGTCGGTCTGTCAAATGAAATAAACACAGCCCAACAGACGATTACAAAATATGGAAACTAAGGATGAACATGACGAAATAACAAAGATACCTTGCATGAACTTATATACAGATAGATCGATAGATCGATAGATCGATAGATCGATAGATCGATAGATCGATAGATAGATAGATAGATAGATAGATAGATAGATAGATAGATAGATAGATAGATAGGCATAGATGGATAGATAGATAGATAGATAGATAGATAGATAGATAGATAGATAGATAGATAGATAGTTAGTTAGATAGATAGATAGATAGATAGATCGATAGATAGATAGATATATAGGCATAGATAGATAGATAGATATATAGGCGCATAGATAGATAGATAGATAGATAGATATATAGATATATAGGCATAGATAGATAGATAGATAGATAGATAGATAGATAGATAGATAGATAGATATATAGGTATAGATAGATAGATAGATAGATAGATAGATAGATAGATAGATAGATAGATATATAGGCATAGATAGATAGATAGATATATAGGCATAGATAGATAGATAGATAGATAGATAGATAGATAGATAGATAGATAGATAGATAGATAGATAGATAGATAGATAGATAGATAGATAGATATATAGATAGATAGATAGATAGATAGATAGATAGATAGATAGATAGCCATTGATAGATAGATAGATAGATAGATAGATAGATAGATAGATAGATAGATAGATAGATAGATAGATAGATAGATAGATATATAGGCATAGATAGATAGATAGATAGATAGATAGATAGATAGATAGATAGATAGATAGATAGATAGATAGATAGATATATAGATAGATAGATAGATAGATAGATAGATAGATAGATAGATAGATAGATAGGCATATATATGTATGGAGTGATAGATAGATAACTAGATATATATGCATAGATAAACAGATAGAGAAACAAAAACCGAAACTAAATCTTTTTCTCTACATTAGATTTGGTTGCTATCTTACCCATCAGCCTACCTCTCACCCTAACCAATAGGAAAAAACTCGCTATAAAGAAATTAAACAGCAGACTTTTTCGTCTGCAACAATTCAGAACTTCATTATTCTCACTCCACAAACCTGGTTAATTTTAGCAACATTTAATTAGAATATTAATCTACATGGTTGGCAGCTGTTTTATTTTGGTCAAATTTGGCGTGACATTCGGGAAAATGAGATTGCATCCGACAGTTTCTGCAATCAACTTCTTTTCAAGAGCACTTCACTAAATTTCTAATTTTTTTTCATGCTGTTTCTTAATCAACAAATGAATAAAATAATAAATAAACAATTTCGAATCTTTATACTGGATGAAACATTTCAGCTTTAGATTAGCTGTTATCAATGTGTGTCCAGTACTTGTGCCCTCAGAGTTACTTCTGAGCACTCATTTACCGACGTCGGAAGGATGGACAGCCGAGTTGACTGTTGGCTTGTGGTTAGAGGTTCCAACGACGGGATTCGAACCCACGCGAGTAGACCTCGCATGATTCGAAACACTGCGCCTGAACCACTCGGTCACGCCACCACAATCAGAGGCAAAATAATACGTCACATTTGATCCTGAAAACAACAACTTAACACCATTATCTTGTGTTTCCCCTGGCAAAATAGCTAAGGCATTTGGATGCTTGAGCGAAATGACCAGGACCTTTTTGACCTGAGATAAGAGTCACGGTTTCCACTCTACCAATGTGCAGCGATTCTTATCAGTTCGTGAATAAAGATGGTGTGATTTTGCCGCAATACTTACCAAGGCAAGAGAACTGTATAAAAATCTGAAATTTAGACCTTTTTTTGCTGTTACCAGTTTTGACTAATCCTACTCCAATACTTGATTTCGGAGATAGATAACCCTGCTAATTTATCAAATGAACAGAACGGAGGAAGATGTGAACTGAACTTACCCTAGTACTTGATCTGAAAGTTCAACTCCTTCCAGGGATAAAAATTTCAGGTTTCTACATCTCTGTAAAGGAAAATGAAAGTAGCTCTGAAGCGATAAGCTTGTGACGCAAATGCTACTTAGATTGAGAAGTCAATCGTAGCATTGAGCTGTTAATGTTACCATTAGCAATAAAAGCAGCTGCAAAATCAAACAGTTGACCAAACCTGGCCACTGGCCACAGTGTTGATGTAGCAGTACCGTAGTGTGCTAGTTGGACTGTGCAAACACGAAATGCAGGGGCTGCTATCTTTTTTTATTTTTCTATACACAAACAAATCGCAATTAAACTACAAAACAATTTACATCATTTATGCCATTCACAGTGGGAAAAGACACGGGGTCATCTAGTTCCCACTGTCAATGGCATTCACATTTCTCAATTAATTTACAAAAAAGAAGAGCAAGATTAATAAATAAAGATGGGAAAGGGGAGTCGCTGCGTCAGAATCTTTATACGCATGAAGAAACGTACTGTCCACCCAACAGAAACCCCAGGCCCAGCCCATGCGCGCACCAACCACGCCCGCCCATGCCAGGCCACCACGCCACCCCCAAATGCCACCCCCAAATGCCACCCCCAAATGCCACCCCCAAATGCCACCCCCAAATGCCACCCCCAAATGCCACCCCCAAATGCCACCCCCAAATGCCACCCCCAAATGCCACCCCCAAACCACCCGAGCACAAAGCCCCGCAGCACTCCATTTCACCACAAAAAGCCTCGTGGTAGCACATTGCCCCGCGAAGCACCACGCCCATGCAGCCAAGAGGGCAGCCACCCAAAGCAGCACCACGGCTAGACCCCGGAAGAGGACAGTGTTAGAGATTCTTTGATATTGTTATCCAACGAGTGCCACTCCGAAAGGACGTTTTGAAAATAAGTATTTGAGAAACGAACTGTACGCGCAGCCATTGGTTCATATTTCTTAAATTGTATGCAACAAGACGTTTGGGGGGAATTTCATCAAACAAATATATCGGCGCTTGCGTCTTCCTCAGGTTGAAGAAATGACATAAGCGCCTGTACCACCTTCTCTGATAGAGACTCTCGCAGCCCGGCTCTTCCTACAGCCTCAGTCTGTTTATACCTCTCAAAGCACCTTTAACCGTTAATCCTGCTGAATATTGGGCTTGCTCCAACCTTTTCGTTGTGCCTAGCTTCATTTCCGGCTGTTACCTGGGGTATCGCCAGAATTTTTCTGACAGGGGGCTACGTTCAACAGCAAGGGAGCTAGCTTATTAATTCACAGAAGCTTGCATTTCGTAACGATTGGTCTCAGACTTGACTTTTCCCATGGGGGGGGGGCAGCACACCTTAACGAACCTGTCCCCTCTGCTGCTACCCCTGACTGCTATTTCCAACCCTACATGTTCCTGATAATATAATGGAATGGAATGAGTGGCCAAGCAGTTTACAGTCTCCATCAGGTGACTGAAGTTCAGGAAGGTCGAGAAAGGTCGAACTACAGAGGGCCGACCTACTTGGCGTCCTGTCCACACAACTAGCTTCGTCGCCCCCCGGAAATGACGTTAAGCCAGGGGTCACATGATTGCTATAAAACCTTTCAGCATGGAAATCCAATCATGTAGAAGAAAATCAGACACTCGTATGTGGTTTCCACAAAATTTGAGATTGAATATGCAATGCAGTGTGTTATTTTAAAGTGGAATTCACATCAAATCTACCTTTAAAATGGAATGCAAAACCCCTTCACCAAACATGCAGACGGGCGCATCGAGATATTGCAGAAAGAAGTTGTCATTTCGAACTTTGCTTTTTAATCCAGATCTAGAAAGGAGTAAAGCAAACAGAAATAGCATAATTCAGAGGTACGAGGTTACAGCTCTTCATCAACTGCTTCATCTCTTTCTACTGAATCACTGATGGAAGAGATTCACATGAAAAATGAGTGGAACTGCTACTTCTCTATTGCATCGCATAGAGTTCACACCTCTTTTTAAAGCTGACAAGTTAAGCTCCTTGCTGAGTGAAACACTACCACAGCATCATCAACCAGAAGTAGTGCATAAAGTCATATTGACAAGAGATCTGTAATAGTGCCTGATACAGGTAGGTTCTTGCCATCATGAAATCTACTTCAAGTATCCACAGAAGACAAAATACTAATGAATAAAAGCGGAAGACAGAAAATAAAAGATAACATCTTTCAAATGCTCAGAAAATATTGATTTGCATTTACTGAATTATCCTATAGAAATGATGTTACAAATGAAACACACTCACCTTCTCGATTGCCTAGCATAATGAAAGCTCTTCCTCTTTTTCAAGCAAGATACACCAACAGGTTCTAGAACCTGCAAAAAATAGTGCAGAAACTCGTAAAGCAGAAACTAGTGATAAATCATTCAACCTGTTTAAGCAGTTCACCCTTGTCACCTTGTGCTGCCAAGTTGTGTCCCACTTCTAGCGATCCACCAGAAAAGTGTCAGCCATTCCTTCCTGTTAAGGGCCTTGTCTATGAGTTGTCTGATGTTCATATTGGTAGCTTCTTTGGCTCTAATCAGGTGTCTGAAGTATTGAAGCTTTAGTTTGACGATAATTCCGTAGAGCGAAGTTGGCCTCCCGACTGCTTCAAGAATGTTAAGCAGTTATTCAAAGTAATTAAGGGCAACTGCCTTCTTGAGTTTAAAAAAACACTTGAGCCTCAAGGTCATTACCACACTTAGAGTTTATCAACACCTTTTGGCCTGATTATAATTTTTAGTCAAACAGTGGTCTGGCAGCTTGTGTCTTTTTCCAGAAACAAAATTGTAGTATTGCGCAAACAGGGAAAAGGTAACTACATCATATTGAAAATAATTTTATCTGAAATCCAACAGATTATGAAATGTATGACAATGCTGAAGATAGAGCTGAATTCTTTGACAAGATTTGAATCAAAATGCGCAAGTGAAGAATGCATCTGCTATGTAGTTCCTTTCTTGAACAAATCTTCCCCTGCTTGAAAGTTTATTTGTTCTAAAGATAACATCAACAAAACTGAAAATCTTGGAAAAAGTAAACCAACTACCAATTTCCCTGCATGATACTGGATTTTGAAACATTTCAACAATGTTCAACAATATCTTATTATTGATTCCTAATTATCAGAAACAGACAATAAATGTCAAATTTGTTGACAATCAATATTCATTTCAAGATTCTACAACACCTTCCAATCAAAGATGCATACATACTTGGCAGTGCCTCATTTTCAAGAAGGAAACTCTGTGTTTTAAGATGAATTCAAGGCTCCTCCCCCCGAGCAGTTTCTTGTTGTCTATTTTGACAGTGTGCCAAAGACTTGGATCATACCTGTAGGAAATAATGCAGCTGGCTTTGCAAATCATACCAGAGACTATGAAAATTTGAAAAAAGGAGTTATCAGTGATAGCAATACCAAGCAGGGTGAAAATTAGACACGGCATGTAAAAATTAAACCATGCTAACATCACAATGCCAATACTCTCCAAATCAACTATAAAATTATGCTCCACATAAGAATGGAAGCATAACTGCATTGCATTGAAGTTCTTTCTATCCAGCACTCACAAAGCAATCATGAAAAAGGAACTAACAAAAATATTGTCAGTGTGATGAACCAATTTCCATTCTTTTATACAATATTAAGATTATCATAACACAGACAATTCTTTGATAACAATTAAGTTTAAAAAAGTAGAAAATATTGAAGATAATTCTCTACTTCTAGCTAAAAAACTATGCTCATGTTTGATCTGGAATTGTGAGCCCATTTTCACAAATTTCTGGACATCCTGTGTACAATGTGATACATAGTCTGTTACAAGGTTCAAATATGTTTATGCAGATGGCAAATTCAGGCAAATCATAAGACAAAGAGCCAATATAAATAGATCAATATAAACGTACCCTATTCCCCTCCATCTGTGACAGACTTGGACACACCTTGATACAGAACGTCTATCCAAGTAGTTGAAAATTTTCAACAAGACTTCATCTGATAAACTGTCAATCTCATCTGAGTGAAACAAGAAGTAAACAAAAGTTGAATTATTTCTGTTGTGGTGATCCTTGTGTACATAGCAGAAAAAAGGCAGTGGGTTGCAGCTGCTGAACTAACATGCTACTTACAGATAACAATTAGAGAACAGTCTAGGACAATATATCTAAAACACTTCTTGCTTCCTACTGTATTGTTAATATTTGACATGGATCTAGAGCTAGTAGGGTATCCATAAGATTCCTTGCATACCATTTCTAGAGTAGCAGTTGTTAACGTTATACAGTAGCACAATAGAGTGCACCAAGAATGGAAATGGTTCACATTGAAGAGACAGCCTTACAGATTTATGTATGTATATGTGTGTATTAGATAATCTAACACTTATGCTGAAGCTTACTAATTGGTGGTTTCTTTTTTAGTGAATTATGTTGAGGAAAAGCCGTGCTGGCATATAAAAAGCTCCAACAAAGGAAGAAAGCAAACAGTGAATGGCTAACAGGAGAGGGAGTTCATATCAACTTTGTTGATCTTAGATTTGAAAGAGAGCCATTTGTAGGATTTGGGAAAGGAAGAAGGCAAGACGTTTCATAAATAAAACATTCTTGAGATGAATGATGATTTGTGAGATATACTTTGTGAGTTAGGCAGTGAAACTTGGAAAGGGTGTGAATGAGTTGAGTCCTAACTTATTTTTACTGTTGGTACTTGGTGGATTTTAGCACTAAATGCACAACAATTATAATTTTAAGAGTGAATGATTGATACTCAAACTACTTTTAGAGAATCAGATAAAGATTTGAATATTTAACAACAAATGTAAGTAATCACAAATTACACACAGTTAATGTCAGCAACAATATCGGATTATCATATCATTTGCCATAATCGTGTATGCACTATGAATGTTTTAAAAGGATATAGGAATGTCAGTTTATAAAAACTGCTATCAATATGTATCATTTATAATACATTCCCTATCATTGATTTGTTACATACTACCACATCCATTAGACAATTCATAATTCAACATTAATCTCGTCATGTCATATAACATCATGTTAACCATACCATTTATATCAAATCATATAAATCATACAAATGCAAGGCTTTTGAAACTTTCTTACTTTTGAAGCGCTTTTCATGACCAAGTAGAGCGGGATTCTCCCCTTTCCTTTTTGTAGCCTAGGATCAGAAGAAAACTTATAATTTCATGAATTTATCAAATACTGAATGCGTATCGCTTTTAAAATGTTGCAGCCAGAGCAAAACTGGACAATGGGCCTAGCTGGAAAACACAAACCTTTCGCTCCTCCCTTTTGAGATTACCGTGAGATTGATCTTTCAAATCGTCTTCTTCTGTCCATACTATTTCCTGAACATCCAGGTCTTCATATAAAAATTTTGGATTTGCATCAAGGTGAAAATATGAATATTGTTCGATCATCATGGCTGACAAAGAGTTTTGTAAATTGGCGCTCAACACTAGTCTCGTTTCGAACATGAGGAAACAGAAATATGCAAACCACAAAAAACATGTTGAGCTTCGAAAATAGGCCGATTTGATTTCAAAACCGAATTTCCTTCAATAGTGAATTACATAGACCGAGTTACAATCAATAGTGAGACGTCTTTGGAGTGTCTTGCAAACTGTGAAATACAGAAACCTACTGATGAAAATTTAACGTGAATAAAATTGTAATCAAGTCTTCAGGTTTGTGTCCAGATATCAACGCTAGAATTGACATCGTACGAAGAAGTTCTCGCCAAAAATAGTCATAATAACCCTACACTCAAAAGAACTGGAGCTAGAGAAAAACACTAAAAAGAACGAACTAAGTACCGCACTTGCAATATACCCACATTAAAATCAGCTCCAACAAAGGAAAGGAATCTTCGTGCATTTAATACTAGGCTAACTGGCCTTCAAAAATACTTTTATCCACTGCAAAAGGAATGGGGAAATGCCTTGCACGGGACGTACTACCTTTATACACCGCATTGTGAGGCCGGGGGCAGTTGCTCTCCTTAATGCAATTTACCCCCTGCATCACCAGCAGGTTTGTTTTTATTTGCTAATGCAGACTGGGTAGATGGACAGCTATCCAGCTGACGTGGGCCTGCGGCATCACCGCTTGCGCCCTCAGAGTTACCTCTGAGCACTCATCTACTGACCTTTGAAGGATGGACAGCTGAGTTGGCTGTTGGCTTGTGGTTCTGAGGACGGGACTCGAACCCACAGGTAGTGGGCATCCAGATGTATGCATGGACCTGGGTCTATAACCTTTAGGACAGTATATGCAGGCTGCAAAGATAACGCCAACTACCTCTACAGGCAATCGATCAAAAAATACTCAATAGCAGCTACAGAGTATCAGACACATTTGCAAAATCAATAAATCGAATTGCTCGGGCATTTACAAGATGTTACTGTTTGGATCTTTTCCGCTTGGTTCCTAAACCGTAGGCCGCTAATCTCTCATCAGAAATGTTCTTCAACGTGGCGCCATGCCGCGACCCACTTGCTCTATGTCCACTCTTTCGATGTTTGGCTTTGAAATTGTTCAGTTGTCTTGCACGTGGTGCTCCAAACGTGGACGAACGAGCTTTAAGGATGGTGAGGTGATTTCTTCGGCCACTTATCGAGGGAATCGTCTTTCCTTCAGGCTTGTCTTTGCCGTCAGTTTGAGCTGAACTTTCCCTGCAAAATACATGTCGAATTATGAACAAACAGTACATCAGTAACTTAAGAGTCAGTGCAGATATTGAAAAGGCTAGAAGTCTGCGCTGCTTCACAGTACTTCGAAAAAGTTTATAAGTTATCCACAACTATCTAGTGTAAAAAATTGAAGTGAACTCCGCCATTGTGCCTCCGAGCTCCCTTAATGCATCTCAGTTAATGCTTCTGTAAGGTGCTAAGTTGCGAAGCTGCATATACCAATCTATGTATTTGTTTGGGGTTTGACATCCACACTGTTTAGGTCTGCTTTGCAAGGAGGTCCAGCCTCTTCCAAGAGGACAATGAGATTCCTTCCACTGTTGCAACCACGGGTCAGTGTGTTGAGAAGCATAAGCATGTAGCGTGGCACTTGCCCCAGTATTTTTAATAATCTAAGTGACGCTTCAGATTAAGATGAAATGATGACATGGGTGGCATGGATATAGGTACAAAGTGAAATCGCCTTGCAAAGAACCGAAGAATGGAGACATAAGCAGAGAGGGTTCCTCCACAGAGAGTAATGCTAACCTGACAATGACAGTGTGCCCATGGGATGTTCAGGCTCTGAGTACACACGCCATTGGCCATCATTAACGAACAGCTCGGCTCATTTTCTATTTTCTGATTGCGAGGCAATTTCTCTGAATCGTGGAAAGAATCCGTAGCGACAATTCCGCTCCGTTGCCGACGTCCTGGTCCGATCCCCCGCTATTGAAACATTAAAGATAAAACAAACTTCACTCACCCCTCTCCATAAATCGTCGGGAATACTCGCTTCTTTCGCTGCTGGCTTCTTGCCTTTTTCTTGTATCTTTGACGCTCTCGCAGCTCCTCCTCAGTCGAGCTATTTGGACAGGAAAAAATCAGGCCTTGTCATTGAACATGAGCACCAACTATGACCTCTATTGCCGTTTTCATTCACCTTTGAAACGCACGCTCCACGATAATGGAAACGTCGAGTTGGAGAAGCTCATTGCGACAGTTAGCTATATTGTACAAATAACTGCAGTAGAAGAAGTATTGATTGCAAAAATCCTAATTACATTGGCTTTTCACTCGCAAAGAGCTTCAATATTTCAAAATTCCAAGGGCAGACTTAAAGGTTAATCAGAGGTCAAAGGAAAACAGAAGCAAAATTAATATGAAGCCGGAAAATATTCTTATAAAAGATTGGAGCATCTCCGAATGCGTCAGTCGAGATTTTCTTGTTTTTTATATCAATACATTATTAATGGACACTGATAAGCTTCTTGCTTATCGAGCGATTTTCAGGTCCTTCCTCTTGATGTGACCATACATTGTGATTCATACGCCTGGAAGTACAGAGGGCTAGCCACTATCCTCACTCTGAGCGAAATTTAGCTGAAGGTGGATTCGAATCATTAACCATAGGATAAATGCGCAAGAATCTTACCACTGAGCTATCCTCGCACGATAATTGTGTCAATGGCTTCATTACCTTTGCATCTTAATTCATATATTTACATGACAAAAACCCGTTAAACTTACTAGTATTTAGACGCCTTGGTAAGTGAACACCACTGATTCAGCTCACGGTCATTTGCATTCAAAATCTACAAAAAAGGAGCAAATGAAATCGCACATCAAAGCTCACTTGATGCTGACAATGACACAAAAGTGGCATACATTTTCAGTAATTTATATTTTCCTACATTGCATGCTCGATTTCGACCGTAGCAGAAACCAGAGACAGGGCTCTGAGTTTTTCAAGGGAAGCGGATTTCATGAGGTGGTTTCCCGTTGCCTTCCTCGCCAATAGTGTTTTCATGGTGACACGTGCGGGGTTCGAACTCACCACCCCTGTATTAAGAGTCCGCACGCCGAACCACGGCACCATTATATTTTCAGTACCTTTGAGCAAATATTTTCATCCATCTTTAGAGCGATGAATGATTTGCAATAAGCCTTTCCTCTATCCTATTTGTACATCACTGTCATGAGTGCATTACACAACAAACAGTATGCTTCAATGAGCTTGTATGTTAACTATGTACTTTCTATGCTTACTGTAAATAAACCAACAATGACAAAATAATGGAAAGTTTTCATCCAAAGTCACATAATGGTGATAATGAGAATAACGTGCTTGGATTATAACACGACCATCGTGTTGAAGAAAGAACAAGTTTTGTCGAAATGGAGCTTTTAAAGATATTGCACGTGTCCGTCCAGCTGTCTCTTTGGCAAGGAATAATACTTAAAAATACTTAGACCACTACCATTTTGTTGATGGGAACACGTTCAAGTCACAGATACAGTGAACGCAACTGATTTAATGTAATTCAGAAATGGGCGGTTATCAGCTGCTGTAAGAAAGCAAACTGAGACTTAAGGCAGGCATTAGTTGCCCAAAGTGGTGATCGGATGGAGCACAAGTGCAGAGGTCTGAGATATTCTGCGTTGCCGCAATCTACACAATTCCTGGAAGCCAGAGTCACTGCAATACAAACCAAACCAAGTGACGAAAGGTAACAGTCATAGTGCAAAACAGCGATGTTAAACTCTTACCTCTTCTGTTGAAAGTCCAAAGTTGTTGGACAACACTTCTCTGTATTTGAATCTTACAGGCAAATCCCCAATCAGGTCTTCATAGTCCAACTTGTAGTATTCGTCAAAATACTCTTCGAAGGTCTTTTCCTCTGCAAGATAAATATCACTTGAGAGTGATCCGTAGCATTTGCTTCGGTAATGCGTTGGATACGCCAGCTCAGACTAAACTTCCATACCATACTTACAAAAATCAATCATCGACAAGCGTCATCTTAGGCAGATTAAGCGATGCCCGTTTTCTTGGCATTTCACTGAAATACTCTGAACAAGGTATCACATAAGACATTGACTGCTTCCATAAAGTATGGAGCTTCGTGCATCAAAACCTCTTGCCCACGTTCATTTTGACGTAAAAATCTAATATTGATCAAAAACTCGTTTCAGCTAGGTTCTCGCTCCATCGGGCTGTTATTTTCCTAATATCCATGAAAAATGGGAATCGAGAACAAAAAATTGCATATTTGTTTCATCAAAACCTCTCATTCTTTCACGTTGAAATGCCAAATATTAATATAGCGTTGCCCATTATCGAAAATGGAAGATCTTAGAATGACCCCTTTTTACTTTAATTGTACGTAGGCGGTACTTGTCAAACCGAAACTGGCTATTATACTGAGTTTTATTCCTTTTTCGGCATATTTTCTGCTCTACAGCGTAATTGATGCTAGATAAAAAGATGTCAAAACATTATGAACCACTTTTTTCGAACGAATTTCAGCATGAAGCTAAAAGAGAAGCTTTTGCAGAGCCACACTGGTCCAATTTACCAAACCTAACGAAAATATTTTCACAGGAGACTTAAGCTATGTGCTTGGAAATAGAATTTCGCTACCAAAAAATTATCTGGTCAAGACACTTTGTTGACAAAGAACGAGCAAAGTTTATCTTCGGTCGATAAAGCATGTTTCTTGCGTGCTACCTCATTCAATAGCAGAATCTAGGGCACAGCAAGCTTCAAATATTGAGCAATGCCCTAGGTTCGTAATTCAAAATAATGACCTTACGTACTAATTACTTTTATTCAAAGTACGGAAGACAATGCAGATTTTTCAACATGACAGAGAATTTTGTCTTGGCATGGAATCGAACAACCGAACAAAAGTCATTATCCAACTGCATAAGTCGTCTGTCAATATTACCTGGATTGAAAACTGGCTTCTCTTTTGACAACGCCTCCGCCAGTTTCGCTTTACTCTTCACTTGGATGGCTTTTTTGGCAGGGACGTAGTCGGCATCCATCTAGTAGCAACGGAAATCCAATTATTGGGACAGAATCAAATCCTGGATTCCAACAAAGCACACCAAATAGATGGGATTTAGAAAATTATCATCACTCAGAATAAATTTATGGACGGCTGGCTCTTCTAAATGAATAGCTACATAAAGCAATAAGATGTAATGAAAAGCAGAGTTTTCATTGAATTTGAACAACCATGGATGGCTAAAACAGTCTACAGTTGATGATCCTAGCATCAATAGGCTAAATTATGGCTGCAATTATTCCCCTGTTTTTGCTAGAACATTAGGCCAGCTACCGTTCCTTCACGGCGTCATTTTCAGTCACTTAGCAGAACAACGCAATGACATCTGCTTTACCATGCCAAGTAGACGCGTGGGCTGGTCTCCGTCTGGAAAGCCAGTAGCATGGATTCCACGCTCAAACTGCCCACTTCAGAGCATGGTTCTTAGGCAATCGCATGGCCCCACATGCAAGCACAAGAAGAATACGAAATGCCTTACGTTAAAACCAGGATCTTCACAATGAGCCTGTGCTGCATCACATTGGTAGTCTATTTAAGAGAGATGTGAAATAAATCAGTTCAATCAATCAAATCAACTGATCAAATTGAATCATTCGATTAAATCAGATCAAAGGATCGAAATCAAATTTACTGATCAAGTCGAATCAAATAATCAACTGGTAAAACTAATGCAATCAAATAAAAGGCTCGAATCAAATCAAACCAAACCATTAAATCGAATCAACAAATGAAAAAAAATCAACCGGTCAAATCGAATGATTAAAACAACTGATCAAATCAGACCAGTTTACTAAACTATGCAAAACTATCGAATCAAATCCAATGATCATTCCCACGACCCAGAGGATATCAAAGTTCTATTGTTTTAAGCAACCTAGCTTGTGCTGGCAGGTAACTGCCATGTTTTTGGCACTTCGGTTCGATCAGAGGGGGGGCAACCTTCGCCTTTTGCGAAATCTTCTCACGATCAATTCTTTTTCAAGCTAGCATAAAAGCTTGCCAGATGACTGCAATAAAGCAAGGAGGCATGCTTTTGCTAACACTTTGCAAAGAGCATTATTGATCAAGTTCAACATAAATATGCATTTTAGCTAACTTTACCTTCGTTTTCACCTGTCCATTCGTCCCAATCATCTGTACAAAAAATAATGTACACAGTTGCAAGTCACTTTATTTCGGTTCCATGCGAAAGATATACTGAACAAATGCTGAACTAAGGTAATCATTCTGCTAAAGATTATAAATCGCAGTGTATATTTCTTTCTAGTGAGTTATGTTGGGGAAAGGCAATGGCAGCCTATATAAAGCTCTAAAAACGGAAGAAAGGAGAACGTGAAAGACTAGGAGGAGAGGGGGACTTGAAAGTAGGCAAGCTGTAGGATGTATGCATATCATATCTACAAAGGCCTTTCCAGGTGGAATTATGGAGCATATAGTCTCCTCTGTAGTTGGAGGATTTGACGCTACAGAGAAGGTCATCCTATAGGGACAACGGAGAAGTTCTCTAGGAACTATGAAACTTACTGGACACTGGTCTATTCCTGATTACAGCACCCGTTTTCCTTCTTAAGAAGGTCACTTAGACTTGTTGTCTCTCGTTTTATGTCACTTTTTAGGTCGAAATGCTTGTTTAGTCCTTGGATGGATTGTTCTTGCTCGCAAGCTACAACTTTGGTTAATACAAAAGCCATGGCAGCAACCCTGACATACAAATGTGCTACTGCCAGGAAATGATGACGTTGGAAGAGAAGAAACAGCAGGTCATACCATAGTACTCTTCGTCGTCGAAGACCGGTTTTTCGTTGTCTTCGGCATCATAATATTCATTGTCATAAATTTCCTAAAAATAGGCAGGTTTTTGTAAAGATACTGAAAAATCGACAGAAATCGAGAGGACGCGACGAGAAATCTTTCTTTAGACGTGATTTTAAATTATATTGTAAATAGTTGGTTTTCATTAGTTTCCATTCCTCAAACTATGTAAACACCAACTTTAAATAATGATTATGATTGATTTATTGCTTGCTCTCTGCTGTATTGCACTGTATCGCACTATGCTACATCATATTGCATTGGACTGGACAGTGATAAATTGCATAGTATTCCACTGTATTGTGCCAATCATTGCACCCTAATTATAATTCAAATTGATACTCACATTCATAAGTTTGTCGAATTTTTTCCCATCAAAATCACCGTCTAAATCCTCTTCCATAAAACCAACTTTCGCGTTGCCAGTAATTTCTGCACAAAAAGAAATCGCACACGTTTAGCAGATAAATGCAAAAATTATTCCTTTTTTGATTCAATTAATATCTGCTCATGTCACTGAACAGGCACTAACTTCTACACATAAAGATATAAAGATGTGTTCATAAATTCAACAAATGCAAAAACACTGAAGTTATTCTTGCACCTTTCAGTTTGTCAATTTTTTCCATTATCTCCTTCCTTTTCAAGTTTTTCAGCTTTTTTATTTCTTCTTTCTTTGTCTCTTTTTCCTACATTGATAATGATCATGGACAGAAATAATCAACTGTGAGCATTTGAAACGGATTGGATTCAACTCATCAACATACTTTCTGGTGCAAAAGGGACGTTTCCAGCCCCTTTGTAAACGATGAAGGATTCGATAGCATATCACTACTGCAAAGCATACTCCATTTGGAGCGTAGCAGAAACCAGAGACAGGGCTCTGAGTTTTTTCCAGGGAAATTGATTTCTTGAAATTAACTGCAAAGCATACTCCATTTGGAGCGTAGCAGAAACCAGAGACAGGGCTCTGAGTTTTTTCCAGGGAAATTGATTTCTTGAAATTAACTGCAAAGCATACTCCATTTGGAGCGTAGCAGAAACCAGAGACAGGGCTCTGAGTTTTTTCCAGGGAAATTGATTTCTTGAAATTAACTGCAAAGCATACTCCATTTGGAGCTTAGCAAAAACCAGACACAGGGCTCTGAGTTTTTCTACGGAAGTGGAATTCATGAGGTGGTTTCCCCGTTGCCTTCCTCACCAATGGCGTTTTTATTGTGACACACGCAGGAATCAAACTGACAGCCCCTGTTTGTGAGTCCGCATGTTTAACCACTACGCCACGGCAACACCTGATAACAATACTAATATTAGCTAACCCCTATACACATTCACATAAACCATTTCACACGTTGCCTTTATCAGAATGAAGCTTTCACCAAGGCATGGAAAACATTTACCTATACGTTCTCAAAGAGATGTCGTACAGGAAGATTCGATTGTCGGTCCGACAGCTTAAGGGCATAGCAATTTATGTTCAAAGGGAAACCATTGATGAACAATTTGGCGCAATTAATGCTCTGCCACACGTGGACATGTGTCACATAGAGTTGAAATACATAAATCTACACACAAGAAATGTTGATAGACAATACTATTCGATCGATCATGCGAGGCAATAGGTCAGGCGTTAATCTTTGTAAAATACCTTTTTCTTCCTGTCTTCTCTAAGTTTCCTCTTCTTTTTTCGTGCATCGTCTGTTCTCCGAACTGATTCTTTGATTGTACGGGGAAACCTTTTTATCTAAATCAAAAAATATTTGATTTTTTAACACCATCTATATATTTTCGTATAAATGTATATATTCAAATATTTATATATGTGTAAATGCTTAGCTGAAGATTGTGAAACATGAAACTCAGAGTTCTACACTAGTACTGGTTTTTCTCTCTTGTTATTCTATACATATATATATATATATATATATATATATATATATATATATATATATATATATATATATATATATATATATATATATATATATATATATATATATGTATATATTTTTAACACCATCTACATATTTTCGTATAAATGCATATATTTAAATACTTATATATATATATGTATATGCTTAGCTGAAGATTGTGAAACATGAAACTCAGAGTTCTACACCAGTACTGGTTTCTCTCTCTTGTTATTCTATACATAAATATATATTTACATATTCATATATATAGAATAACGAGAGAGAAAAACCAGTACTAGTATGTATATATAGTTTGCTGTAGATCTATTGAATGAGGGGGCAGTGGTTCTGTTACTTCTATCGGTTTTTTGTCTTGGAAATTGCGCTGTGGTTGGTGCTTTTGCATTTGATGACGCTGTTGTTGTTCAGATCGTTTAGTGATAGACCGTGAAGCTGTTTCTTATTCTGTCCGTTGGATATGGCATGTTCCATCGGAGTTAACGGTGCTTAGCTATCTTATATAAATCTATAAACAAGTCGGGAGAACTCCGCAAAAACATAAGCGAAAGCAAAGTATCTATAACCAGGTTGACCTCAGAGCTCATTGACTGGTGATTGTCGGGGTTTAAATCGCTTCTTTCATGGGATGGCTAAATGATACGCAACCTAACTCTAAACAGCAGACTTAACAAACAGCTAAGCAAAATATTAATGTGACTGTGCACAAATTTCTCGCATGCTTCTAGCTTGCGTCTCAGAAAACAGTTTATTCATACACATGTAGCTGCATCATTACAGCACATCCCAGGGCACATTGTAAGAAACTTTCACTGCCAGGGGGATGAGAACGCCGAAGAGGGATAACGCAAAATGAATCCAAAAATCAACAAAAATCAACAAAAATCATGAACAGAAGCTGTACATACAAACTCTTGATCTGGTTCTTCAAAGCGAAAATTGAACTTTCTCTCAAATTCCTCCTCGCGATCTACTTCCTCTTCACTCTAAAAAGGGAGCCATGATCAAGATAGAATCTTTCAATGTTTTTACAATTAAGTATCAAGTAGATTTACCTACGTCGCCTGATACTATGCCAGACCTACCAAGTTTTGAAATAATTCTAGCAATAATGTCGTCTGCATACTTTGACGGAGGCAGTTCTCCTTCGTGAGGGACAAACAGCGACCCTGGTGTAGATTTTTTTGTATCTATAGTATATAGTAACTTTTACGATGATGAAGGGTAGTTATGCCTTACTATGCTTATCGAGCAGTGTCCAGGTCCTTCCTCTTAGTATGACCACACCTTGTGACTGGTACAGAGAGCTTCCGATTCTCCTCACCCCAAATGAAAGCTTAGCGGAAGGTGGAATCGAACCATTGAACATAGGACTGATGGGCAAGTATCATACCGCTGAGCTATCCTGACACCAATCGTTTTACCCTATCATCGAAAGCAAATCTTCAGGCGCACGTTCATCTGACTTTCACAGGAAAGCAGCAAACATTTGAGGCAAGAAGATGCCTATCAGTGCTAGCTAATAAATCAATTTGACAGCGCGTGCCGGCCGTATTGACTTCGTTTCGAAATACCATGAAAATGTCTAACGAAACGTTATCCTATACAATTCGGCAGATGCTTTTGAGGAAAGCATGGGTAATCGTTATTAGGGATATTCCACCCGTAAAATACCCCATGCTGCGCTGGCTTGCCTGGTACCAGTTGCGGTCGCTCCTTGCAAAGCAACTAAAGCTGCTATTTTCCGTCAATAGCGTCACTGAGTGCCAATCCATGCGAGATTCTTGTTAAACAAAAGTTTACCTCTTCCTCGACGATTTGATCATAAGCTGGAATTCTGTAACAGAGAAGATAAGCAACGGATGAAACCAAGAACAAACCAATAAACAACTCATAAATAACGTTTTTCGCAAAAAGTACAAAAACTATTTTGAACGTCTAGACACAGGTGCGTGACGTACGAAAAACAAAAAAAAAAAGAAGGACGTTTTAATCAAAACTTTTAGACATCGAAATATAGAAGTTGTTGGTCCTACGCCTTAATTAATTCTTAAAATTACTCATTTGACTTGCATCATTGATTAATTATTTGCATGTCGTCAGCCAATTCCAAATTTTAATCTCGCTCCGACCGCAGCTTATCCTCCCTGTTGACTCACGCTTTCACAACACAAATATAGACGCACTGATTCTCTGTAACCACGGTTTGTGATTCCTAGTATTTCTATGACTACTGTTAACGATTACAGCGATTGCTTTGATTAGTGATTTTTATCTAGTCCTATTTCCAATGGTTTACGGTCTACTATTGAGATTCACGATATTTTTTTGAGATTGCTGTGATCGGCAGTTCTTATGATTCGTGATTACTGCGATTCGCGATTGCTGCGACTTGCAATACCTATGATTCCTGACTACTGTTGTATGCAATTGTATTGATTCTTGGCTGCTAGGATCAATGACAGTTACGACAAGTGATAAGTGCAATTTGTGATTGATATGATTCTGCTGATATGATTACGAATCACGATAGGCGCGGAGAGTTTCAAGACATTGCATTTCATTGCTGTTGAGTGAGTTCCTGGTTTTCCGTTAGTTGGGTGATGACCCACAGACCTAATGATGGGAACGCGCGACAAAGCGATCAAACGTAACCTTCTTTCTATAATAAAAACTCCTGATTCAAAGAATTACTGCCGTTCATGGCGGGAAAGACGCGAGGTCATTTGGTGACCACGATGGGCTACACTCACCATTGTAGCGTTGGTTCCGAGAAACGAAAGAAGATCGCATGAAACCCAAAGGCTTACGAAATACCAACCGAACAGCCATACCGTACAGAACGATGACAGGTGAATGGCGAAATCCGAAGAAAGGGGTGCTATATAGAGTGAAGTCTAGCATGCTGAAAACATTCACGGAGTCGCTTGATTTCAATACCTGTCGCAGACCAAATAAACACTATTTGCTTACCGGCTATCGTCACTGCCGTGAAATATTACCCAACTGGCTATTCAATATCACCCCCTCGTTTAATACTGCACCGCTATATAGAAAAGAACTGAGTAATTCGGTTACCCATCGTCGTCTTGTTCAAGATATTCCTTCTTCAAGATGTAGTTTCTTAGGAACATGTCGTCATCATCCACTGATCCCTACATTGTAATCACACGAAAAATTAGCGACTTGAAATTTGATTCAATAAACGAGATGTCAGTCTTTCTCATAATATTACCAAACATTAATTCTATCGTTTCTACTTTTACAAATGTTTGGCACCATTATCAGGTGTTCCATTACCAGATGGCAATACATCACAATTTTTTCGGTGTTTGAATCCCATTGAAAGAACGTTGATATTTCTGTTCAACAATAAAAGATTCCACTGGTCAACAACTCGTCCAGTTGTGCGGATGCAGGTAGCCAGTAAAACTTAGTTCCGTTATTGACTTGAGCATTGGCCAACACCTTCTAGGAGGGCAACATTCCGAGCCGCAGCACTATATACGGGTTGGCCAGTTTCCTTCATCGCCGAACATTGCCCCCCCCCCCCCCCCTGTATATTCCAGAAAAAACCAGACAATGTAAGGATTAGTTCAATACTTGTGGAGAGGATAGAGGAGAACCCTGTTAGAATGGTATCATCATGAGGTGCAGCATCGTGAGGTGGGGTGACCAGCCCCCCCCCCCGCGCATCCTACCCTCGCCATGCTTTACCCACCAGCTTTATGCTGGGTGTCAATTCGATGTTGAATAGGCACGTGAAGAGCACCAAGAAAAGGAAACTAGGATGCCCCGAGCACGGTAGCTTCCGCAAAGAATGCACGAGCTGTAAACATCATATCAACTCCTCAAAATCAGGGGTGGGACCAGAGGGGCTGGGGGGAAGCTACTGCCCCATACCGGGCAAAAAAGTCAAGTCTATGACCAATCGTTAACAAACGAAAGCTTCTGCGAATTACGAATCTTGCCCCCTTGTTGTGGAACATAGCCCCCCTGACAGAGAACTTAGCTCTCCAGACGGGAAAATCCTGGGGACACCCCGTGCTCGAAATAGCTACTAGCTACTGAGAACAGATTGGAAACGAAATTTGAAGAAAGCAGGGCACTTCGATATCGCCCTCATCTTACAATCGGTGACATTGGTCGCGTTAAATACAATCATGTTGTAAATGTGTAACTCACTGGTCGCAGCATAGCATCATCAGATTTTAACCACTCTTTGTAATCAGCCTCTTCCATTGCCTACGAAGAAGTAGAAGGAAATTGTCACTGAGCTTCTGCATGCCCCCATCCTAGAATCTCAAGGTAGATATTTGTGAGACTGGAGACTGTCACTATGGGCTAGGGCTTTGGTCCATTCTCTCGAGGTGACACGACTTCATGATACGTACGCCTTGAAGTACAGACAGCTAATGACTCACTCTAAGTGAGAGGCTGGCCCGAGGTGGGTTGATCATCGGGTCTGTACTCAAACGACGTCACGATTAAGAATAGCCATGGCAAATAGCCCCTTTCCGACGTCCTTTACGGTTGCAGGCAAGAACCCGTGCCTACATGAGCCATGCTTTTTTTCTTTTTTCGGTAAATTATGTTGACGAAAGGCCATGGCGGCCTATACAAAGCCCCAACGAAGGAAGAAAGCGCAAGGCCATGAGGAGAGGGATCAGATCAATTCTATTGACCTTAAACTTGAAAGATGGCAAGTTATAAGACTCAGGAAAGCAAGAAGAAGGCAAGGCGTTCAATAAATCTTGAGATGAAAAGATTCTTGTGATGAAATATGGTTTATGGGATAGACTTCGTGAAGTAGGCAGTGGAACTTGGAAAGGGTGTGAGTGAGTCGAGCTTCTGGTGGTGCTGACACGCCTCAGAGGAACAGGAATAACACCCCTTGATCTCCTGATGAGCCGGTCTCTATTTCATTCCTCTTAGCTTGTTTTGACGAGGGAGGCCCAGGTTGCCTACAACAAAGCTCCAGGCAAGAAAGAAAGTGCTAAGAGCCAAAAGGGGATCGATATAAGATCGAGTTTGTTGATTTGGGCTAGAAAGAAGAGAAAATGTAGGACTCTGGAAAGGAGAAGGAAGGCAAGCCGTGTCATAGATTGCAAGCTCTTGAAATTATTGATGACTTGTAGGGTAGAGTTCCTGGATTAGGTGGTGAAATCTGGTAAGATACTGAGCAAGAATGGTAGTAAAGCACTTCATCTGACCATACCCCAGCGTCGAGACCTAGAGTGACAAAACTACCAACCTTCTCAGCCGTCGTTTTCGTTCGAAGTGTCAGAAACTCCTCATCATCACCATCGCCTTCATCTTCCACGAAATTCTTAAAACTAAAACGGTAAAATTTCACTCTAAGCAGCTCAGTCAAAGTAATCTTTCCGTAGATAGGTGCAGTCATTCAGCAAAATCGAGAATAAATCTTATAAGAACAGGAACAATGAACTGACAAAGGAAAACTTTAATACTGCAGAGAAAGGCGAAGTATATTTTTGCAGTACTGATATTTTCATCTTTTCTTCAGGCACTCATCAGTGAATGAATGGGTTGGACAATGGCCGACATAAGACTATGAGCTCATGCATAAAAACGCCCATGGGCGATCTATTTGTCGAAATGAATGCCAGATAGTGATCAAAATAAGCGTATGAAATGAGCGAGATCGAATGGACAAATGAGGCCGTAGTAGGAAAAACGAGAAGTTGAGGCCACAGGCTGGTTGCCTGTTTAAACCAGTGATTGTTCAGGGCATGCCTCATTGCTCTATGATAGAGTTCTGGAGAGAAAAGGAAACTCTCGTTCTATTCGAGACAGGATCTTTAGCTTTGAGAACGTTCGATTCGAAAAACGCCCAAATGAAAAAACATTCAGAGGACAGCGCGGAAAAGAAATTTAACATCACACAAGTCAAAAATATTATAGTCTTATTGGACCCCTGGAGACGCCTATGGCCCTGGACTTAACAAAATACTTAGTTGTGTTAAGAATAACCTTTCTTTTAGCATCTGTTGTTCTTTGATGTAAGTCATGTTGCTTTCCTACAAAACAAAGTGTGGCATTTAATCAAATCTGATATGCTGAAAAGTGGACATGAATCTTTGATGATGTGATTCTGTAAGTTTATCAACAAATGTGGCACTGTTTTGGCAGTCAGCATAGAGCAATAAGGGTGGTTTCCTTTGACAAAAATAAACATAAATTCATTGAATTAAAAATGAATAAAACAAACGATACAGTTGACCGGCGTAACAAGTAGAGCAGCTAGGGACAATCTTCCTTTTTGCAAGTTCTAAAATCCAAACTTTTTCCCTACCCCCGAGCTCTTATCAACTCACCTTTCCTTTGCTTCCATTTTCTTCATCTTCACTTTCAGAGTCACTGACAAGTGCTTTCCTGATAACGAGAAAACAAGAAACCATCTGCAAGATACTGAGTGGCATTGCAGCAAGGCATATGTGCACGAGTAAAGCTTAACGGGTCTGCGCTGAAGTACTAAGATTCATTTTCAATTGAAGTAATATTTCAAGCTTTGAGAAACGTCTCCGTCCACTTATAGGCTTCGGTTCGAACCAAGCGGTCTTGCTTGAAAGAATAGACTACATGTAATAATATGGTGAGGCGACTTTTCTTCCATCATCTTAAACCATCCTCGTTTAAAAAGGACAACAAATGTGTGTCTGCAACAGTTCTTTATTTGCAACCTACTAATGAATCAATCTTGTGAATTTCCTGTATTACGGCTGCAAACTTTTTTTTTAGCAAATTATGTTGAAGAAAGGCCATGATGGCCTACATAAAAGCCCCAAGAATAAAAGAAAATGAAGGCTAAGAGGAGAGAGAGATTAGATCAAGTTTATTCATCTTAGATGTGACAGATGGCAAGTTGTAAGATTCGGGAAAGCAAAAAGAAGGCAAGACGCTCCATAAACTGCATGTTCTTAGGATGAATGATGATTTGTGGGGTAGAGTTTGTGGAGTAGGCAGTGAAACTTGGAAAGGGTGTGAATGAGTCAAGCTTCTGGTGGTCCTAACACGCCTCAGAGGAACAGGAATAATCTCCCTGATCTCCTGAGAGTAATGCCGGTGAGAGTATCTATAAAAGATGGAAAGATTCCAACTAAACGACGATGAGAAAGAGGCTGGGGAGGTTTGGTGAGGTTGGTTTATGGATCTTTCACGGGTAATTTTATTATATATTAAGTGCTCCCATCGATTCCATAAGTTTAGCTACAAACAAAGACACAAGTAATTCACCAAACAGAACAATAAATGCAAGAGAAAAAAACAGGCTAAAACAGGACATACACGCCACGTTGCAAAAGACGCTCTCTTTCATAATCCTTCAGGTACAATGGTTTCCTTTGGTCCTCTTTGATTCCATCTTTTTCGTCATCATCTAGAACAATAGCACCAGTCTAGTTACTGATATACGCAAGTGGCATACAAATGAGGTGGCATGCAAATGAGGTGGCATGCGAGTGAGGTGGCACATTACTGCAATTATTCACAAACAAGTGTGTTGATTTACTGTTTGCAAGACAATATCTTAGTACCTAGGCCTAGAATCCAGTAAGAAGGGTCCCAATACCAAGGCATTATCTCTTAATAAGACACAGCAAGATCAAATTTTTCAACCAAATCAAATGCTCCAAAATTTCCCCAACATTCACTGAATGTCCTTGTTAAGTGAAATGTTGGATTATTTGACCACCAGGTTCAGTCACCCGAAAAATATGTTCAGCCAAGATCGTTTGACCAGGTCACGTCCATAAGACGAGGCATGATGATAGATTGTGAAAGACTTTAAGCATCTGTGACATATTTTGACAATATTTTCTGCTGCTGATTTAGAATATGATATACGTTTTAAAGTTACTACCTTTGCTATCGTAGAACTGTGCATCTTTTTCATATATCTTTGGATCTCTTTTCTTGATCATGGAAAGCATTTTCAAAAAGTCCTTTTCTAGCTGAGGTGTATCAGCCTACCAAAAAACAAAATACCCCAACTTACAATATGCCTTGATTCTGTGATAACAAAGCAGCACAAGACAAAAAGGGTTTAAAAAATCACAACCAATCGTAATTTATGATGGTGATGACGATGATGATGATGATGATGATGATGATGATGATGATGATGATGATGATGATGATGATGATGATGATGGTAATGATGGTAATGATGGTGATGATATTGTTGATAATGATGATGATGATGATGATGATGATGATGATGATGATGATGATAATGATGATGATGATGATGATGATAATGATGATGATGATGATGATGATAATGACAATGATGAAAATGACAATGATGATGATAATGATGATGATGACAATGATGATGATAATGATGATGATGACAATGATGATGATAATGATGATGATGACAACGATGATGATAATGATGATGGTGATGACGATAATGATGATGATGATGATGACGATGATAACTGGCACTTCAAGAAGACTCTGCATTAGTAGCCAGATAGATCTACTTCAAGAAAGATGTGGAAAAATATGAATGAGAATGAAAAGAACGGTCCGCATTGACAAGGGACAAGAAGAAAAGCTTCTGCATGTCATGTGATTTATGGGTTACAACTCTAATGGCATTATAAGCACAAAAAACATGTCATAAGAAATATAGAAATAATATGACAAACATTGAATAAGGACAAGCAAAAGTATTGGGTTATGATGGCAAGTGGATTTAAGGAAATACGATTCTGCCAAACTTTAAGAATTTAGAATGCCAAAAAACATGTTAAAAATTATGCTACAGATATAGATATAGATATAGATGAGAATGCTACAATTTTTAGAACATCGTGGCTACTTTTACATTTATAGGGCACTCTAAATGCGAAATAGAGACATGCTGTCTTTGATAAACAAACAAAATGGGGACTTCTTTCCATTCTCACATTGCGCACAGGTTTGGTGGCTGCCAACATCTCATGCTTTTCTGGCTTTATCTGTTCATTCTTGTCCAATGTTTTTGCGAAAGAGAGTCTTTTTTTTCGAAGATTTGTTTTAAGGTAAAGCTTGCATCTTATGTTCAGCGAGTTAGCAGGATTTTTGCACTGCCTCAATTGGGTTAGGTTGGTGGGGTGGAGAAAGATAAATTACAAAGTGGTAAGATGCTACGAGGCAGCTATAAGGTCTCTCAGGGGAAAAACGTATTGAGGGAGGAATAGATGGTCATGAAATGTAAAGACAACCACCACTAAAAGTCAAACCAGAGCAGATTGGATGGAACATCACATGATGATAAAAGTACTGACTATAGTCTTAGTGTCACTCATTTCAATACCTCTGCATCTTCATCCTCTGATTCAGAAGTGCTTGAATCCTCAGCTTCTTCCTCGTCGCCGTATTTTTGCTTTACTGGGTCGATGAAATGGAATTTTTAGATAAATTGATTATCAAACAATTCATGGCCTAATGTAGTAGTAGATGAAGCATGGCAGAGATTCATTAAAGAAGAAATTTATTCAATAAGTGGATATCTAATCTTACATTTTTCAAGTTCCTGTCTTTCCTTCGCTTTTTTATACTTGGCAGCGTACTCTTTATTGATCTTAAACTGTGCCATCTTCATCTCACATGTATTTTCAAAATGCTGCATGGATGAGGAACAACAGCAACAACAAATTGCCCTTGAGATCCCTACCTGCTTTCTCCACTTTGGAAGCTTGTATTTATTACAAAATCTGCACGGTATAAGAATAATGCGGATCTTACATATATTCATGAATGCAAAAATACATGGCAATACATCTATTGCAATATATACATAGCCATACATAGCCATACAAAGCATATGGCTACATACAGGAAACTTTTCAGAAGGACTGATTTTTTGACATTTGAAGTACAATATGACTTATCAATTTCGTTGCAATGTATGCAATCGATTGATGAGAGACAATTCCTTCTTGAAGTAGCATTACTATCAAGATACATACATACATACATACATACATACATACATAAATACATACATACATACATACATACATACATACATACATACATACATACATACATACATACATACATACATACATACATACATACATACATACATACATACATACATACATACATACATACATACATACATACATACATACATACATACATACATACATACATACATACATACATACATACATACATACATACATACATACATACATACATACATGCATGCATATATTGCATACATAGATATATACATACATACATACATACATACTTACATACATGCATATATTGCATACATAGATGCATACATAAATACATACATACATACATACATACATACATACATGCATACATAGATATATCATACATGCATACATACATGCATACATACATGCATACATACATGCATACATACATACATACATGCATACATAATATATAGCATGCATATCTGGTACCCACATGGTGCCTACCTATCTGTATACGAACATATTTTTCAGCGTTAACGGATTAGAAAATGAGTAAGAGGGGATTTTACTGCAAATAAAACGATGTATCAAACAATTTTTCTACATTTGGCTGCAGGCAGATGATGCATTGTCGCCCCGCTGGCTTGCGCAGTTTTCCACAAACTGTTTGCTTCAAACAAGAGGACAGTCACAAGCTGGTGAATTATCTATGTCTACATGTTTGAAGGGAATGCGGTACCTGTCCAATGTAGATATGTGAATCATTTAAAGTGTATTCAAGTCATAAAGCCGCTGCCAATGCAAGTTTCAGTAAACACGCTGTAAAAAATTATCGCGCAAGACGTGACTTTACCTTTAGATCATCATCACAAAGCAAGCTCGCAAGGCCCAGCAAAAGCTCTTTGTTTCCAGGTAGGCCAGTCTATATATATTTGGTGTGAGAATTCATGTCTCCGTTCAGACTGCGACAATTTGGTAATGCCATTTATCAGTTTAATATAGCTTAGCCATTATATATCTATCGCTCAATAAACGCTTTCATAATTACTCTCCCAATGCTCCGATATTTTTCTGTGTTTGATGCATTGAGGAGGGCGGCGAATGCTCCCACCGTCCTAGCCCCATTTCAACTGATGGGGATGGCAATGGGAAGAAAGTGGCTTTCGACGATGATAGCAAAGTAAAACCATTAGTCTATACATTTTAACATTGCTCTATCTAATTGGGTGTTGGTCAGGGCGATGTCAACGAATGCACGTAGTCTTGGTAGCATTGGTAGAAACAACCAGTAATAGGTTAATTGCAATATGCTCTCGCATAGAGTCACATCAGCTTTGTAATTGTGAAAGTGGGTTGAGCAGTAGAATGGGAAAAGACAAGCTGGAAAAGGGTATTATGATGTTATAGAGCCTCCAATTACAGTGAAGGAGCATAGCACGGTATGAGAGAGTCCGTGGATTCACTTCTCCCAGATCCTGTGTATCGGATACTCACAGGGTCTTTTCCGACGAGAAAGAATCCATGGCGAACCCTTTTATTTTACTTTGAGACGGGCATGATTCTCTGCAGCTTCAGAGTACACGAATTATGGAGTAAATATTACAAAAGATACTATAGATATTCTTAGAACTGAGGACTTTGGTATAGATAATACAGTTAGCTAAGCTGCTGTCTTGGATTGTCTTGTGAGAGCATGATAGCAATGACGTGAGGAGAGCTGCAAGTAAAATCCAACATCGTGTTTATCCATGGAACCAGGTCTCTTGCTTTTTAGTCATAGCCATTTAATGCAGGGGTCTGAGACTCGTGACCCGCGGGACGATAGTTTGTGGCCAGCCCTTTAATATGAAAGTTTAATGTCAGTGCGGCCCGCGAGATCGACATGTATGGCACTTTACAGTTCTGTTTGTAGAGCTGAACCAACCCAACAATCACGGCGGGGCATATGGCTCTCCGAGGCGGGGCATCGGCCGGTCTCGATGCAAGCAGAGAAACATTTCCCAATGAATGAATATCACAGTAGCGTTGCCATGGAGTGCTTTCTTCCGTGCCCAGCTGCCTGCCTTGTTTCTATTGGGCACACGCAGACATTCGTCCCAGCGCGCTGCGTTCACAAAACTTCAAAAAAAGTATTTTTAAGTTCCTGCCAAGTGGAACATTATCCGTATATAAATGTGCATGAACATATATGTATATGCATTTACACACACACGTCAATGGCACTAAGAGAGTTAACATGGGGTCCCTCTCTCTCTGACGAATCAAAGCGATGCGTACACGACGGGATAAAAGACAAGAAAGGAACTCAATGCAGCCTATTAACCTGCAGCACAACTCTGAACTCAAAGCGAAGTTCAGGGAGGTGAGTGGAAAAGGAGACAAGCTTGGGCAATTCTTGAGAGAACTGAGCCCCAGCTTCCCTTAGCTTTCCCGAATGTTCAAGAGAACCATGTGCCTTTTTGGAAGCATAATATGATAATGATAATAATCACTTTGTTTTAACCACCCACCGGCTTGGTTTGAACCGGGAATACGGGAGTTAGCCGCTCGCCCTATGGCCTGGTCAGCTTTGGTTGACAACCATATTGGCTCAGTGCACGAGTGGTGACCCGGATTGAACTAGGAGGTGCCGGTCCCAAGCCCGGATAAAGTGGGAAGGTTGGCGGCAGGAGGGGCATCCAGCCGTAAAATCCGCAGCCAAAACAAATAAGGAAGATGCGGATGAAAAATGATCAGAGAAATGCCAGGGCGTCCCCGCAACGACGCATGTATGCGACGCGCAGCACGATCGCCGTGGTGCTGTGAAAAGTGGGCGACGGCTACCGTATCAGGAGCGAATACGGGTAAAGAAGCTAGCTCAAAGTAGGAGGAAGGAGGGTGACGGGAAGCGGAAAATGAAGATTGCAACCCTGAATGTTGGAACAATGAATGGAGGAGGTAGGGAGATAGTAGATGTAATGCAGAGAAAGAAAGTGGCAATACTATGTGTGCAAGAAACAAGATAGAAGGGTCAAAAAGCAAGAGAACTAGGAGAATGCAATAAGATGTACTAATCAGGCGAAGATTCAAAGAGAAATGGCGTAGGAATTGTCGTAAGCCTAGAGATGAAAGAAGGAGTGTTGCAAGTCATTAGAAATTTGGATGCGACGAAGAAGAAAGAGAAGAATTATTGAATGATCTAGGAGGCATAGTAGCAGGGAATCCAAATGAAGAGCTCTTGTGGATATGAGCAGACTTGAACGGGCATGTAGGTGCGGGAAATGAAGATATCTCAAAGGAGATGGGAAAACACGGAGTAGGATAAAGAAATGAAAGCGGGAAAAGAATCGTAGAATTTGCGGAAGCACACGAAATTGCAGTGGTTAATACCTGCTTCAAGAAGAGCCTGACAAGAAGCATCACATACTCTAGTGGAGGAAATGGTACCCAGGTCGATTGTATCCTGTGCCGACGGAGAGACTTGAAGATGGCACAAGACTTCAAGGTCCTCCCAGGAGAAGCCGTGGCTATACAACATAAACTTGTTGTTAACAGACTAGAGCTTCAAACCAAGTATGGACGAAAGGAAAACAAGATTAAGAAGACAAAGTGGTGAAAACTAAATGATGAAGAGCATAGGAATAACTTTGTAAGGACAGTTAATGAGAAAATAGAGCAAAGGCAGGAAGAAACGTTATGGAAAACAGTTAGTGATATCCTGAGAAATGTAGCAAAGGAAACATTAGGCGAAACCTCTGGCAAGGCTGATAAGAAAGAAGAAACATGGTGGTTGAGTGAGAAAGTCCAGACAGCAGTGGAGAACAAGAAGAAAAAGAAAAGAGACAGAGATCTTAATCGTTGCGAAGAAACTCTTAGAGAATATAAAAAACGAACAAATAAGCAAAGAAAGAAGTTGCCATTGCCAAGGATGAAGTATATAAAGAACTGAATGAAAGCCTGAAAGGTGCCGAAGGAGAGAAGAAAGCAATAATAATAGCTAAGCAGAGGAACAGGGAAAGCCAGGACGTGTACGAAAGCCAAATTAATCAAGAACTCGAGTGGGAATGTACTAATGGGGGAGAGAGGAATAAAGAAAAGATGGAGAGATTGTTTTGAAGAACTAATGAATATTTAAAATGATAGAGTAACAAGTTTAGTAGATCCAGCAGAAGAAACCAAAGTACTCCAGGTAAATGAAGAGGAAGTGTTGGCAGCTGCCAAAAGGATGAAGAGAGGTAAAGCGGTTGCAACGGATAGTATCCCCATAGAAGCATGGCAAGCAATGGGAAGAAAAGGAATTGAAATACTTACAGAGCTTTCCAGGGAAATCATGGACAGAGAATGTATGATCGATGAGTGGAGAAGCAGCTCATTGATCCCTATTTTCAAGAATAAAAAGGACACCCAAGACTGTAGAAATTATAGAGGCATTAAGCTAACATCTCATACACTGAAACTTTGGGAGAGAATAATTGATAGACGGTTGAGAGGGATAGTGACCATATCAGACCAGCAATTTGCTTATGTGTTAGGAAAATGTACGACAGATGCTATCTTTGCACTACGAAAAGTGATGGAAAAATACAGAGAAGGTCAGGAAGGCTTACACTGTGTCTTCATCGATCTAGAAAAAGCTTATGACCGAGTGCCAACGGAAGAGGTATGGAAATGCCTAAGACTAAAGGAAGTAAACGAAAAGTATATAAGAATAATACAAGATATGTATAAGAACTGTAAGACAAAGGTAAGGTGTGCAGCAGGAGACGCAGATGACTCCCATGCGAAAGTTGGCCTCCATCAAGGGTCCGCTCTGAGCCCATTTCTGTTCGCTACCATCGTAGACTGCATGACAGGAAACATCCAAGGGGAAGCCCATGAGACATGTTATTTTCAGATGATATAATCCTCTGTGGACAAACTAGAGAGGAAATAGAAGGAAGGTTAGAGACATGGATAAGGGAGTTGGAAGATAGAGGAATAAAACTGAGCAGACCTTAGATGGCATATTTATGCTGAAATGAACAAGATGAAGCAATAACTATACAAGTGCAAGGAGAAGATGTAAATAGAGTGAGACAGTTTAAGTACCTAGGGTCGACAGAGCAGGCAGATGAATGATCAGAGAAAGAAGTGATGAAAAGAGTGCAGGCAGGCTGGGGGGCATGGAAGAAAATCACAGGGGCTGTGTGTGACAAGAAGGTGACAGAGAAGTTGAAAGGAAGGTTGTATAAGGTTATGGTGAGGCCAGCGTTGCTATATGGTATGGAAACAGTGGAAGTGACTAACACACAGGAGAAAAGGATGGAAGTGGCAGAGATGAAGATGTTAAGATTTTCCACAGGGAAAACCAGAAAGGACAGAATTAGAAACGAGGAAGTGAGAAGTAGAACAGGCGTGGTGGAACTGGGGCAGAAGTTGCGAGAAACGAGATTAAGATGGTTAGGCCACATTATAAGGAGAGAGGAATCATACGTAGGGAGAAGAATGAGAAACCTGGTAGTGGGTAGAAGAAGAAAAAGAAGAAGAAGACCAAAAAGAAGATGGCAAGACTGCATCGACGATGACCTGAGAGTGATAGCAAGGAAGGAAGAAGACGCCCTTGATAGGAAAGAATGGAGAAGGGTTGTCCGCACCGGCGACCCCGACAAACGGGAATGAAGCCGTAGAAGAAGAAGAAGAAGAAGAATAGTAATGATCAGTTTATTTTAGGTTTGCTTTTCGTCTAGCCAACCTAGATAGTCATGAACCAGTTTTAGAGCAAATATACTGAAACCGTAAGCTTCAAGCTTTGTAATGAGTAGTTCGTGATTCAGACAATCGAACGCCTTCGAAAGGTCCATTAGAATTGCGCCTGCAACCCCTTTCACATACTTGTGCAGAAAGGTTTCTCCAACTTGAACTTCAATAAGTCCAAGTACATGATCATCTTCAAGCCACACTTAAGGTCTCGACTGTTTCTTCCCTCAAGCCAAATGTGGCTCGGCTATGCGAGAGGAAACGCTACCAGGTCTCTAGAAGCAAGAAGTAGGTAAAAGAAGCCATTTTCAAAAGAACAGTTCATGTTCTTTAATATTCCATTCATGCTCAGGACAATTTGTGTTCATAAGAAGGCTAAAGGTTAAAGAACTTTTAGTACAGACATTTGAATCTGAATGCAGCAGATATAGAGGACTGGATAAACCATATATAGTCGCTGACTCGAGAGATCTAATAATTATTATCACTTTCACTATCATTACTACCTTCAGAATTATTATCATTTTATTCATTCATTACTGATTGATTGATTTATTTTCTTATAATTCTCAATTTGTTTGTGTATATCTTTCATCTTGTTTTGTGTTGGAAAATAAAGACAAAGGATTTGAGAAGATTAGAATTTTTTAAAAAAGCATTTTTGTGGAAAACCTGATGCGGCCCAGCCTCACCCAGATTCTACCTCCAATGGGCCTCATGTAAATTGAGTTTGAGACCCCTGAGTTAATAGTTATAATCATGAAGAAATTATGATAATGGAGATATTAACTAAGAATGATAATATTATCGATGGATCTTTCAATCTATGGGATGTCTTGCCTTCCTCTTCCTTCCTCTTCCTTCCTCTTCCTTCATCTTCCTTCCACTTCCTTCATCTTCCTTCCTCTTCCTTCCTCTTCCTTCCTCTTCCTTCCTCTTCCTTCCTCTTCCTTCCTCTTCTTTCCTCCTCCTTCCTCTTCCTTCCTCTTCCTTCCTCTTCTTTCCTCTTCCTTCCTCTTCCTTCCTCTTCTTTCCTCTTCTTTCCTCCTCCTTCCTCTTCCTTCCTCTTCCTTCCTCTTCCTTCCTCTTCCTTCCTCTTCCTTCCTCTTCCTTTCTCTTCCTTCCTCTTCCTTTTTGGAATCGTACAAGCTGTCTTATGCCAAATGTAAATTCAATGAACTTGATATCAGATTCCTCTCCTCTTAGCTTCTCTCTTCGTTTCCTTTTTGGAGATTGCTATAGGCCACCAGATCCTTTCCCAATGCTAACCCACTGAAATAATTTCCCTTGACTTGACTTCTGAATACTAATGCATGTTCGCTCAATGACGTAGGATATTTTTTCCAGCTCAAGATATTTGCTGTTTTCCAGTGGCTTTTCCCGATGATTTATTAGGCAGTGTTATTGCTCTGTCAATCTTATTGGATCCTCTGTAAGTCTATTTTCTCTCATTGTCAGGGGTTGACATCTTCATCATTCCACAGATGCAAGTTGGTTTCGTGTGGGGCGCTCTTGCAGGATGGCATTGATCACATTGGGAGCACTTTCCATGGCAGTGCTGCATGTCACAAACTCTCTGGTGAGAAACGGCCACGTCAGCGAATACTTCCCGAGCAAGCGATTTAGCTGTGCGAACAAATTATCTTCCAGTGTGGCCAGTGAAATGCAGTGTATTCAGCATTGTTTAAGCAAAGAAACATGTAAGATTTTGAATTACAAACATGCTGCTGATGGACAAACAGTTGTTGGAAATTGCGAAGTTTTTCATCTTCCTGCATATAATCAAAGCTGTTCATTTTCAAATGATAAAAGCTGGAAAGCGGTGACTTTTACAGTGAGTCCTTGACTGGTTTATACTTTACCGGTTATAATTCACTGGTTAAAAACAGCCTGTCGTGTTTGGAGGCCAGAAAGTCCCCGCAAAAATAATTAATTAACTCCCAAAACAACTTCTGATGAAAAATGTATGTACGGCTATGTATGTACGGCTATTTCTATATGACTGTACATGTATGTATGTCGAGTCACTCACCCTTTAAAAGTTTCATTACCTAATCCACAAAGCATATCTCACAAATCATCATTCATCCCAAGAACGTGCGATTTATGGAACGTCTTGCCTTCTTCTTCCTTTCCTGAGCCCTAAAACGTGCCCTTTTTCGAATGTAAGATCGACAAATTTGATTTAATCTCTTTATTTGACATGATTGATTTGATTTGATACAAATCTTTATCCTGGATGAAACAATTCAACTTTAGATTGGCTGTTATCAATGTGTGTCCAGTGTTCCGTGTCCTCATAGGTACTTCTAAGTACTCATTTACCGACCTCGGAAGGATGAACAGCTGAGTTGACTGTTGGCTTGTGGCAAAATGGTTCCGACGGTGGGGCTCGAACCTAGGACAGAAGACCTCACAAGGTTCCCAGCACTGTGTCTTAACCACTCGGCCACACAACCACTGACTATTCTCTTAGCCTTTCACTTCTTTTTTCCACTTTTGGGGCTTTGTATAGGCCACCATGGCCTTTCCCCAACATAATCCAATAAAAATCAATGTATGTACACATGTTTGTATGTAATTATGTATGTATGTATGTATGTATGTATGTATGTATGTATGTATGTATGTATGTATGTATGTATGTATGTATGTATGTATGTATGTATGTTTGTATGTATGTATGTATGTATGTATGTATGTATGTATGTATGTATGTATGTATGTATGTATGTATGTATGTATCCATGTATGTATATATCTATGTATGCATGTATGTATGTATGTAAAATAACAATAATGAGATAAGTGCGCATGCCTTGAAAGTGGAAGACAATAATGCGCTTCTGACTGTATACAAAAAGAAAGCGATTTGTTTATTAGTATAGCAAACGAAATAAGGAAAGTATGGCTTCCTGTCAAGGATGTATGCATGGCATGGCCTTTATTTTTAAAAGATAATTCAAAATTCTCAAAAACCCATTCTCAATGTAGCTTCGAAAACGTTAAGCAACTAAATTAACGTAAAATGAACGACAAGCTCATTGCTTAGCAAAAGATAGGGAAATTCTCCATAGCCCTATATTCAGAGTTTTGTGCAATTAAAACAAGTTTCATAGGTGGCATAAAATTCGTGGTGTTGGAAGGTTAACGAGGCACAATTGTCGTTTCAGGTAAAGAAAACCTCGAGTCCAAAAGGTGATTAGCCTTTTTTCCTAAGCATTTTCATTTAAAGTTGGCTAGAAAGTTTGAGCTATAGTCGACACTCAAAGCCAACTGTTTAGAAAACTTGCATTCAATGCTGCAAGAAAGATGTAGCTTACAGCAAGCAACCTGAGCTAGAAGATCTTGAAAGTCGTTCTACTGACATATTTTCTTAACCCTGTTCTTTTCCAGGAAATGGAAATATCCTTTGTAATTCCTTTCTCCAAAATTGCACGGTGAACCTCAACGATCTGACATATCTGACAACAATTCACTGCCTACTTCACGAACTCTATCTCACAAATCATCATTCATCCCAAGAACATGCAATTTGTGGAACATCTTGCTTTCTTCTTGCTTTCCTAAATGTTACAACTTGCCATCTTTCAAATCTAATATCAATAAACTTGATCTGACCTCCCTCTTCTCTTAGCCTTTCACTTTCTTCTTTCTTCCTTTGTTGGGGCATTGTATAGGCCACCATGGCCTTTCCTCAACATATCTCACTAAAAGAAAAAAATTCAAATTCGCTTCAATGTATTCGATTTCCTGTTGTATGTTCCTTTGATGGGAGTTCTATTCTTTAATGTTAACTTATACTATCAAAAGCTTCTTTCTAATTTCTCTTTTACCCATGACTCTGCCTAGATATCAAAGGCAAACATCTTGACACTGAGAGGCTTTTTGCTTTTCAAGCAGTGTCGAAGTCCTTCCTCTCGGTGTCTTGATTCCAACGCCAGGTATCACTTGTGGAGCCATAAAGCTTCAAATCCCTCCTGTAAGGACGATTCAACAATTTCAATGGATTAACTGAGCAGGCAGATCAAATAATATAGATCAGAGGTCAGAGGTCAGATGGAAAGAGGTCAGAGAGCATAAGACAGAGAGCTTTGAACAGGGTATATACAGCAACGGAAAGAGAAGGGAGCTGAGAGAGTCAGAGGCAAGTCCTACACTTAAGAATCCATTGCTGATGAATTCAGCCGGAATCATCCCCATCTCCTCCCTTTCTGGAAGAATAGAATTGTGATGCAGATAGTGACGAAAATGATAACTTCCATTTATATGGGTCGCAGCAGACCTACAACCTGGAATTGCTCCCTTTGCTGGAAGCATCAATGCAAGTAGCATAATATTTTCTCCTTGCATTGTAGCTTACGGAAGTTGCAAAGAAATACTTGACGCAACGCCGAGAGCAGTTAGTGGCTTGTACCAGCTCAAAGACGGGCAGCACTTTTGCAGAATGAGTGATATTCCGGAGTGCGGGGCCGGTGGATGGACGTTGGCAATCAAAGTCAATGGATCGAAGGTTTGATCTCTATCAACAGATGTTAATGAAGAGAGAAAAATATATATACATGAGTGATCAAATGCGCAAAGAGATATTCCTTTCAGCTTATTGGAGCCTATAAAATTTCTTACAAAAAAATGTACCGAAAAAACAAGTTAACGTTCTTCTCAAAGCCATCAGCTCCCTTTCTGATGTCTATAGGAAGTAAGTTACAAATCTTAGCACTCACAAGATGCATGAAATTTATGGCACGTCTTTCCTTCTTTGTCCTTTCCCTACCAAATTGACGAACTCTATCCCACAAATCATCGTTCATCCCAAGAACATGCAGTTCATGGAACGTCTTGCCTTCTTCTTGCTTCCCTGAATGTTATAACTTTCCATCTTTCAAATCCAAGATCAATAAACTTGATCTGATCTCTTTCTCTCCTCTTAGCTGTTCGCTTTCTTCTTCCTTTCTTTGTTGGGGCTTTGTATAGGCCACCATGGCCTTTCCTTAACATAACTCACTAAGAGAAACAAAATAAAGAAAACGACATTTTCCACAATCTCTAATTCGACTTTAGGAATCTGCAAGAGGATATTTCTTTTCATTGTTTCAATATTCAGTTAATTGATCTTAAAATGATTTTGAACTTTGAACACACCTTACCTTCTACTATCTGTCTGTGAATTCATGAAGGAATGAATACATAGCAAACCAGACTTGTAGCGTAGCAAAAGCTATAGGAAAGCGGGTGCATTGAGGGTCACAACAGCGTTTTAATGTGAAAATCAAAACCTTCTCTCATTGATTTTCATCATAATTATTATTATCATCATCATTACTTTTTGCCATTATTATCATCAAATGATTGCGCATGAATCATTTAATTTTAGCAACTGTGAATATAATTTTCTAATATTTTGATCTTTTTTGATGTTTTAATCTTAATTGCTTTTAAATAAGAGGCCCCTTGAAAATCAGCTTCGGCTCAAGCGCTACCCCTCTATAGAATTATTAGATAAAAATGAAAACAAGAACTGGTATTGGGGCTGTGTTTCTTCCTTGCGGTCTAACAGGGCACCGACGCAGAGCCAGGTGATCAGCCTACCACAAATGCTGGACATCCACAATGCCAGATTGCGGAAGCGGCTTAGGACTGTGGCGAGCTTGCCCGACTCCCTTCTAATTGCCAACACTAGGCAACAGCTGACGAAGTCATAAGAGACGAAGCCTTCTTCTGGTGGCGTTCTGCAACCCGCGTTGCCACTTTCAACACGCTAGCTCTGAAGGACAATTGGCAGCAAATGGAGCTGATCCACTGCCTCGGGAAAAGCGAACGGAGATCATAAACGCCCAGAGTAGGGAAACGAGGAGAGAAGCTATACGAGGTGGAATGGGTTAAGAAATGATGATACATCCGCTAGCCAAATGATGATTATTATAATTATCAACAACTTAATTTGTGACGATACGAAATTATCTGTTTGGAGGGTTTCTACACTTTCAAAACGACCCTGTGGCTCCATCAATAAGGAACTCCGTTAAAAGCTTCCTGGTTCATATGATCCCATTACTTAACTGAAGCGTAGCTTGTTGCTTCTCTAGGAAACGTTTGCATCAGCGAAGGCCTTCTGGGTGAACAAAGAAACGCACGATGTTGAAAAAGGCAGGAAATCTTTCAACTTGGAGGAAGCGAAGTTTCCTGCCTTCTCGGCAGTGAGTTTCAACTCGATTTGCTTGGGGATGGAGCTATCTGGGGTGACCAAATGGCTTCGAATCAACCTAACTCGTTCATCTTTGCTAGAGGTGTTCCAAAATGGCCAATACATTCCAACTTCATTCCCTCGTTCCACCTGGAAAAGCATGATCGCTAACTCGTCGCTTCAGAGCAACTGCAATCGTCAAGGTTTCAATGTCAAAAATACCGCTGGAACTATCGTTGCTAGGATAGGCTTCATTGCCAATCAGGAAAACGACTGCAGTAGCCCAGACTCGTTCGTAGCAGTGGGCTCAACCAGTGTGCTGTACTGTGAATCTAATAACTTAGTCCGCATATCGTGTGGAAATGCTGCGTCATGCGAGGCTGATAATGGCGATAAGTATGTCCCTGCAATGGGGTATGTTTTGGTGCAGTAGACCTAAACTTTTAGACATTATGCCCATGAAAGCATACATCATCCCCATTTCCACTGGCATCTCCCGTAAGGGGTCATTGCTGCCAGTCTCTATCTCCAAAACGCGCCAACTATAGAGTCATCTTGGGCCATCTCACACGTCAACTATAGAGTCATCTTGGGCCATCTCACACGTCAACTATAGAGTCATCTTGGGCCATCTCACACGTCAACTATAGAGTCATCTTGGGCCATCTCACACGTCAACTATAGAGTCATCTTGGGCCATCTCACATGTCAACTATAGAGTCTCCATGCCCATCGTTACGTTCAGTAGTACGAGGTCGGTCCACGGAAGACATCGAATGCAATGAAGACACACATTGATAACAGCTAATCTAAAGATGAAGCATTAAATCCAGCATAAATATTCGTCTTATTGTTATTTATTTACACATCGACTTGCTTTTTTGATTTCATCAGCTAGAAATTTTTGGCACAGTGAAGTCACATATTTCGTGACCTGCTACATGAAGTTTTGCATTGTTTGCCAAATTTTTTACATGTATAAATTTTATCCCCCAAATACATCGTTTTATCAAAAAAATTGATATGATGTCAATGGTAACCCTTAGAACTGACCCAGCTTAGAGAGTGAGTGCTCTTAACTCAACTCATCTTTGGTGATTGGCTAGACGTGGTCAAGCAATTAAGACACTAGCGTTTGCGTAGCTGAAGGTGCACATTTTCCGACAGTATTGGTGCCTCAATGTAGCCGGTATAACGCTTGAACTAACGACTCTACGGTTGTGGGTACAAAATTTTAAATGACACAAAACGAAGCACGGTTGGTAAGGTAAGCTATGGGAAAGTACCCAATAAAGATTAATTTCCTTTGAAAAAATCAAAGCCCTCTCTCTAAGTCTGGTTTCTCTTGGAATTGAGTATGCTGTTTGTTTTTCCGGAAAGAATAGGAAAGCGCCCCCTAGAATGCCACCTGACGGTGCCCCGGCCAAGATGAAGCTAGATGACGCTTTAGTGTAAGATACCAAAGGCAGCGAATTACGTGATTTTTCTCTCGTTTCTTCAGACCGCCACTTCTGCGTGGTATTTAGAACGAGGCTGGTTTTTCTATCAGAATGAGGCTGGTAGTGAAGGAGAGCGTCACAACTAAGAAGCACCCATGGGAACATTTGACACAAATAGAATTCAAATGACCTCTCCCAAGGTAGGAACGCCCAGTGACAGGAGTTTGTTTCATTTCAAGACCCGTTCAACAAACAGCAAATGCTTCTGTTCGCCCCTCCCTCCGATGGAAACTTGATTGGTCTCCCAAAATTCTTGTCACTAAATTGGAGGGCGCTTTTACAGGTAAAATGAGTAATAATAGAAACGTCGGTTTTCAGAAATAAGCCAGATTCTCAATTTCGCAAGAATTGCCTGCAATCATTGCGGGCATCACCCGCTGGCACCAACAGGAAAATTTCAAGAATTTTGCCACATCCATGTTAATTTCAATCAAAATTTTCGCATCGTTTTCTTCCGTGCAGCACCTATTTGTTGAAGATTTATCTGGAGAAATTAAGGCATCCCATAACTGTGCAATTTTTTCGTCTTGCGTTCCACATCTTCTGCAGCGCTGCTTGGCCACTTCACTCGTAGTTCTCGTGAAAGGCCAGCTAATTGCAATCGGCAGTAAGGGCCACGGAGATGATAATGACTAACTTACTCCAGTGGTATCATTTTGGTAGTTGCCATGCAAATCATCGTGTGTATAGACGAAAGAAAAGAGCCATTTTAAATTGCAAAAACTTTCTCTTTTTGACTTTTTCTTTCTACTTAGCACTGTAAACACTTGGTTTGAATTAGTTTCTTTTTAACTATGTATTATACCAATGTAAAGAAATTGTATAATGACAATAATGAACCATTACTGCAGTAGTGCTAGCACAGGTTTATCTCTCTTGATTTAAATTCGGTACTGATTAGCAGGTTGCAAATGCAAACGGGACAAACAAGGCTCTGCTTAAAGGCCTCTCCACTGAAAACCTCTCATTTTTGAATTACATTTAGGTGGCTTTCCTGATTTTGAGCCTGCAATTACTTTTCTGATGTCTCCTACCGTCTTCATCTTATAAGAGTTTTAAGTTTGTTTTCAACTTCAGAGTTTGCTCAAGAAAAATTCTGGAAGAAGTACTTAGTGACGTCAAAATGACGTGCAACATTTTCTCGGTCATTCGTTTTTCTCATATGAGAATTCATCGGATTGTGAACAAAATGACGGATTCAATTTTCTATACACTGACGCCACCTTCAAATGCAATTCGCTTGAAATGCCGAGCTTCACAAATACTCGGGGTTCATCGTGATATACTCCATGACGTCACTAAGTATATTTTGATGTTTCCGTTTTTTCTCATCTTTCTTTCTGTGAAGTCTGGTTTAAAACGCTTATTAGTTAAAAACGGTACAAGATATCAGAAAAATAACCACAGATTCCAGATTAGAACACTTGATTATACCATATTCTGAAATGTATGGAGAAGTTCCAAAAGTTACTACAAAAATAAAAACTCGCAGACTACTGTATATTGGCCACTGCATACGCAGCACTAGATGTACTCAACCTGTGATGAATCTAGTACTATGACAACCCCGAGAAACACATAACATTGGCCAAGGAAACCGACGAACCTATATCAAATAAGTGCTCCGTGACTTACCTGGGCTGAGTATTGAAGATATTGCACGGGTTGGCCTCAACAGAGAAGGCTGAAAAGAAATGATTCAACAAGAAGTGATCCCGGAAAACCCAGCCGAACTATGATGATGATGATTATTATTATAGCATATTCCAGAATGAAGAAATAGGATAGGCCCTTTAATAAACACCGGATCAAGTGGCTTCAGTTCTGAAGAGCGAGAGTTTCTCTCCAAGCTGTACTCTTCTGCACTTTCTGGAATTCAACTTAAATAAGAAGGACTGGTGTTATCAAGAATCTGCAAAACTTTCGAAGAAAGGACATTTCCTTTTCTAATCGACGCAATCTTGTAGCGGTGTGACCGAGTGGTTAAGGTATTTCGATTCTTGTGAGGTCTACTCGCGTGGGTTTGAATCCCATTGTTGGAGCCACTTACCACAAACAACCAGTCAGCTCAGCTATCAGTTCTTCCGAGGTCGATAAATGAGTACTCAGAAGGAACTCTGAGGGCACAAGCACTGGACACACATTGATAACAGCTAATCTAAAGTTGAAGTGTATAATCCAGTATAAAGATTCGTCTTTATCTATTTATTATCATATGAGAATATGAGGTCAGGTGATTCGGCCGATTCAAAAGACCTTGGTCTAATCAGACACATCGTTGCTTGATGTGCAACACGCAATCAAGAAATAAGAACCAATCGTAGCGACGAGTGATCTGCCTCGTTCCAGGTTAAATGACGTAGGCACTGCTGATGATTTCATGACGTCACGGATGTATAGCTACCGGAAGTTATGAGTCCCCATGCTGAACCACTACACCACAGCGTCATTTTGCGCTACTACTTTATCTAATAATGCTCTCAACTAGAGGCATTGTAGCTGCACTTGCAAGTAAAATTGGGAATGCAGTTGGATTGCAGTAATAAAGTGGCGATTACTTTCACTGGTAAGCCGCAAAGGTAAAAGAAAGTTGGGTCCCAGATTCAGCTAGAGCGTTGAGAGAACCTTGCTGGGAATGTACCATCCTGAGCTACGACATTATGAGGTATGCGTGGACAGTTCCCTGCCTCCCCACGCTTTGCCCACAGCTTCACGCCACGCACCTCTGGTGCTGAATGGATAAATGAGGGGCAACAAGAAGCGTGCACGGGCATGCCTCGATCTCAAGACTTCCAGGGAACATACTGCAACCACTGTACCATCTACCATAAGGAAACAAAGGCCGACATGAAAACTCAAAATCGAGATGAATCACGTGCAGAAATAGTACTGCCAAACAGTTTCAATTAACATTACAGACACTCTAATACAAAAGTTGGAATTTCTGAAAACATCGTCATTTTCTTTTGCTAAAGAAGCTTCTTCCCTTCAAAGAGCTTCTTCCTTTCAAAGAGCTTCTTCTCTCTTCTTCCTCATCAGACTCGAGATCTTCTTCAGGCCCCTTTTCTTTTGTAAGAACTTTTCGGATCTTGTCCCCAATCCCCTCTTGAACATTGGTTATTGCGCTTTTCAATTTGGCAATTGAAGTTGCTTTTGTCAATTCCAGCATTTCCTTAAAAGATGCTTCTTCACCTTGTCGGATTACAGAGACCTGTAGTACAGAGAAGACCATCTGAGATCACGAAGCATTCAATCAAATTACTTTACTGAAGGAGTGTAAAAAATATGCTTCAGATGTAATGATTCAGTGAAAGACTTTCTTCCAAAGTTACTTTCCCTTCCCACTCACAAAGAATTGTAAGCAAAGAACTGACTGACCTGAACTGACCTGACCTGACCTGACCTGACCTGACCTGACCTAACTTGATATGACCTGATAAAGTTGACTTGACTTGATTTGACCAGCCATGATCTGACCTGATAATAAGTTGACCTGACCTGACCTGACCTGACCTGATTCAACCCGACATGACCTTAAGACATCACATAATCTCTGTACAAGAGTCCTTACCTCATTTCGAAGCTTGTCTAAATCTTTTTGCATTTTAACAATATCTTCTGAAGCCTTAAGCGTGGTGGCATGCATTTCTTCAAATTTTAACGATAAAGCTGAAAGTAGATCTTTTTCATTGAAAGCAAGCAATTCTTTCGAACTCTCCTGGACAACCTAAAATGCAATCGAGATAGCAACAGAGCTGCCAGTATCAACTAAGAAGACTCGTGTGATCAAATGTTCTAAATAACTACATGAAGAGAGCCTCAGTTTAATACATAATCAAATGGCATTGGATTATAGAACATTGGATTTTAGCAAAACGTCCTTGATCGACAGTTGCACATCTATATCTAAGAGGCCTGCAGCCCCTTAAACCCTGGGTTCTTAGGTGTTAGATGCCCCCCTAAAAAGCTTAGTCTGTACGCCTATGGGAGATCAAGGTACATACGTGATGAAATTGCCACGAGAAAAGGAATTAGTACTTACCTGTGGTGAGCAGTTTTCTTGTAGGTGCTTATTGATTCTCTGGGCCTCGTTGTCATTCAAATTTATCTCAGCTACGAGCAATTGAGTTGCCTGAGACATGTATGCATTAGCAGTGGCGTCACTCCACACCCTAGCAAATGTTTCTGACATCAATGCGATGTACAGATTCAAACAGACGACACTAGCAATGGCAAGGTACGTCCCAACTAGTAGTTCGGCCATTATCTTGTCCTTCGCTGTCAATTGGGAGAACTCAAAGTCAGCAACGAGGGTCATCAGGAACACTTGATAGATGAGGTCATGAAAGTAATAGAATTCCGTGCCCGAAACCCCACCGAACAGAATCCAAAATGCGCAACAGTATGGAATGAACACTTCGAAAAAGAGAAAGCCGAATTTGATAGTTGCGTCGATAACATGACCCAGCATGGTTATGAATGGGCCAAGAGTTTGAAATGAGCGGAAGAACTTCATGAGCCGTAGCCAAATCAGAATAAGCGTCACTGCAACAACCCTATAGTGAAGGTCGTCAGCAAACTTGCTACCGCCTAGTATGCTGACTCCGCGAGTAATTGTCACGGTAAGAACGGCTAGAAAGGTTAACCACTCGAACATCAGCCAGGAGTCGAGCACTGCGGACTTCACTGACGAGTTCACTCGAGTTTTCTCCGACACTAAAAACCGTTTCTCTTCAGGCCACTGAGGATGACAGAATTGCAGATCGCGTTCGACCTCTCGTATTCTCCAATCTTTGTACGTCTCCAGTCGAACTTTCTCCTTCCGGTAATTGATGAGTTGCTAAGGCAAATGCAGAATGGCGGATTTAAATGTTCCTACAAGGTTCACGGTGGCGCAGTTTTAGCTGCCAATTTAGACTCGTGAAAGCTAACATTTACAAATGCAATTGGCAAAAATTGCAGTTAGAAAAGTTTTCCTTGTTGCTAAAGGTCCTGGATAGGTGCCATTTTTCTTCCCATTTTTGCATGTTTCGGAACTTTGACAAATATCACTCTGGCTCCACCGATCTCGAAAGATCGTGGTTTTCTGAGTCCAAGGTGATTACTTTTACTGACTAAGGGAACTGTATCGCCGGGTGTGGCTGTACAGGCCAATGTACGGATCACTTGCTATGGCAATGGATTCTTTCAACCCTTGGTAAAGCATCTAGGCCAGTCGCAACCATGCCAGACTTTGCCAACAGATGAATACGAATAGGTCGATTAATGCAACCAAGACAAAAGGTAGGATATTCGATAATTTTAATGTAGACATATTTGTCTCTGTAACAATTTTTTTCTATAATGATCGCTAATTTCTAGTTTTGATACAAAGTTATTTCTCTTCTCTCCCTTGAAACGTATCTGTTCCTCGGTTACAGTTCAAAACGAAAAGCTTTCTAAGCAACTTTCGTATGCAAAGGCAGGTTTCCCACGAGGATAGCAAACCCGTCTACCCAGACATTGAATTTGCTGCCGACATGATGCACTGTGTCCCTCAGGATTCGCCAAATAGTTATAATGCTGCATCATTCGATTCAACCCCTTCTGTCTGGTTGACAAGAGAGCAGAAATTTCCCTCTCTGCATTACGTAAAAAAAACCAATTGTATTCAAATGGAATTCAGTAATTACGCACAAACAAAGCAGCTAATGAAGAAAGTACAGTTACATACCCGCACAATGAATGCCAACGTCATTAGGGCTCCTATCACTTCGATCAAAAGCCGCCACCATTTTTCTTTCAAAGGAGTGTAGAAGGGCTCCTTGTGATCTTGTGGCAATGTCACGCCGATGGCTGTCCACAGTAAAGTGTATATAATGTTGATGGCCAGAACGACCAGTGCATTCATTTTCCCGAATAATTCCCACTTCATTTGAATCAGTTTGAGTATAACAGGGTGAACAACCAGCTCTAGTTCATTGTATTGGACAATCATCTAGAATGAAAGTCAATTCACAGAAGTTTCAGCTCGAGTCAAGGAATGCAAAATCCCTTCCCTAACCGCCTTTGGGGAAAGGGCGGCGTCCTTCCCCGTTTCTGTACCTTGTGAATTAAACTTTTCCGTTCTAATGACAGCTTGCTTTTAGATTTCTCAATTGCCACGTTAAAAGCAAAATTATTAAGCGGACAACCTTCGTGTGGCTTTCTGACAAGATTCAGCGCTTTGCGTGCAAGCCTATTATCTAAAGAATTTATTTGCTTTCAGCGGTACTTCCATTTGTCTATTGTTGACAGTTATGCTATCTTCTAGGTCGCTCATATGGCAGTACTTTGCATGCAGATTCAAAACAGCTGGTCTCTTCAATCAATTGGCTATCTGTAGAGATTTCAGACGGCAAGGGAGGAGGGACTGGGAATGCATACCTTAACGAGGCCATCAAGAGGAGATGGAATTCTCCCAGATAGAAATACTAGCATCATTGACAGCATTAAGCTGTCAAAAATTAGCTATTTGATGCTGTACCTTTCCTTTACTGTAATCGTGGCAGGGAATGGAAGTGTTTGCTTTTTTATTGAGTTATGCTGAGGAAAGGCCATGGTTGCCTATAAAAAACCCTAACAAAGGAAGAAAAAAGAAAGCGAAAGGCTAAGAGGAAAGAGGAATCAGATCGAGTTTATTGATCTTAGATTTGAAAAAGGGCATGTTTTAGGATTCGGGAAAGGAAGAAGGCAAGACGTTCCATAAATTTCTATTCTTTGGATGAATGATGATATACGGGATAGACTTTGTGGATTATCATTTTTGGCCAGTGGTACCTAATTGTCACATTTCTCTGCTATAAAACTTACTGTTATATATCATAGTTTAGATACAGGGCCCTCGTTGATAACAGCACTTCATGTGTTGAAGAGGTTATCCTGTGTAAACATTGTCTTTATTATCATTATGATTAGGTAGTGAAATTTGGAAAGAGCTTCTGGTATTCCCAACATGCCTCCGAGGAACAGGATTAGCAATCCTCCTTGGAACTCGGTATGCCAGGGTTCGCTTTTCTACTCGAGTCATGCGAAAGACATTGAAAATGGCACATGCTGCTTCCTAGTTCAGCATTCAGCTACAGAGTATGGAGGTCAAAGAAGAGTGGGACGAGATGGCCATTCCCTAGATGTAGCACTCGCTGTCCGTCTAAAGCTGCGTGGCATTGGATATGGGAAGCGTGCTGTCCATTCGTCGAACAGTGAGAACAGGATCTTTGACTATTCGTTTGTTATCAATGCATTCCTTATAAGCACCACCCTAGGAAGAGCATCTTTTAGATTTGGGATCTTTTTTTAATTCATCTTGCTCATCGGGCATCGCGTCTAAACATTTCCACTTATGTCTATACCTTCCAACTACGGATAATGCACCTGGTTACCTGCAAAGGTGATCTTGCAAACGACTGGCGTATCGGCTTGCCCCTCTTGCTCTCAATCGATCGCCAAGTATCCAATTCAAGATAATTGAGGTAGTAGTACTTTCGTCTTAGCGCCTTGTCAAAATGCTGAAATTGTTCAAGAGCAAATTTAGCAACATCTGGCATCTTCTCTATCATAAGTGAGAGACAGGAGATACCACAAGAGTTGTAAATGCCTGCAGGAGCACCTTTCTTTAGCAGCAGTCTGCACGCATCGCCTCTACCTTTGGAAAAGATGGTTCACAATTACGTCAGTGCATCGAGTTAAGCATCAAGTTTGATATGAGAAACTCAACTCTGTCCGATTCGATCTCTCTGGGGGATCGTAAAAATGTTCGAATTACAAAAAGTTTGAGCTATAGAGATTCGAATTATGAAGGTTTTTCGTAAGGAGACAAGTTTCCTATGGTTGCATTTTGCAAAGCGCTACATTTAGTCATGGCCAGATTACTGAATGGCATCATTGGGTTCAGACAAGTAGATGCAGATATTGTAGTAGTCTGATATAACAGTTAAATAGGAATCGTACCCAGTATTATGGTGATTGATAATCGAAGGTAATGAAATCATACGCAGATAGGGTTTTCTTTAAGGTTGTAAGAGGAGTGCGGTGTTTGGGTAAGGAATATTATAGACATAGCCTGGGCTGGTCAAACTCGATTAAGAGCCATACCTTGGGAAGAGGGGAGCAGGCCTTTAAAAAAGAAACCCGAATAACTTGGATTATGTGCTTCGTCTGCTCAAAAATGGCACTATTCTTTTGCTGATCAATGGTAACTATAACGAGCTACCCTTAATTCCAGGTTTGGGAATCATGAGGTGTGGTTACATCGAGAGGAAGGACACGGACGCTGCTCTCGGTAAGCAAAAAGCCTTCTCGGTATCCATAAACAAAACAAAAAGCATCCACATTGATCCTCAAGAGCCCGGCCTCGCCCATGGCAGTCCACCTCAGACATAAATACTTGCAAGGGGAAACGCAAATATTGCTGTTGTCGCTTTTCGAGGTCAGTTTTTGGTTCCATGAGTGAAGAAACCAAGCGGGTAGAAATCTCACCTGCATCTGCAGCAACAAACAAAGGCATTTGATCTTTGTAATCTCGGTCACAAATGTTCGCTCCAAGCTCAATAAGAACATTGATAGCTTCAACGGCGTTGTTTTTTGCTGCGTAGTGTATTGGCGTTTGGTTTTCTCCTTTTGTCTTGCGGTGTATGTCGGCTATCGATATTGCGAAAATTAAACAGGCATGGTAGAAGGTAGTAAAATACAGTAAAATACAGTAAAATACAGTAAAATACAGTCAACTATTGTAAAACAAATAAAAAGATCAAAATAGATCATGAAGTAGTCAGACGAACTTCAAAAGAATGATTTTCTTAGTACGTAATAAAATTTTCTAAAACATATATTGTCGTCTAATTTACACTCATGAGCTGAGTTGTGTAGGTCTCCTAATAAAATTAATCCCTTATACACTATATCACTTGCTTACACAATATAATTTCATATCAAACATGCTCTCATACGCCGGGGAAATAAGTCGCAAGTATAAGACAAGAAATAATAACGAATCTCTGCGTTTGCCACTATTGAGAACTGAAGCAGCAAGAAGGTCATTTCGGTTTCAAGGACCTCGCTGTTACAACGAACTTCTTTTGGAGATTCGTTCCTTGAACTCTTTTGTCCTACTTGGATCAAGACTGAAGGAGTACTATGATTAAAAGTGATTCCCAAAGAATAAGATACTCTTGTTGAAATGATTTCTTGTAAATATTTTTGTTACTACATCGACCAGCTTTACATTGTATTAGGATGACTATCATTAATTTTTTACATCTTAATTTTTAAAGGGCCCTTGTTGATAACAATACTCTTTAGTATTGATAAGGTATTTTACCCTGAATAAACATGTATATTATTTTTATAATTATTCTCTCAAAAATCCCTTCAAAATTCTTTAAATTCGAAATCTAAATCTCTGAAACTGTCAGATAAAAAAAATCTTCCAATTTAAGAACTGTTTTCAGGTGCTCGGGCCCAAATATGAAAGACCATTTTCATTGGCATTAACATTATACATTAGCGGGGACGAATCCGAATGATTACGCGACCAAAAACGGGTCCAGACCAAAGTGAGTACGGATTCAGTAGGTGGTGTGATGGTGTGACCGAGTCGTTAAGGCACAGTGCTTCGAATCATGCGAGGTCTACCCGCGTGGGTTCGAATCCCGTCGTTGGTTCGAATCGCCGTCAGTAACCACAAACCAACAGCCAATTCAGATGTCCTCATTCCGAGGTCGGTAAATGAGTACTCAGAAGTAACTCTGCGGACACAAGCACTGGACACACATTGATAATAGCTAATCTAAAGCTGAAGTGTTTCATCCAGTATGAATATTGGGAAACAAAAGAAAAAAGGTCCAGCAAAGACGGAAGGCCTAATCTGGCAGTTTTGGTAATGATCTGAAGCGACCTCAACTTTTTCACCCCCATTCGTATTTCTATGCCGCCATTTCCATTTTGCCTTCCCTTATTACCACGCCACCATTCCTACGCCATTTCACGCCGCACTTTACAACAGCGCTTAACCCATTCAATTAGTTTCGCCAATCTGCCAGCCTTTTAAGTCCAGCCTTTTTAGTGATAAATTGCGGTAACTTGAGCTTATTGCTGCTTCTATATAAGCACGCATTAAGTACGTTAATCAACCTTAAGTACAACTCATCGTCAAGCTCCGGTTCCTCTGCACATTTAATGAATCAAGAAGATAAAAATTGTCCATTGGTGGCTTCCCGCAATGCAAGGGAAATGTCGCAAATCTCCGTTTTGCCCATTGAATCAAAATATTTGATTTAACGGTAGATTATCTTTACCTTTTTTAGGTGTATGCCATAAACCACTGTAAGACCGATACTTTTAAAAAATTTGTAGATATGCAACTTACAAAGCTGGAGTTATTCTCTGTCGAAGATGCAAGCTTTTATTGCATGAATTATGATGTTGACGTCATAATTATGCAAAATATTCACAAAATTTTAATTTAAAATGGTCACCTTCAAGTACCCAATCAGTCTTACTTACTAGATACTTGCTGAATTGGAAATCCAGGAACTTCATCTTTTTTCTTGTTGAGAAACCTTAAACGGGCAGCCTTCTCATAAGAACCAACAGCTTGTTATCATTTAAACGACGTATTTGTGGAATGCACTAATCGATGACACAAAGCTAGCCACTTCCATAATCAATTTTGAAAAATAAATACGACACTGGGATGGAAAGAATTGTGCGTGCCATATCTGCACATATTTGGTTCTTTTCTTTTCTCTTAGTTAGTCCTTTCCTTTACCTTCACTCAAATTTACTTCAATTGCAACAATTATGCATTATAAATAGAAGGTTTGAAATAGCTTTTGCAACAAAATATAACAACCAGCTGAAAAATAGTTATCTAATATCTGATATTTCATATCTGATTTGATATTCGCATGCAACGTAGCTTGCCAAGTCGTGAATTTCTCAACAAAGCAACTCACCTCCATTTTTAACAAGCCACTCTATCATCTCCGTGTAGTTGACGGCGCAGGCTAGATGAAGTGGTGACCTACCATATTTGTCCTGTTTGTCAATGTCAGCAAATCTCTCGAGGCACAGCTCTGCTACTTCCACGCTCCACTGCCTAGCCACTTCATGCATTAGCGTCTGGCCGTATATATCGCACACGTTTATGTCCGCACCGACCCTGAGTAGTGAGTCGATAAACTCCAAGTCGATCTCCTCTTCCTTCGATGAAATCGAAAGCTTTTGGAAGTAGTTCAGTAGGCCGCTGCTACTCGCGTTGGAGGTTTGTTGGTTTTCGCTCGATATAATGTTGGACAGAGCCCCTGGGAACGCCGATTCTTTAAACTCCCCCCTCAGCTTCACATCTTCAAGCGGTGCAGGTCCTTCTCTGTAAACCAGCGCGTCTTTCTTATTCCGCTTACACAAGTTGGAGTTTTCCTCTTCACTTTCTTCGGCCTCTGAAAAGACAGACACCGTGTCATCTTCAAAGAACTGGTTGATAGAGCCAAGATCGTTCAGCAAAATACTATCTGTCGTCGACATACTCACAGTACGTGTAACATCTTCTGCACTGATCAAAGGAATTCGTAAAGTGGCTCCGAGAAATCGAGAAATCGTCAAAAAATGTTGTCTCAGGACTTAAGAAATTCTTTAGCATACCAAAGAAAGTACAGCGTTTGAAAACTACGCAACAGATAGCATTGTTTGAAAAGCCATGAAAACCGCAAAGGTAGCAACAATTGATTTCTTTGTGCCACAAAAGGACATTCTGACATATAGTTCAGATTCTTGCCAGTGTTAGATGTCACAATGGTGTATTTATTTTCTCTATTATTCCCCATCACAGCTTAGAGCCAATGTTTGAGTAAAGCTCCGATTACATCGAATCGATTGTTGAGCAAAGATCCCTTCTTTCAAACATGTTTATAGCTAACACAGACAGTTTGCTCCAAAGTACGTTTTCGTTTCTACATTTCGAAAAATAACCATTGGCAAATCTTTGTTTTTTTTCTTAAGTGGGTTATGTTGAGGAAAGGCTATGGTGGCCTATACAAAGCCCCAACATAGGAAGGAAGAAGAAAGCGAACAGTTAAGAGGAGAGGGAGATAAGGCAAAGTTTATCGATCGTGCACGAGTATCTTATCTTTCCGTTCAAATTCTGTGGAAAGGGTTTGTTAGTGAGTTTTATAACAACACGGAAACCTAATGCCTTTAAATTTGCCAACACTCCAACCCTTTTCATAGAAAAATCGCGGTCTCTGGTAATAAGGGATACCTTGCTATCCCTACACCAAAGTGTTTGTTAGTGGCTAATGGGACGAACTTTTTATAGATTTGAAAAGCGAATTCAAGGTTAGATTTTCATAAGAGATCAAACATTTCTTAATTTTCAGCTCTGACACAACCTCAAACCAAATTAATGTGAATAACTGCCCTCCTCTCATTATCCCCGTTTAAACTCGTAATGCAAGCCTAACTTTAATCACTGTTCTCTTGACTACAATCCTTCGTCTCCCGTAGTGGCGAACAGCAAAAAAACTGCGTCGCATACTCCATTTCTAGCGTAGCAGAAACCAGAGACAGGGCTCTGAGTTTTTTCCAGGGAAGTGGATTTCATGAGGTGGTTTCCCGTTGCCTTCCTCACCGACGGTGTTTTTATTGTGACACATGGAGGAATCGAACTCACAACCCTTGTGCTATGAGTCCGCATGCTTAACCACTACACCAAGAAATGTCTTTAACTATACCGATGCATTGAAGTGGGCCTAGATGCTTATCACCTCATTGTCCGAGATTGCTTAGCCAGCCGTCATTGTACTATCACATTTCTAAGGGTACAATATCTGATTATTGATCACTTGATCGTTCGTCATGAATCCCAAATCTCTACTTTTCAACTACGCATGCGTCTTACGCCTAGATTGAATTGCATTGTCTAGGCCACGACCACAACCATCCTTCCACCATCTACAATTATTTTCATGCGACACGTGCAGTTCAAAATGGCCAGCAATTTCACAATTGCTTGTTCTATAGGCAGGAGAAGATTGCCGCTAATGAGTCAAACTTCCACCTGGAGCTGTAGGCATATGGTAAGATCTCTTCTCTAACTCAAACTGCTAGAGGCTATCGGTCGCAGTTACCCAAACGATCTCCTTTGCATGTGATCAGGGGGCCGGCCCCCAGCGAAATAACATCCCTAATAAACACATTCCAATTTGTCGGAATTGATCTGCAAAAAGAACCGTAAAGGCTTATGATTTATCGTATGATTTGAGAATGTAGCATACAAAATTTGTTATCAGTCAGGGAAGGATTGTTGCAGGTATAGATTGTTTTTAAAGTGTCTCAAGTGATATTCTTAAAAAAGAGGTTTTATTACGGCCCATTTTCATCCACATTATAACAGTGATAAATCCATCCCACAACAGAGCCCCCAATGGAGTGATATTTTCCTTAGATGTCTTAAAGATTTTTGAAAACCTAGTTTGTCTTCATCAATGTCTTTATTCTCCCTCATCAGAAAGCAGAATATTGACCAGATTATTTTTCATCCATGCTTCTTTTACCTCAAAGTAATCATCTTCTTTACTATACAAGCCTTAAAGATTTTCTTCAGACCTGCTACAGTAGTTCTCAATCATCAGTGTCAATTATGCCAAAATTTAGCTTGAGTTCTGGATACTCTATATATGCAGCAAAGCTTCTGTATTCAATTTCAAAATGGTTCTTTGTTTGTCTGTTGAGCTTTGCATTGACAAGTAAACCAATCACGCTTCCAAATTGTTTAATTTTGTTTTAAGGTCACAACTAGAAGTAGCATTGGAAAGAGGTACTTTGGAATTGTTCAACAAAAAGTAGATTCTTCAAATGTAAGTTCAACTATTTGTTCATCAGCTCTTGTTTGTTGGCTTGGAAACAGTTAATCCTGAAAGTTAATCATAGATCTGTTGGCAATACCAAAAACTATCTCAATGCAAGCAACTAATAGTTTTATTCAAATTGTTTGGCAAATGGTAAGGACACCTGAGTGCCATACATTTTCTCATTCTATGACATCATAATTTTTGTGCCCTTCACCTAGCATGCCAGATAGATTTAAGCTATTGAGATTTGCCCATTGAGCAGTGACCTGGTCTTTCTCATTATGGGAAGTCAGTTCAAGACTCTTATAATTCATAAATCAGAAAGTGGATTTTATGACACTGAGAAATTATGCTTATCAAGCAGTGTACTGGTCCTTATAATATGGCATCATATTAAGATTCAAGTTATTCATGAATCATAAGGTAGATTTAATGACACAGATAAGCTATGCTTATCAAGCAGTGTCCTGGCCCTTTCTCATATTGTGATGTCATTTCAAGGTTCCTATGATTCATTGATTCATGAATCATAGGGTTGATTTTAGGACACTGAGAAGCTATGCTTATCAAGCAGTGACCTGGTCTTCTTCTCAATCCAAATTCATCTGATAATTCATATGCCTGGAATTGCAGAGAGCTTGCAACTCTCCTCGCCCTTTGCAGAAGTCAAGCCTAAGACTAGGTACAAACCATCAACTATAGGATCTGTGAGCATTTGCTACATCCTCACTGGAATGATGGTTGCTCTCCAGATTATCCCTCCACATAAGCCTTCATTTCCCCCCCCCCCATATTTCCCCAGGGAAGCATGACCTTATTTGGTGAAAGGGAAGGTATCTATTCTAAGGAGTATTGCTTAACTGAAGATTTGGCAATCGTAGCTGCACATCATCAATCGCCCTGGTGAAGCACTATCGGAACTCAAACTGTGTACCAAGCAACATGCCTCTATACAAAATTCCTGGTTTTTTTGCAAAGAGTGCTACATGTCTAATGGATGTTATCTATATCTGTACATACATCCCTTCATGTCCATATAAATGTTGACTAATCACTGACTCCTTATGATCATAGATTTAGTTTGAATAGGAAATAAGTAGCCCCATTGTGATTTACTGAGTGAATTCTACTCAAACTATCAATACAATCATGTCTCACATATTCATGATTGTCTAGATAAAACTTGAATTATTCATGATGCAAGCACATCTTTTGTGTTTTAGCCTTTTGCCTGTTTTTCTAACTTGAGAGTCACTAAACACACATGGAAGTGGAGAAGTTTCCATAAAACGTGTAAGTTGGGTCTTACTTTTTATTTATTGAGTGGCTATCAAGTGTACCGGCGGAAGCTGCAGGAAATAGAAAAAGCTGGATGACAATGAGAGAAGTACAAGTGAGAAGAAGGGAAAGAATCAACGGGAGATAGATCAATCAGTTGAAGTTGTTATTTTTGGTCCAAATGTTCTATCTGAGAACATATATTTTTCTGATGAAAGAAAATCAAGTTTGCTCATTAGGTATCAGCTATGTATATTCAGTTGATTGGTCACTTGAAACAGAGAATATGTTAATAACAAATAAGACAAGGCTCCATTCCTTGCCTAATTTTTGTAGTCATTGTCCATGCACTTACTTGTATTCATCGATTGGTTGAGTTGCACCCAGTCAAAATCATGTGTTTCATTATTAGGTGAGAATTGGAAGGTTTTGCCGTTCAATTTATCAGATATTGGGGAAGGTATTGCAGAAGTGACAGTCAAGGAATGGTTAGCAAATTTGATATACTTTGCATGCTGCTATTACCCATACAAAACTTTCCTTTCCACTGTGCTTCCATTTCAGATGTTTTCCTCCCCAAGCTAGACATTTTTTGGTAGAGTATCTTGGTAAATCAAATTTTTGTCTATTTAGTATTCTGTTGAGTGGTGCTATGGTGTAGTGGCTCACCCTGCAGACTTGCAGACCTGCTGGGGTTGTGAGTTCAAATCCTGCATGTGTCACAATAAGAACACCATTTAATTGGAATGCAACGGGAATCCACCTCACTAAGTCTACTTCCCTAGGAGAAGACTCTGAACCCTGTCTTTCGTTTCTGATAAGCTCAAAATCGAGTATGCAGCACAGTATTATGTTGAGGAAAAGGAGCTCTGTTTGTTTAAACCGGGCCTGGGCAAACTTTTCAGCAGAAGGGCTGCCGTCACAAATTAAGAAGCATAAGGAAAGTGGCTTGCTCTAAGCAAGCAGGTTTTGTAACTACAGTAATAACAATAATAATGATATTATATAAAAAAGCACATCCACCGCAGGTGTGGTTCCTCAACTCTTATAAGCAACAAACAAATAGCTAAAAAAACGTATTTATATTTATATATACTTATATTTTTATATTTATAATAAATCAAAGACAGTTACCCAGTTGGCAGTAAGCAAGTTTACAAATCCAATAAAAAGTTAAAAGAGAAGAAATATAAAAGAAATAGATGTATAAAAGTTTTCATTGCAATGAGCTCTTTGCTTTGTGGAGCGTGTTTCAACTCCACAAACTTTAGCCCATAAATCATCATTCATCCCCAGAACATGCAATTTATGAAACGTTGTTCCTTCTTCTTGCTTCCTGAATCTTACAACTTGCCATGTTCCACATCTGAGATCAATAGACTTGATCTGACCTCTCTCAACTCTTAGCCTTTTGCTTTCTTCTTTCTTCCTTTTTTGGGGCTTTTATATAGGCCACCATGGCCCTTCCCCAACATAACTCACTAAAAAAATGTAAAAAGAACTTATTTATTTCATCAAAAAACTTGCTATAGGTAGTAATAGCTCTTTGTATGACTTCATTTCATGCATGTTTTACAGGTATGTAGAAGTTGGAAGCAAAGTGAGCCAATTTGACAGTATTTGTGAAGTTCAAAGTGATAAGGTACATAACTCTAAGCTTGGAATATTTTTTCAAAGGGCACTGTAACTCAATATGCAAATTTTGTTGATACATTATGTGTTTTTTTAGCAAGGCTAATTCAAGGACGTCACAACTCTCATTACCTGCCTCAGTTTCATCATTGTATGTAGACTGTGAGTTAAGTCCTACATTGGTACCTTACACCAAGTTAACATAACCCAGTCCTTCCACCTATTTGCGTGCATTGTAATGAACCGGACTCTTTGACTTTCTTCCAACAACTTGGTCTTTCTTTTTTTTTTCCAAATCTCATTTGGAAATCAAGCATCATTTCCATTGCTAAGCATGCATCTCAAAAACTGGTTTTCCGTTCCAGAACCTGTGGGTTTCTTCATCTCCTCATCTACTGACTATATGCAAATCGCAACTTCGTCCTTTTCTAGATTACTGCTCTCATGTCTCGGTTGGCGCTCCAAAATCCACTCTCGGTCTTCCTGACGAAGTCCAAAGCTATTCATCTCATCAATGATTTTTTGTTATTGCTTTTGTTGCTTTACCTTGCTTTGGATTTCTATTAGTAATGAACATTTGTATCTTAATTTTTATCTATCGCAATTTTGTTGGATTAGTCAGTTAGTAAATTAGTTTGTTTGTAGATGGACGGCCCCTTGTAAACCAGCACTGCTGAATAGGTTACCGTCCTAAAATAATTGAAACTATTATAATTATTATTATTATCTCGATCTCACCAAGTCACTCCAACCTCTTTCTCATCATCGTTTGCTTCCAAACCCTTCCATCTATTACAGATACTTCCGCAGACATTGTTATCATGAAATCAGAAGTGAAATCAGGGACACTGTTTCCCTGAAATGCATTAAACCCGCCAGAAGCTCGACTCATTCTCACCTTTTCCAGGTTTTGTTACCCAATCCACGAACTCTATCTCACAAATCATCATTAGCTCCAAGAGCCTGCAATCTATGGAGCTTCTTGCCTTCCTCTTCATTTCCAGAATCCTTGTCTTATTTCAAATCGAAAATCAATAAACTTGATACTGTCTCCCTCTGTTTGCATCCTTTCTTTTTCTGCTGTTGTTGGGGCTTTGTCATAAGCCATCAGGGGATTTCCCCAATAGGAAATTCTAACAGAAAGAGAAAAGCTCGAGTCCTATATCTAGGACAGGCGCCGGGAACATATTGGTGCAGAGGTGCCATTCTGAGCCACGGGACGGTGAGGTAGGGTTCCATTTGCTTTTCCTCCCCTCTCCTCGTTCCCTGTGCTACATCAGGCAGCCATTTACAGTTGGGCAGACAGAACAAGGGTTTTCATAAGCGTAAATAACCGTGTCTCGAACGAGGAGCCTTCTCCGCTGTAGACATGTAGTCTCTCCCCCATGCCCCAAGCTATTTTTTCATAGTCTGTCATATCCGTGCTATAGGAGCCTCCACACTGTAGAAGTGTCGGTCAGATGAGGTTAATCTGGTGTCCTTTTCCCATTACTCTGTCATCTAGTGCCTGAGTGGTGCCAACGCACAGGTTGTTGGTTCGAATCCGGCACGTTTCGCAATGAAGACGCCATTGGTGAGAAAGCCAACGGGAAACTTTACAGGGCCCTCGTTGATAACAGCACTTCATGTGTTGAAGAGGTTACCCTGTGTAAACATTGTCATTATTATCATTGTTATTATTAAACGACCTCATGAATATCGACATCCCTATAAAAGTAGTTGTTTCATCGCAGGCATCAGTAACAATAACAAGCAAGTACGATGGAGTCATAAAGAAGATTTATTACGATGTTGATGATATAGCACGTGTAGGAACGACTCTCGTTGACATTGAAATCTCCGATGACAATCGTAAGTCGCCTTACAAACATTTTCAATATGCAAAGGCGAGTCCCATTTTCTGCACTAATTTAACGAAAATTTTACGATCAATTGAATCGAACCCACTTGATTCCACGTTTCTCTATCTATTTTCTAATGATCCGTCTTCACGGACCAGCGTGCTTCTTTCAATGAACAACTGGTCACCAGTTGTGTTCTCTACACTGAGGTTTAAATCCAAGCTGCGAAGGAGATGCTGCGAAGGAGATGCTGCGAACCCTGCCAATTTTTGACTAAGGCAATGGGAAAGTGCACATTCACCCCCCCCCCTCCATAAAATAATACTCCCATCTCTAAGGGTATTGCTCTGGAGGACGCCATAAATTTTTCTTCATATACACGATGCTACCTAGATGTCAAAGGTAGAAACTTGGACACTGAGAAGCTTTTTGCTTATCGAGCCGTGTCCAGGTCCTTCCTCTCGATGTGACCACACCTCGTGATTCCTACGCCTGGAACGATAGAGAGCTGGCGACTCTCCTTACTCTAAGTGAAAGTTTAGCTGAGGTTGGACTCGAACCACTGACCATAGGATCAATCCGCAAGAATCTTTACCATTGAGCTATCCTGACACACTAGTTGCTGTATATTTCGCCATAGAATAAGTAAATGACGTAATGATTTATGTTTCCAAGCCGAAGTAAACGAAGAATATGAGCACCTCCTCGAAAGTGAACCTGGAACACCAACTTTACCACGAAAGGAAGAGCCGTCGCTCCAGCACGCGGCCCCAACCGAACCAGTCAAACCGGAACCGGAAGCATCCGGATCTCAACTCGGATCGAAAAAGTCTTTAGCTGCACCAGCAGTTAGAAGGTTGGCAATGGAGTATACCGTAAGACTCAAATTCAAGTTTTATTCCATCTTGATTTCCCTGTTCTGTTGGAGCATCGGGATGCCCATATTTTTTTGAAGATCTACCAATCGAATTTGCCAGAAATGGTAGGAGGCTGTACCCTACCAATGAGCACTGATAAAATCCGAACTTTCTCTAAGATCTGCTTGTCTTGGGGTACGTTTTTCAGTGTTTATTTGTCATGATTATCTTTAACAGGCAGAAGCTTGTTTGCTAGCGCACTCGTAGTGTATTGATCTCTTTATGGGAACATTGAATAGCCACACCATTAGATCAGTTCCACTGTCCCACTCCTCGATGTGACATTAGCCGCTGCACTTCACAAAGCCAATCAGTCGTTTCACTCTAAGAGAAGGGGTAGATGTCATGGTTGCAAGGAGGTTCTTAAGCGTACCGTAGCATTTTGAGATCAATAGGACCCATGACTTTGAAATGAACAGCCTCTAATGTATCCTAAGAAAAAAATTAAGATTTCTTCCTGCGACGAATTACTCGACGGGCGTGTAAACTGAATCTATACAGGCAGTTATGCAAAACGGGCGATGTCTGTATTTCTTGGTCTCAATCTGTTTGGAATTCATTCGGGTTTGTAATGTGTTTTACTAATCTAAGTGCAAGCCATTCAAAGAAGTCACCTTTTATTCAAGTTGAATTTGAACGATATCCAAGGATCCGGGAGAGACGGTCGTATTTTGAAAGAAGATGTTCTTCGTTACATGGAAAAAGGACCGACAGCACCAGTCGCCGAGACGGCACAACCAACGCAAGGTAATTTATTGACACCCTTGTCAGCTCATCAAACGACCATAGATGCAGAACTTTTGGTTGTTTCGATTTAGTAGGCGTGCATGACGCACTAGCTTACACTTGTCCTCCGAGTTTGCCTTTATCCAAATAGATTTTCTTTGTCCAACGAGTTTGCCGTTGTTCCACTGGTTTGTCCGCGCTTCACTTGCATGCTGTTGTTCCACCATTTTGACTTTATCCCACATATTTGCTGTTGTACCAATAGTTTGCAGTTGTACCAATAATTTGCTTTTGTGCCCAATGCTTGCAGTTGTACCAATAGCTTGCTATTGTACCTTTTCTTTCAGAGTTTTATCGGTCGAGTGACAATATATTTTCATTTAGCAATATATTCATAAGCAGTAATTAATTGAAATTAATCGTTCATTATTATTGGAAACAGTTGAATTTATTGCTGCCGTATTTCCTACTTATTTTCTATTCTTGCATCAAAGTTAATATTGCGTGATTTCACGACAAATATGCTTCGAGGTCGCATGAGTTTTTCGCAGAATCACCTAAATTGAATACAAAAATATAACGTTTCGCTTTCCCTTTTCAGTTCCATCTGAAGCACCGGTTGTATCAAAGAAAGTAGAAAGGCCTGCAGCCGTGATCCCTTCGAAAGCACCAGTAGCAGTTGTGACAGACAGAGTTGAAAAGCTGACTGGAATAAGAAAAGCTATGGTCAAGAGCATGCAAGATGCATTGAAAATACCACATTTTGGGTACTGTGATGAAATTTCAGCAGATTCTTTGATCAGGTAATGTTTCTTTCTTTATGTATTTGAGAGAGAATTAAAAAAGCAGATGATATTTGTTGAGTCTGTTTGTAATAGAAAGTCCACTTTATGGAATGTTTCAGGTTGTCAAATCGGAGTAGATCTTTTCCTTAAAGTCTTCATCCTTTCATGAATTATTGATTGATTAATCGATTGATCGATTGATTGACTGATTGATGGATTGGTGGATGTTTAATTGTTATGCAGGCTAGTTTATTGGTGTTTGTTTGATTGGTGCACTGGTTGATCGATTAGCAATCATGCTTGTTTGACTGTTTTTGCAATCACTCTGCAATTGATGGATCATCTAGTTATATTGTGTAGTTGAATTTTTGAGTGGTGGATGGTAAGCAGTTCCACAAGGCTATATGCTGTCAATTTGTCAATTTGCAATTTGCATATCAATTATAGATATACGGCTGTGCATGGCTATATATGCATGTATGGCAATGTATGTATAGCAATGTATGTACGGCTATGTATGTATGTATGGATATGTATGTATGGCTATGTCTGGCTATGTATGCATGTATGGCAATGTATGTATAGCAATGTATGTACGGCTATGTATGTATGTATGGATATGTATGTATGGCTATTTCTGGCTATGTATGCATGTATGGCAATGTATGTATGGCTATGTATGGCTATGTATGTATGTATGTATGTATGGATTTGGATATTGTCTGTATGCCTATGTATGTATGGCTACATATGTATGGCTATTTATGGCTATCCATGTATGTATGAATGTATGTATGTTTGCTTGTTTGCTGGATTGATGCATACTGGATTCGTTTATTAATCGATTAATGGATCCATTTTTTGATTGAGTGATTGATGGAGATCGATATTTTTTGAAGACTTCTTGGATTATTTGGTCGATTGAATCAAGCTGTTAAGCTGAATTTCTCTTCACAGGGCACGGCAAGAGTTGAAAGCAGAAAGTGAAAAATATGGAATCAAGCTTTCTTTTATGCCTTTTTTTATAAAAGCAACTTCAATGGCGTTGGATCAGTATCCAGTTCTAAATTCTGTACTTGATGAAGAGAACTTCACTGTCACTCTCAAGGTTGAAATTTTGTCTATCAGTGATTGGCCCCTCGTTCAGTACATTTCTTTAACCCGTCGAGTTGGTTGCTCGAAGCAGCTTGACCCTTTTTACCAGTTTTTGTGACCGTCTTTCAACTTTTTGAGTTTATCTTCTTCATGACAACTGTCCCGAGTTGTTTGCTGGATGTAGGTATTTTTCGGCCCAGCACGTGCCATAATGAAAATGCCATTGCTGAGAAGGGCAACGGGAAGCCACCTCATAAAGTCCACTTCCTTAGAACGATCTCAGAGCCCTGTCTCTAGCTTCTGCCACGCTCCAAATCGAGTATGCTTTGCAATTAATTTCAAGAAATCTATTTCCCTCGAAAAACACAAAACCCTATCTGTGGCTTCTGCTACGCTCCAAATCGAGTATGTGACGCAGTTAGTAGTTAGTTATCTTTCGATGTCACTTCGCCTATTTTCGTGACTGTTTAGGCGCGATGGCTTCCCACATCTTCTAGATCTTCGTTTTCTCCAATAGGGAACGCACAATGTATGCGTTGCTATGGATACAGCTGATGGTTTGATTGTTCCGAATGTTAAGGACGTGCGCAATAAATCAATACTTGAGATTGCAGCCGAGCTAAATGAATTGCATAGCCTGGGTCTGGCTGGCAAGCTCGGACCAAGTCATCTGACGGGGGGAACGATCAGCCTTTCGAATATTGGATCGGTGAGTGTCATTGTCTACCGTTTTCATCACTGCGCAAATATACAGTGACTTGATAAAAAGAGTTTCACAAAATTTATTTATTTGTTTTCAATGGGACCTTTATAAATGGGCAAACATTGAATTGGATTTGTGTCATTCAACTTCGAGTCACTGTTTGATGTGTTTTCTGGAAAGTTTCCTGCAATGAAGAAGCGAAACTGTTTAACCAGTGTTGCTTTTACAGTGTTGTTTTGAAGCAAAACGTAGATTCGGCGGGACAATTAAAGCGATGGTGTAGTTGTTAAGAGTGGTGGTGGCGCCGTGTAGTTTGTAAGGATGCGAACTCATAACGCATTGGTCGTGAGTTCGAATCCTGCACGTGTCACAATAAAAACACCATTGGTGAGGAAGGCGACGGGAAACCACTTCATGAAAGCACTGGGCTAGAAAAACTCAGGGCCCTGTCTCTTATTGTTGCTACGCTGGAAATGGAGTACAGGATCCAGCAGTAGTTGTTAAGAGGCTGTGATATTGAGCCCTGCAAGTTTCAAAATGTGAATACCATTGGCGAGAGAGGCAAAGGGAAGCCACCTTATAAAATCTGCATCCCAAGGAAAGACTTGGAACCATTTCTACACAGCAATAGAGCTCTACCTATCATTTCCTTCAGGGCTGTTTTTATTGATGTTGGTCGCCCCGTCGACTCAAATTGTTTACAGGTGAATGGTATGCTCCTTTATTGCCTTCAAGAATCTAGTTTTTAAGCGCCACGCCCAATTAGGTGTCTAACTCGCATTTATGCTGCATGACCAGATCAATATCGACTGTTTTGTGTCTTTCAGATCGGAGGAACGTATGCCAAGCCCGTGGTCTTATCTCCGCAAGTAGCGATCGCTGCTATCGGCAAAATGCAGGTTGGTACCTAACTTGAGCTAGCGAACTTCTATGATCTGTTGCTAGCTTTTCGATCAAAGGTGACTGCCAAGTCAAACGTGAAACAGCTATGTTATGCACTGAAGGTTGGAGACCTTGATGCAGAAAACGCCTTTGCTTTGTGCCATCTTGTATTTGTTTTCTGTGTGCCATGCTTCAAGTTGTTTTTTCTGTTCAGTTTAAATAGAAAGCAAACTATTGGGACTAAGCTACGATGGTTGTGACGACAATCACACCCTCGACCTTCAGGTGTCGAAAATCGAAAAATTCAAGTGCATGGAGGCTTACACACTTTCGTGGCGCTTACGGCCTGGGTAGACAATGCTCGCGAGAGCGACTTAGTTCGATGTCTGAGATAATCTGATTCTTATTGTCATTCTTATTGACGTCACAGGAGATTGTAAATGATGATAGAGGTATGATAGAATTGTAGAAGACTTGAGCAGCTTTCGGTACTTACACAGGTGGCACCAGATTTCGATAGGTTCTGTTATGAGCTAAGGCTAGACTTTCATGTTTCAAGCACTTATAATTGATCTCGGCACAGTGGTTAAGCGTGTAGACTAAGAACATAGGGATTTAGTAAGTGCAACCCAGACCTTCCACCATGAATTATAATGAACTGGATACTTCAACTTCTTTCACACAGCGTGGTCTTTCTGTTCGACCCTATCTCAATTGGAAGTCACACACACCCATTCTTTTGCTAAACATGCATCTCAACAGCTTGTTCTTCTCTCCAGAGCCCGCGGGTTTTCCTCATCTGCTCACCTACTAATTGTTTACAAATCCCAAATCCGTCCTTCTCTAGAGTACTGCTCCCACGTCTGGGGTGGTGTTCCAAAATCCACTCTCTGTCTTCTCGAAAAAGTCCAGTCCAGAGCCATTCGTCTCATCTACAATCCCAACCTCATCAAATCTATCCAACCTCTTTCTCATCGTCGTTTAGTTGCAGATCTTTCTATCTTTTACAAATCATTTCACGGGCACTCCTCTCGGGAAATCAGGGAGATTATTCCAGTTCCTCTGAGGCGTGTCAGGACCACCAGAAGCTCAACGCACTCACTCCCTTTCCAAGTTTCACTGCCTAACCTACGAACTCTATCCCACAAATCATCATTCATCCCAAGAACATGCAATTTGTGGATCATTTTGCCTTCTTCTACCCTTCCCGAATCCTATAACTTGCCTTCTTTCAAATCTAAGATAAATAAACGTGATCTTATAACCCTTTCCTGTTAGCCTTTCACTTTCTCCTTTCTTCCTTAGTTGGGGCCTGGTATAAGCCACCACGATTTGTTATTCGGATTGCCCTGTGGTTACACCACTTGATTACAGATCGAATCGTCGGTAGTTCGAGGCAAACCCCGCGCGTGATTCACCCTGAGCTATACTTTTTGGTCAGGGTGATGAGTCACCAGCTCTCTGTAATTCTAGGCGTAGGGATCATGAGGTGTGGTTACATCGAGAGGATGGACCTGGAAACTGCTCGATAAGCGTAGCGTCTCAGTTTCCTGGCGTCTATCTTGAGGTGCTAGAACACATGATGAAAGATTTGTTCCTGCCTGTGGTAACTGTATTCCATGTTGTGATTAGATATTTTTGCGAAGGTTTCTTTTGGTCGTCATTTTGCAATTTCTACCTTGCATTCGTTGGTAGGCTTCAGGAGACAGAGAAGTTATGCTTATCGAGCAGTTTCCTGGCCTATACCATTGAAGTGACACACTTTGTGATTATTGCATCTGGGATTGCAGAAAGCTAGCGACTCTTCTCAGTCTAAGTAAGATTCCCGGTCTAGTTGTAGCTCGGACCACTGGCTATGGAGCCTGTGAGTAAGTATCTTGCCACCCGACTCTCTCCACACCATCGAACCCTCAGTATCAATCGATAGATCTGTCAGCACCTTTTGTGCGCCTGCTTTAGACACAGCCAGTTGGTCAACGCAGTTGTAAGTTCGCGACCATTTTGGTACTTGACTTATGCTTCCTTTCCATCGCAGACGGTGCCAAGATTTGACGATGATGGCAAAGTTTACGCAGCAAATATTTTCAACATCAGCTGGTCCGCCGATCACCGGGTAATCGAAGGTGCCATTATGGCTAAGTATTCTAACATGTGGAAGTCGTACATTGAGAACCCTTCGAAAATGCTACTGCATCTGAGGTAATGTTTTCAAAGCTTATGACACGTGGAAGGGCAATTTTTAGGAAATCATGTTCTGCAAATGGCAAGTGCATATACCAAAAAACTTGAGATTATAAATCTTCAGTAGCACAACACAGCTACATCCTTGAGGCGTGAGACATCTTGGATATCTGTAAGCCTGCTCTGGAGAATCTCACCTGCTTTCTCTTAGAAATTGAATTCAGCTGCATTACCCTTTACGGTATAGGCTAATCATCTACAGGGGGTAGCTTGCACTTGACGTTGCACTATCTGATACTATCCATAGTCCTCACTTCCCGGCTCAAGTTAACGAGACTTCAGTTAGCGCATATTCGTTCCAACCCCGCTTTTGAAATTTCATCTCGAACTGCCTACCGTCAACCTCAAATTTGGATAAACCCAGGCATGGCTCGATTGATTTGCTACAAGTATGCCTAAGGAACTAAAGAAGTCGTCAGTGGCCTTAGCATCCATTGTCAAAGTCGAAATGCTAATATGCTAATTAAAGGGAAACTAATAGGCCTCAGCTTTTTGTCGAAATGTGTGTTTGTCTTAGCTTCTGGAATGTTTTAAATCTTTGTGAACAATTCGAAATGATATGTATAGTATTTAATACCATGCTGTATCCTTGGTGTTTTGTATCGATCTTTGACGTCTACCAGTTGTTTAAACTTAAGTCATCTCAAATGCACATTTTCAAGGCGAACCATGTTGAGACATCGTTAATATTAAATACTTGCGGTGCCTATTAAAAGGATGGGTAACTATGACAATTTTACCCCAGGAAAATTTTCAGCTGCTTGCGATTACTAACTTAGAGTGTTAGATAGAGACAATATAAGTTATGGTATTAGATGCAGTATAAGTTATGGCATTAGATACAGACAATATCTGGGGAAAATGGCGATCATCTGTTGCGGCGTGTGAAGGATATGGCCATAGCTGAGCGCCGATGTCGTGGGAGACCCAAGAAGAGATGGTGGGACTTTGCCACCTCGACATGGAGACTCCAGGGTTGAAGTGTGGGATGACCCGAGACCGCGTGGTTTGGAGATCGAAACTGGCAGCAGCGACCCCTTGTGGGAGAAGCTAGTAGGACTGGTTGATGAGATAGAGACAATATACGTTAAGGTCTGGAGATACGCACGTGCTGGTAGCCGCTCTCTGCTTCAGACATTGAAAATCCGACGCTTAAGATGGCTTGGGCACATGCGCAGAATGCCTTACGGACGCCTCCTTAAAGGCATTCTTTACAGCCAACTGTGCACCGGATCCAGACCTCGTGGTCGGCCAATACTGCGTTTCAAAGATGTAGCAAAATGGAATCTTGTGGCCCTCGGTTGGGACATGAACCAGTGGGAAGTGCTCGCTGAAGACAGACCAGCTTGGAGAAGTGCGCTGAAAGTTGGTGGTGAAAGACTGGCAACAAACTGGCTGCAGAAACTGGCAGAGAAAAGAACTCAACTGACTCCCTCGTAATGGGCAACTGCGCTCTGCATTGTGTTCCATGCATTTGATCTTTCGTAGGTTGCTTGCCATTATTATAATACTATTACATTGTGGTCTGGAGACATCTTCTGGAACTTCAGCCTCACTCGCTGTAATGTCCAGTGAAGTATGAGAGGGATCTCAAAGCCAAATTATATATTGGGTTGCAGAGCGTAGGACCTGGATGAGTTTGGGTCACATTATGTATTCCACGCGTAAAGCTTTCGGAAGAAGAATCCAATCTTCTCAGACATGTTCGCTTGCAGTTCTTACACCACAACGGGTTCATCTGCAAACGAAACGCCGTGAGCTTGAGTGGTCTTCTTGAGATGGTTTCCATCACTTCTACTTGCTGCCAGACGCATTTTAACTATAACAGACCCAATATTAAGCAGCACTAGCTGTTTCTGGAGCGTGGATGGGTACCAGTAGACAAAAACTGCTTGAACAGCTCGGATGGGAAACACTTTATTGCCGAAGGTGGTACCAAAGATTACGTCAAAAAAAACATTTTAACCCTCTTGCCAGTCCTACGAACAATGGAAAACTCTAGACAAGCTCTTAAGATAGGAGGATTCATTTAATAGAGTATAAAACTCGCGGACAACTTTATCATTCAGTTTTTTCATTCAACGAACAGGGCAAGATTCGTAGGCTCTATTTACTGTACAAATGTCTCAACAACCAAACCCCCAAATATCTCTCTGAAATGTTCCAAAGAAACCCACAAAGTCATGAGTGCAATTTAAGACAACAGCACCACTTGCACGTACCCATGTGGACAACGGCGAGCCATCACAGAACATTCTTGTATCAAGCCACTGCTGACTTCAACAAATTACCATCAAGAGAGTGAAGCAATCGAAAGCATTTTAACAATTGAAGCAAAACCTAAAATCTCTGTACTTTTACAGACTATGGACTTGATTCATCTACTTGTTTAATAAAAAGGACTATACTTACATTTGGTGATATTTACTTATAGGTTTTTGTTATATTAATTACTTTTTTCTTTTTTTTACTGCCAGTGAAAAACCTATTATACTTAGGATCTGCGCAATGAATTCATTGCATTCAAATCCTTTCCCCTCTTTCCAAGTTTCACTACCGACTTCACGAACTCTATCCCACAAATCATCAATCATCCCAAGAACATGCAATTCATGCAACGTCTTGTCTTCTTCCTTTCCTGAATCCTACCATTTGCCATCTTTTAAGTTGAAGATCTAGCAACTTGATCTGATCTCCCTTTCCTCTTAGCCTTTCGCTTTCTCCCGTTGTTGGGGCTTTGCATAGGCCACCATGGCCTTTCCTCGATGCAAATGATTAACAAAAATTTCCTATCGTCTTGCGGGCCGTAAAATACTGTCCCGTGTGCCGCCAGTGGCCCATGGGCCGCAACAATCTAAGATCCCTGCTCTACAACACACCTGCGAAGATTCCTTGTTTTGAGTACCAGCAATTCAAAAGCCGCCCTCTAATTTCGGATCACGCCTCCTAACTGATATCAAGATAATTTGTTTAGGTAATGGGTCGTACGAATTTCCGGGTTTTTCCCCGGGTGTGAATTGCCAACTAGTTGCACAAGTGAAACCCAAAACTTCATGCATGATATTTCTTGTCTGATTGCAAGGCATGATTATCATCTGTTTTTCGCAGGCGCAATGCAGGACCCAAAATTCAAAAGCAAGGTTCCTAAGTATCATTTGACAAAGGCCTTGACGAGTAACTAGGAGGGGAAAATGGTTTAACGGTGAATTTTGTATTGTTACGATAATGCCCAGAACTCTTGCAAGCCTGGTCATTTTTGTTTGCCAACGTACCCCGCGTTGAATTATTCCATCCAGAATATAAATAGATGGCCCATTCCGACGGGGTGGGATGGTGGAAGATGAATACTTATAGCTTTGCCTGACGAACTCAAGTTTCCTTCAAGCAAACACCTACGGAAACTGTGAAATTTTTATTGGAAAACGCCAGGATGTATTTTGCTTTAATTGTAATATTTTCACATCAAAATCGAAACAGAGATTAAATGCGAAATTCATAATTTGGAGCTAGTATTCCCTACGTGCTCTGGATGTCCCAACTGTTAGTGGCATGTAAACTTCGTGACGACATGGGGCGACAACTATTGAAAGATCTCAGTCAATGCGACGACACGAAATATGGTGCGCTGACATGCACGAATACGGTGACAACTTGAATTACGTCAAAATTGAGATGACTCACTAGGAGGTGAATAGTCTGTGTTGAATCGAAAGTTGTCCGTAAACCAAGGATGGATTTAGAGTAAAAATGGTAGTGATTAAAAGCCTTTTGCTCTCCCAGCTGATACTGCATCATGAAATCTAGGCAAATATATATATGATAAATAGGTAACCTTAAGGTGTGGATTATCCCGAAGTCTTGAATTAAATATCTATCACATGAAGAGATAGAATTTATTTAATAGCGTAAAAATGAGCTTCGTCGAAATTTAGAGAAAGCTGTTCTAGCGAGGATCAATCTTGAATATTGTACTGAAGTTATTAGGTGAAGATCAAGGCGTGTAAGGGAAAACTTGTCTCTTTAAAAATTCAGAATCATCGTCATGAGTTGACTCAGCTTGAAATAAAATGTTTGTTCAGCATACCGCCTTGGCTAAGCTTTTGGAAACGACTTCAAAACATCAAGAGATTGGCGAACGTCCAAAGGCCGATAAGCAAATGATGTTCTGTAGCTGCATTGGGCGTGGTCATTTGCGACAAAACTGTGAAGTGAGATGAATATTCGTCAGTTCTCAAACCCACCTGGAAGGAGATAGATGAAAATGACATGGGAGGAAAATCGAACCCCAGCTGTCTGTATGACAGTGCACTGTATATTATTTGACCAATGTAACTCAAAAATACTTGCCTCTTTTAGAGGCTGGTGTATTTTCAATCTTGCCTTTTCAGCCGATTCCTGGCTGGAGGGTGAGGCTACTAAGGCCCAGAGCTCCGGCATGTTGTAATGGACTATACACCACCAAAATTATTGGATTAAACTGTTAAATGCTTTCAGCTTCAAGCGTGTCAGTTCAATGTATCTTATCATCACGTGTGACAAATTCGTTTGTGGTCACGTGTATTTTGTCGCTTTTAACTTTTCACGAACGATTTTCGCCATGGACGAAATGACAATTCAGCCCTGTTATACTTGCTGGTTTTCAATGTGTTACGTACAGTTCGTGCAAGTGGCTATGTCGGTGTGATTCTCCAAATCAGAGAACGGGTGGTGGCCCAACTATCACCGACAAACACTCCCCATATGTGCTATGTTATGTTGATACTCGTTATTTCCTTGCCTGCTCACTCTAGGCCGGAAAATCATCAACTCAATGGCGATGTGAGAGGTGCCCGGAGGACCTAGGACTTAGCGAACAAGCTTGTACCGTGGAAAGAGCAACTGTGGCTATCCAACAGATATATTGATATCTTAAGCACTTTGAATTACTTGTGATAACTTCATAACTGTTATTCTAAAATGTTACTTAATCAGGTTTTGATGCAGTCACGGATAATCACCGTTAAGTATTTGCTAAGGAGAACTCCCACCATTTTACAAACAGCTTCCCATTGCCGTGACAACTGGCACTATTTCGGATCCTGTATTTCAAAGCATTCTCGATTAGATAGCAAAACATGATTCAAAGCTGACCGTACAGCTTCCTTCATTTAGCAAAATTACCGTCTTCACCAGGCCCTATTATCGGTATGGTTTCTTTGCACCTTAATGACTCCTGTTTAGCCTTCGTTTTCGCTTTGAAAATTTCGAGATATTTCAATGACGTCAGGAAAACTTCCTTATCTCAAGCGAATGCAGATATCAGGTAGAGATCGCGCCTAGTCTGACTGCAAATTATATCTCAAGCAGATCATGGATATTTTTGTTAGGTGAACGGGGTTTTGTAGGATACCGTCACAGAGCCTTTGTATTCTTTGAGAGCGCCCTCGCAGCCACAAGTGGCTGCAGTGAAATGAAATTGTAAACAATGGAGCGTGTCATCAGAATGGAATGCAGAAGGCTTGAGCAGTTTCACTGAGAAATTTCTGTCATATTACTACTGATGCTATGATACGAAAGACTAATCAACAATCGAAGAGAGTGTGACAAGTAGAAAAAGAGCTTCATGAAGTGGCAGTATGCTACTCATTTTCAGCATCGGGTTTATTCTCCAGGTACCAGGTAAGTAAGACACAAGGCAGTATTATGTTGAATTGTGAAGAATTATCAACAGTTACCCTAAATCTTATTAGGCCATCACCAATAAGGAAGTTGAACTTATTCTGCGACAATGCTCCATGCAGCTTGGAAACTTGGAGCTTTTTATAGCATCTTGTTTGGATATCCCGGTTTCTATTTGCTGGTGCATGTTATCACTTGGTTATCTTTCTGCTAGGCCTTTGATAATTGTCCAATTTCACTAGCTGCCGCCAAATTTTGCCTAGGTAGTATGTGGTATTCAAAATACATTGATGCAGCCTCCATGCATGCATGCTGAGTCGCAGTTGAGAGACTTCAGCGACATCGTATTTTCTCAACCGTGCAGTTCTTTCGAGTCAGAAGGTGTACTGAGACGTTGATGCAGACAACTCGTTATCCCAGCTTATCACAACTTTAATGTTCTCAAAAAGTAATTTTTTTGGACCTTTTATCCCGCTGCAGTAACATAACGCTCCTAGAAATAGCTTAAGGAAGATACCTTACGGTCGGTGGAAAGTCCCTGTCACCTGCCAAGAGGGGAGTTTAGATACGAATTGAGGAGGATGCCCATCTTTTTGTTATCTTGTACTCGAATTACTGGAAACACAAGGTGGGGTCAAATAGTTTGAAGGACCAGGTCACTGTTCGCAGTGTTTTGCCATTTTCTCCGTTTATGCTTGATATAAATCAGCTAGATTTATAAGCGAATGGGGCGAACTGATACCCACTGATCGTTAGGAGTTTTATTTTGAAATCGTCGATCTTTTCAGGTGCAGTTTCACTCATTACTAATGGACCCACCAATCTGACCAAAGTTTACAGCTCATCGACCGTGGCTCGCGAAGATGTGAATTTTGAGTGCCAATTTGATGGTTCCCAAAATGTGACAATAGAGTGGTTTTTCTCTTCAATTCAGTTATCAAATTCATCACATCACACGATCATTAATAGCTACAACAGTTCTGTACTAACAATTCTCAGCGCCAATGTCAGTGATATTGGAGCATATATTTGCAATGTAAGCAATGACGTTAGCTCTGAAACAAGGACAGCATATCTCGCTGTCCTAGGTATGGTAACAATTTTGTTTTACTCTCCTTTCTGCTTAATGACATTATTCTATATTTCAGTTGATGTTTCTCAGACATCATTCTTTATTTCCACTTAAATCTTATCAATAATATTCAGCCTTGCAAGCTTCGGATGTTTTTTGTTGATTTAAGCATTACACTGTATCATTCGGAAATATCATAGAAGCCCCATAACTATTCTATGAAAGCAACACTGTAAGGGAGCAAAATATTATTTACAATACTTGTCAATTTTCTGAATTTGGTACAAATGGAATTCATTTATAGCAAATGGATGTAAAGAGTGAAGCAAAACATTGATAAGTGAGACATCTTTCAAACTATGCACTTACGCACCTGTTGCTCTACGTTGATCTTGATATTTCTAGCAATCTTAATATGAATGTAATAGAACTAACAAGACCCTTAGTGATGTCAGCAACGATTTTACTGGAAAAGGTTCTTCTGTATAGACATAAAAAATTATTATACTATTACTATTATCATAACGCTGCCATACATCCATTACTATGATTAATTTGATAAATAGCTATTGAAATAACCACCAATAGTCTCAACCAAACATTGCTTAATTCACTGTGCCTAGTTTTGTAACAAGAGCTTTTTTTACTGGAAATTCACATCCTGATTTTCCGTTTTTATCTCCTTCTTTTTATAAGCAAAGCATTTAGCAGGAGGGCTAATTTTGAAAAGAAGTAGCTGCAACTATGACTAGATGCTATATAACTGGTCTAGATAATGCCCCAACATCTTGTATCCTGAATTCTCCTGTGTTTTCTAATTTTATCAATTGATTGTGATACTTAATTAGTGCAATTTGCCAGCGATCTATGTATAATTGAATAAATTACAATATAATTCACAATCAGACTCTAATTCACCCTTTGCAATTTTCTGCTGGCTATATGGAGATTATCCTCATGTTTAGGGGCTGAGTTGTAGTTTTCTTTGAGCCATCGGTCCTCTGGAAAGATGGTAGAAGGAGACACGCCACAGCAGCACAGTTGAAGTCGTTGTGGGAACTGAAGCTATCAATAGAATATCCTTCTAAAGGGTTTCTGTCTAATCGTAAACTTTAAGTTGTGTGGCTAGCACAGACTATCTGCTCATCTTCTCTTAAGTGGTCCACTATCCTGCATAATTGCCACAAGCAATTGCAGACCTTTTAAGTCATTCACCACAAAGACCACACTGCAGTGGGATTACTGCTGGTTTTAACAACATATTGACAAAAGAGTGATTCAAACAACCAAAATTGGCATGGGAACTGTTTGTTCCAATTCAATGAACTACTTCCTTGTTTCTTAAAGAAGTCTTTGTCTACAGGGGACTTTGAGGTGATCTTGTCATCTGACTGAACTTTAGAAATTGATCAGATTTTTTAGAAAATAGATGCTTCTTATCTTCAAGTTAAACATATTTAGTTCTAGTTCACTAACATGTCACTATATACTCTATTTGAATGGGTCAATAATACCTGGTGCAAAAATGCCATAGATTTGGTACGAAACACCAGTCCTGAGTGCAATAAATTGTTTAACTCATTAAGAGTTCTATCTGGCTCCTTTCATTAAGTTTTTTAAATAACTGGAATGATTAATTTAGTTGAAAATATTGTGCTGGTATTGGATCATCCATTTTGTGCTTGCATTGGAACTATATTTAAAGGAATTTTAGCTTAATATGTAGTGAATGTTTATGATGTGCCCTGGAAAAATTTCACTACTTCTTGCCGTGTTCCACAGTCCTAACTGTAACATGTAATTATAGGTATGGAATTATAGGAAAAAGTTTCTTGAAAAGACCTTTAATTGCTAAACAATTGAAAATTTTTGTCCTGACTTCCAGACCTGCCAACACTTCTGACACAGCCAAGCTCAAATAATGCCACTGAAGGGACTGGATCAGTGGCATTCACTTGCGATGCAAACGGGCACCCTGTGCCCATTTTCACATGGAAAAAGGACAATGTGGAAATCCAAAGCACCAATAAAACCGAATACCTTAATGATGGAAAGAGATTAGTGATTCACAATCTACTGAAAAGTGATGCGGGAAGGTATACTTGTCAGGTTTTTCAACCTTCTTCAAATACAACATTGACGTCTGATGCAGCCGCTCTCGTCGTTTATTGTAAGTGGTCATTTTCTTTGTCCTTTTTTCATTTTTTGTGTTTGAAAGAACCCTGATGGCCTTTGATATAGCCCCAGCAAAGAAAATGAGAGACGCTAATAGGGGTAGGAGATAAGATTAAGTTTGTTGCTTTTAGATTGGAAAGAAGGCAAGTTGTAGGATTCTGTAAAGTAAAAGAAGAGCAAAACATTGCATGAACGCTTCTCGAAATAAGTGATGAATTTTAGGATATAGTTTGTATATTTTGTGAGGAAATTTGGAAAAGGTGTCAGGAGATACACCTTAGAAGAGCAAGAATTATGTCCCAGATCTCCTGAGAACAATGTCTGCAGAGTTCTCTACAAAAGATAGGAAGACCTGTAACCAAACAGTGATGAAAAGGAGGTTGGAGAGATTTTGCAACATTGAAATTCAATGAGATGAATGGCTTTGGACTAAACTTTGTCAAGAAAACAGAAGTGGATTTAACAGCATCACTCCAACAATCGGAGCTTGTCTTGTCTTTTCTAGACTCTTCCTCAAGATTTAGGGTGGAGTATCATTGAAGTTAACAGTTGTCTCCACATCTGTCCCATTTGATGGCTATGTAATCTGATAAAGTTTCCCCAGTCCGTTAGGATTTTTGTATAGTCAGTAGATGAAAAGATGATAAAAACTCACAGGCTCTGGCAAGGAGACAGAGCTTTTGAAATGCATGTTTAGCAACTGGATGAAATTTTATGTAGATTGTTACTGGTTAGTGTACATAAATTTCCTTAAATTGTGCTCACAAGAGGTAAAATCCCAAAAAGAGAGCATTGGATCACCAAACAAAGGAGCAGTAGTTAATTCAAATCTTTTTATCATGGAATCAACAAGAATGAGGAATAATTTTAGCTGCAATAAGAATAGGAAGTGAGCCATGCTGCCAGTACAAGGCAAACCAATTAAAAACATCTTTCAGCATTGCCTCATTGGGTCTTGAAATCCAACTGTTCATTGATGATTTATTTCAATTGGGTAGTTGTAGAATGCCCACTTTGCTCAGGGCAGAAAGACTTTCAATACTGTACATGTTACTTCCCTGCTTAGCATTCAGCACTTTAGGAAATATCGTAGCAGTTAAACACACAGTGTTACTAGATGGGCAGCTCTATACTGTACAATGCACTGTGGTTTGTACAGCTGTGTGGCCAAAAAACTAGAGAATCGAAGATGGGCACTGTCCTTTTCACCAAAAATGATGAGGAAGGACCATAAGTACACCTGCTTTCAGGAGGGGTATCGGGCAGAAATAGGTCTGAAATTTATGATGCATATATGATGCTCAAAGAAGAGGTTGAATGAAATTCAAAAACGATAGAAATTATCATTGTCTATTAAAAGTTTGTGTATACTAAAAGGTATATATTAATGAAATTTCTTGCCTTCTTCTTGCTTCCCTAAATCTTACAACCTGCCATCTTTCCAATCTAAGATCAATAAACTTGATCTGATCTCCCTCTCCTCGTTGCCTTTTGCTTTTTTCTTTCTTCCTTTGTTGGGGCATTGTGTAGACCACTGTGGCCTTTTCTCAACATAACTCACTGAAAAAAAAATATACAAAAAGTTTATATTTCATAAAGATTGCTTTTTGTAGCCTTATTTTCTTTTTGATAACTTTTCTTTGATTTTAGATTGATGTTTCAATGTGTCTTTTTTATGGTAAATTGTTTTACAAGCAATGCTGTTCGGTTTTCTAGATATAGAGAAGCCAGTTTTGCAGCCACCCTCTAGGAGTGTAACATTGAAAGAAGGGGAAGCGCTAGAAATTAACTGCACATCGGATTCGCTGCCTTTGGCTGACATCAAATGGATTAACAAGTCAAGCTCTCAAGTAATCCATTCAAACACAATTACTGCCAATCCCATTAGCAGGGGAGATGCTGGTTCGTACGTCTGCAATGCCAGCAATGTTGCAGGGGAGTCCTCATCTGACACAGTCTCTGTCACAGTTCAGTGTAAGTTCATACCCATAAATCGAGACTTTTACAATAATCAGGGCATGTAGTGGCACAGGAACACCTTAAAGTGGATATTTCTTGCTTAGAATTAGTTATTCTTGCTCCGGTTGGAGCATTGGGCATCAAAGGCTTTCCACTTTGGGCTGTTCCAATTTCTTCCCAGCTGATTCTTATCTCTTACAGGTCGTTTTGAATCGTTATTTTCTAGGTAGCTGAAGGCCTTTGCTCTTCTTCCTTTGGCAGGCAACAGTGTTGTTTTTGGAAGTCTTCCTTCTGGCATTCTTGGGCTGTGTCAGGCATCTTCAGACAACCTCATTTGGTTTTCTTTGTGCAGATCTTGTGCACATTTCACTCATCTCATCCACTCCCTTTCAGAGTTTCACTTTCTATTCCACGAACTTTATCCCACAACTTATCATCAATCCCAATAACATGCAACTCATGGAACGTCTTGCCTTCTTCTTGCTCTCTTGAACCTTGCAACGTACCATCTTTCAAATCTAAGATCAATAAACCTGATCTGATCTCTCTCTCCTCTTCTGCTTCTTTTGTACTTCATTCATCCAGCCAGGGTCTCCATCCCTAACTTTCTCACATGTATCCCATAATCTCCAGATCGTCGTCTTTATCTCCTTGTCTCTGATTGTATTCTTCTAAAGGTAGATAGCCATTCCTTGTCATCATCAGTCATCATCATCATCATCACCTTTCATCATCATCATCATCACCTTTCATCATCACCTTTCATCATCATCATCATCACCTTTCATCATCATCATCATCACCTTTCATCATTATCATCATCCTCCGTAAAGGGCTCGAAATGTCTTGTTGACACCAAGTTTTAAGTCGTTGTTGCCACTGACAAAGACAGTGTGCGACACAATTATAGTGATAATAATGTTTTAGACTTTATTTTGATGTATACTGTAATTATTCGATTTACTGCCCGTTCTTCGAGTAAATACATCCCCCAAATAAACGCACCCCTTCCGAGCAAAAATTTGGAATAAGTGCACCCCTTTGATTAATGCACCCCCAGGTAATCACTGTTAACATTGATGATAGTGAAGATAATCAAATTCATTGCTTCACGCAAAGTCAACCATGCAAAGCCGGGCTAGGACGCCTGAGATCAGGGGTGATTCAGCAGGCCCGAGCTAGTGACCCATTTCAAGACATCACAGTCAGTGCTGTGGAAGATTTTTGTCCAGAGGAAATGCTTCTTGATCATGATGACGACATTTCAGATGAAGAGCTAGATCACGATGATGATGTTGGCATCTAGTTTCACTTTTTCTTTTGTTTCATTTGCTAGACACCGTTTCTCCAGCGTTTCATTGATGTACTATCTGTTTCGATTCAATTTAGATGAAGAATCGTATCTGGGAAATTTGTGATAAGCGCACTCCCTCGAAAATACGCACTACCCTCCCCCCTCCCCCCTCCCCCCTCCCCCGAATAAGCGCACCCCTAAAAATTAGAAAAATTCAATTAGCGCACCTTGCGGTCAATCGGATAATTACGGTATGAACCTTTTTATTGTCAAAAAGATTTCTTCGTGGTTGTAGTCTTCAATTTTGAATATGAATTGAATTACCTATTCAATTTTCTTCTACTTTGCATAATTTTCCAGATCTTGACAAGCCGACATTCAATGCATCAAGTAGTTTATCTGTAGCTGAAGGAACATATCTCGCTGTTAAATGTGATACAGTAGCGAATCCAAGTCCTCAGTACACTTGGATCGCCTCCTCTGGAGAAGTTATGTCAAGCACAAGAATTCTTTCATTTCCGAATGTCAATAGAAGCGACAGCAAGACGTATATCTGTGTAGCGAATAATTCGGCGGGAATAGAACAAAGGTCCAGTTTAAGCATTGACGTAAAATGTGAGTATCATGAAGTCATGAAAATTCTTGATACTCGGCGCTTTTTTATCATCTCCTCATCCTCATTCTTAATTTCATCATGAATGATAAATCTAAGGTCATTTTGTACATAAAAAACAAAAGTGGTTATAACGTGAATGATGAACAGTTATTAAATAAGCTATTCCATAGACAGGGGATTTTTGGCCTCCTTGAAGCTTTGTTACGTTTGAATTGTGAAACTAACGTCTGAAGACTTCTTATTGCAGATATTGATAGACCAGTTTTCAACACAACGTCAAATACAGTGGAACCTGTTGAAGACTCATTTCTGTCTGTCAACTGCTCCGCAGAAGCTAACCCATCTGCGCAGTATAAATGGAGTTCGCCATCTGGTGATACTGTCTCGAACACGAACATGTTGTCGTTCCCAAAGATCAACAGAAATGACGCGAAGACGTACACTTGTGAAGCATCCAATGCTGCTGGGCTAAAAGCAGTAAATAATTTGATCGTCAACGTCAAGTGTGAGTATAATGTTTCCCATTTTATTTAGAAATATCGACTGGTTATGGGGTCTGCTCTAAAGCTGATAGCCTTGTAGTACAGGTTGATAGATAATCCAGTATTGGACAAATCTATCACGAGTAAGGAATTGAGAACATATTGAGACAACTTGCCCCATCTTGCCCCATCTTGCCCCATCATCAGCTATTGAGCAGGAACGCGTGCAGCCTTTTAAAGAGCTAATTATTCGGAAGTGATACATAATAGATAACGGGTAATAGTCATCTCAATTCTCCATTCATTATGGATTTTCGAACACGGGACTGGCGTTTAGCTGACAATATTCGTCATCAAGTCGTAACAACGTGTGTCTTGCTCTGGGTATCACTCAACTTGTCGTCGTGGCACAAGTGCTAAATTTCATTAAAAGCTGCGCTTTCCATATTAAAATAATCATTTTCAGCATCATGATCATCATCACCATCATCACCATCATCATCATCATCATCATCATCATCATCATCATCATCATCATCATCATATCATCATTATCATTATTGTCTTTACTATCACCATCATCATCATCCTTATCATCATTATCATCGACAATTTCGAATTTCCTTTGCTGTGAAATAGACCTGCGTAACAACCATACCCTTGACTAACTTGCACCTTTTCCGAAATTTTACCACCCCATCCATCATCGCTATTCCACAAATCATCGTTTATTCCAAGAAGTGGTAGTCTATGGGATGTCTTGCCTTCCTCTTCCTTTTCAGAACATTACAAGTTGTCTTCTTTGAAGTCAAATATCAATGAACTTGATATAGTAGCCCTCTCCTCTTAGTCTTAATCTTCGTCTCTGCAACTTGCCATCTTTCAAATCTAAGATCAATAATTCTGATCTGACCTCCCACTCCTCTTAGCGTTTAGATTTCTTCCTTCGTCCATTTCTGGGGTTTGTATAGGTAGCCATAGCCTTTCCTCAATATAATTTACTAAAAAAAGTCTCTCATTTTTGTTGGTTTTGTCTGTACCATACGTCACCAGGTCCTTTCCTCAAAAAACATTGCAGATTGTGAAGTGATGAAAGACTTCGCATTTTTAGATTGATTCGCTTTCTATTTGGTGATTTTTTTGTAAAGGTTGGTTTCGTTTGAATTGTTAAACTAACTTCTGAAGACTTCTTATTGCAGATATTGATAGACCAGTTTTCAACACAACGTCAAATACAGTGGAACCTGTTGAAGACTCATTTCTGTCTGTCAACTGCTCCGCAGAAGCTAACCCATCTGCGCAGTATAAATGGAGTTCGCCATCTGGTGATACTGTCTCGAACACGAACATGTTGTCGTTCCCAAAGATCAACAGAAATGACGCGAAGACGTACACTTGTGAAGCATCCAATGCTGCTGGGCTAAAAGCAGTAAATAATTTGATCGTCAACGTCAAGTGTGAGTATAATGTTTCCCATTTTATTTAGAAATATCGACTGGTTATGGGGTCTGCTCTAAAGCTGATAGCCTTGTAGTACAGGTTGATAGATAATCCAGTATTGGACAAATCTATCACGAGTAAGGAATTGAGAACATATTGAGACAACTTGCCCCATCTTGCCCCATCTTGCCCCATCATCAGCTATTGAGCAGGAACGCGTGCAGCCTTTTAAAGAGCTAATTATTCGGAAGTGATACATAATAGATAACGGGTAATAGTCATCTCAATTCTCCATTCATTATGGATTTTCGAACACGGGACTGGCGTTTAGCTGACAATATTCGTCATCAAGTCGTAACAACGTGTGTCTTGCTCTGGGTATCACTCAACTTGTCGTCGTGGCACAAGTGCTAAATTTCATTAAAAGCTGCGCTTTCCATATTAAAATAATCATTTTCAGCATCATGATCATCATCACCATCATCACCATCATCATCATCATCATCATCATCATCATCATCATCATCATCATCATCATCATCATCATCATCATCATCAACCAACATCATCATCAACCAACATCATCATCAACCAACATCATCATCATCATCATCATAATCCTTATCATCATCATCATCAATCATCACAATCTCCATCATTATTTTTATTGTCATCATTATCACCAATCATCATCATCATAAATCATCATCATCATCACCATCATCACCATCAGCATATCATCATTGTCATTATTGTCATTATTATCACCATCATTATCATCCTTATCATCATTATCATCGACAATTTCGAATTTCCTTTGCTGTGAAATAGACCTGCGTAACAACCATACCCTTGACTAACTTGCACCTTTTCCGAAATTTTACCACCCCATCCATCATCGCTATTCCACAAATCATCGTTTATTCCAAGAAGTGGTAGTCTATGGGATGTCTTGCCTTCCTCTTCCTTTTCAGAACATTACAAGTTGTCTTCTTTGAAGTCAAATATCAATGAACTTGATATAGTAGCCCTCTCCTCTTAGTCTTAATCTTCGTCTCTGCAACTTGCCATCTTTCAAATCTAAGATCAATAATTCTGATCTGACCTCCCACTCCTCTTAGCGTTTGGCTTTCTTTTTTCGTCCATTGCTGGGCTTTGTATAGGTAGCCATAGCCTTTCCTCAATATAATTAACTAAAAAAAGTCTCTCATTTTTCGTTGGTTTTGTCTTTACCATACGTCACCAGGTCCTTTCCTCAAAAACATTGCAGATTGTGAAGTGATGCAAGACGTCGCATTTTTAGATTGATTCGCTTTCTATTTGGGGATTTTTTTGTAAAGGTTTGTTTCGTTTGAATTGTGAAACTAACGTCTGAAGACTTCTTATTGCAGATATTGATAGACCAGTTTTCAACACAACGTCAAATACAGTGGAACCTGTTGAAGACTCATTTCTGTCTGTCAACTGCTCCGCAGAAGCTAACCCATCTGCGCAGTATAAATGGAGTTCGCCATCTGGTGATACTGTCTCGAACACGAACATGTTGTCGTTCCCAAAGATCAACAGAAATGACGCGAAGACGTACACTTGTGAAGCATCTAATGCTGCTGGGCTAAAAGCAGTAAATAATTTGATCGTCAACGTCAAGTGTGAGTATAATGTTTCCCATTTTAAGTTAGAAATATCGACTGGTTATGGGGTCTGCTCTCAAAAGCTGATAGTCATATACTGCGTCGCATGCTCGATGTTATGCTTTGCTGAAACCAGAGACAATGCTCTGAGTATTTTCTAGGGAATTATACTTTATTAGGTGGTTTCCTATTGCCTTCCTCACCAATGGTATTTTTACTTTGACACATGTAGGATCCGACCATCACAACCTCTGCGGTATGAGTCCGTAGGCTTAACTATTACACCACGGCACCACTAGTCATACAGCATAGAAAAAGACCCACTGTAAAATTTCGTTCTCGTCTCATTTAACTTTGAAGAAAGGAGAAGCGTTTCACCCATAGCTGATTTCCAGGGGTCCTCTCATTCCATGACATAACGTGGTAACAATTGCTGCTGATCTGTTGAGAAAGTTTTAATCAGAACACAGAGAGACATTACAAAAATGTATTCAGGTTTTTCATTGTGAGTGATCCGGAAGGTAGCGGCCAAATTGTGCGAACTCATTACACAAGTATAATGGGTTCTTATCTGGCTAGGTTCACAGTTGGAATATGTTGGCGAGGAAGGTAACGGGAAGCCACCTCAAAAAGTCCACTTCCCTAGAAGGAAACCCGAGAGCCTGGGTTTTGTTTCCTGGCACATTCGAAATCAAGTATTTTATGCAGGCTGCCCCTAGTGTGATAAGTGGCAGGGAAATGTTTTTCGTCACTTTCATTATCCTTCCTTTTGCAAAATAGTTCGTTTTCTTGGTTTTGCAACGGCGAATCTCTTTGACTGAATAATGTCTTGCATTATAGTTATTGATGCTCCAGTCTACAACACTTCGTCTAGAATCGCTTTGAAAGAGTCCTACCGACTTGTAGTTAGCTGTAATGCTGCAGCAGATCCTCTAGCCAAGTACCAGTGGTTGACTCATTCTGGCCGCGTCCTGTCTAACTCAGAAATACTATCGATCGAGGCTGTTAGCCGAGGAGACAGTGGGGTTTATTTTTGCACCGCTGCCAACGTAGCAGGGACAAAGCGCTCTGCCAATTTGACTCTTGATGTTCAATGTGAGTCTTTCAAGACCTTTCCCGTGTTTCAGTCACATCTTGGCTTAGCTTTTTGTCCACATGGTTGAAGCCTTCTATTAAGGACAGATTATTACACTCGCGTAACTAAACCCTTTCTTTAACACTATCAATCCGTTTACATCACTATACCTAATGAGATTATCATCGTCATCATCATTGCCGCTATCATCGCCACCATCGCCATCATGGTCATCATCATCATAATCATCATCATCATAACATCATGGCCATCATCATCATCAAACAACATCGTCATTATCATCATCATAATCGTCATCATCATCATCATCATCATCACAATCATAGTCATCATCATCATAATCATCATCATCATAACATCATGGCCATCATCATCATCAAACAACATCGTCATTATCATCATCATAATCGTCATCATCATCATCATCATCATCACAATCATAGTCATCATCATCATAATCATCATCATCATAACATCATGGCCATCATCATCATCAAACAACATCGTCATTATCATCATCATAATCGTCATCATCATCATCATCATCATCATAACATCATGGCCATCATCATCATCAAACAACATCGTCATTATCATCATCATAATCGTCATCATCATCATCATCATCATCATCATCACAATCATAGTCATCATCATCATAATCATCATCATCATAACATCATGGCCATCATCATCATCAAACAACATCGTCATTATCATCATCATAATCGTCATCATCATCATCATCATCATCATCATCACAATCATAGTCATCATCATCATAATCATCATCATCATAACATCATGGCCATCATCATCATCAAACAACATCGTCATTATCATCATCATAATCGTCATCATCATCATCATCATCATCACAATCATAGTCATCATCATCATCATCTTTATCTTCATCTTCATCATTATCATAGATAATCAGTATGCATCACTATGAGAATTAAAAAATCATCACCTCAATAGCTGGTATGATGACGATCGTTGCTGTGATGCTGACTATTATCATTATTGCCTGTTTTAAACTTGACTGCACATTTGGATGTTCTCTATGCACTGTATTTTCCAATTTCTCACTCTGCTGATTGCTTCCTTTTGCTTAGATCTTGATACGCCAATTATGAATATCACTGGGAATAGCATCGTTTTGAATGAAACTGATCGATTGGTTGTCGGATGTAAATCCACGGCAAATCCAATTGCAAGGTATCAATGGCGCCAAGCAGCTCCCAAAATCATTTCCTACTCGTCAGTCCTTACAATTGAAAGCATCAGTCGACGGAACTCCTCTTCCTATGTCTGTACGGCATCGAACGACGTCGGTGAGAAGAGTGCTAATTTCGAGCTGACTGTTCATTGTAAGTGAAATGTAATTTTTAAAGTTTTAGTACTCTGAAATAAAGCTAATGGATGAGAATTTGCATGAAGATCCTTGGGTGATGTTGGTGTGAAGTCCCTTGAGCCTGCGAACCCAACTCGCAAGGCACGCGGCTCCGAATCCAGCACGGTTCACCTCAAAGCACTATCGGTGAGAAAGGCCACAGGAAACCGCCTTGCGAAAGTCCGCTTCTCCGACAAGAACTCGGAGACTTTGATTTCCGCTACACTCGGAACTATCCCATGCAGGTAACCATGCTTTGTTGAGGCTTAATGGGAGGCCTTGAGGTCAGAGGCTCGAGTGCTGGTCAGGGCGTAACTCAAACTGATATTTAGCGAGATGACAGCTTTGATCAAAGAAGTGCAGGTTGCAAACTCAACCTCTTGATACGTGGTAGAAGACATAAACCGATTCAGCAGATAAGTGCAAATTGAATTTACCGTAAACACCGTCTAAATCGAACTCTCAGGGGGATCGTTAAAATGTTCGGATTACAAAAAGTTCGAAACACAGAGATTCGAATTGTAGAGGTTATTTGTTTGGGGATTTTCAAGGGGGATGAAAATTTTCGCCCGAATTAGCAAAGTTTCCAATTAGATGAGTTCGAATTGGACAGAGTTGACTGTAGACTGGTCTCTGCAAGATGAGATGGGAGGGGAGGCGGGCGACATCAACGCGACGGGAGATGGTGCATCTTTTTCTTTGCCAGGGTGAATATTCTCGATTATGCCTCGAGGATCATTTTGATGCTGTACAAGGTTCTTCATTTAGTGTTTTATCAGGGGCTGTGCAGGTACAACTGAGATTAATCCTTTGCCAAAGCTCCGAAACGGCCGCTAGAATAGCGAGCGGATACGCCTGCGTCATAATTTTGCAGGCAAGCTACACGCAAAGGCTTTTGGGATCGGTTTGTTGACAGAGTCACTTGGATTTCTGACAACATAGCAAACAACGCGTAGACGATTCAGTTGTCCCTGGCGTGTCTTTGAATAACGATCCAGAAAAATGCAATGTTGAGGAGTTGAGAAGGGGGGCTGGAGTGTCACGGAGTTAAAAAGACGAGTAAATAGGATGTATTGATCCAACGGGTGAAGGGCTCGCTTCCTTTAAACCTCTCTGTAGATCCCCAACAATTAAGACGATGAAGTAAAAACATGACCCATGTTGTAAAGACTGTTTGAATAAGGTACTCACTGACAGTAACAAACAGTAATTTAGACCGGGGAACCCTTGAAAAGCGGCATTCTTACTGAACGGCTCCCCTCCATAAAGACTGCAGAAATGATAAATGAACGTTGGCATTAATCCCGATCCGTGTTCCTTTCGACTATCATGTTCCTGCTTCCTGCACTGTGTAAATTCACAAATTCAAAGCTTTGTTTTGTTCGTGATCCTCGTTGACGAATTCTCGTGAGAAAGACGAATGACCGAGGAATGTTGCACGTCATTTTGACGTCACTGAGTACATCTCCGAGAATTTTCCTGGAGCAGATTTTGAACTCGAAAACGAACTTTAAACCCTTATAAAGTCAAAACGGTACGAGTTATCGGGAAAATA
>OZ032123.1:7723115-7888115 GCA_964026355.1 Pseudorhiza aurosa
ACCACTGTCTTCATACACCGTCACAAAATGTTCCAACTTTACAGCCTTTCTCACAGTCACTCTCTCTATCCATCCAAAAACACATGGCCTCTACCGGGCTCTGGTCTAAGCACTAGTTACCAGCCCAGGGTTAGATTTGTAATGAACATATTGACTTAAATAGGACTTTAACATTTTTAATAGACATATTACGGACTCTCTCTCTCTCTCTCTCTCACTCAGCGTCTCTCTCTCACTCAGCGTCTCTCTCTCACTCAGGGTCTCTCTCTCACTCAGGGTCTCTCTCTCACTCAGGGTCTCTCTCTCTCTCTTTCTCTCTCTCTCTCTCCAGTATCTCTCTGCCTGTTTCTCTGCTTAATAATTGTTGGTGTTTTACTTCTTCTAGATAAGCCTGTCATTTCCTTCACGTCCTCAAAAAGCTCCTCGTATTTACCCATCGACTCAATTGTGACACTCAGCTGCAACGTCAACAGTGTACCGACATCGACAGTGGAGCTAAGGCAGGGAAGTGTGCTACTTAAATCGAACATGGGAAGTCTCAGCCTGGATATCACCCTTAAGCGTAGCTCCACCGGAGAATATTCTTGCTCTGCGGTGAATTTCGAAGGATCAACTAAAGTCAAAAGGAATATAACTGTCCAAGGTATGGTTCTAGTCTTTATTCCCGTTAATCGAATTCGTTAAAGGATGCAGTGATGCCAATAGACCATCGTGTTGGTGCAGCCTGACTAAAGGAATTTAGTGTTCAGGATAGCTAAGTGACAAGCTTTTGCCCGTTGATCCTATGATAAATGGTTCGAAAAATCCACCCTCAGCTAAAGTTTCACTTAGAGTGAGGAGAGTCACCAGCTCTCTGTAATCCAGGCGCAGGAATCACGAGATGTAGTCACATCGAGAGGAAGGACCTGGACACTGTTCGTTAAGGAAAAAGCTTCTCAGTGGCCATCAACAATATATATATAAATATCAATTGTTGTATTTGTAAGCATATTGTTAATGGACGCCGAGAAGCTTTTTGCTTATCGAGCAGTGTTCATACATATATCTATATGAAATAAGAAATTTAGCTGCTGGAGAGAGTATGTAAACCAAAACAGGGGATATGTACGTTGAACGTTTTTATGATGAACCATTCGCAGCTCTTGCAGACAATCGTATCACAGAAGGGAATGACCATGGATGACCGCATTTAACGTTCGCAGATATTTCATTATGGCAGCAATAAGCCGATACAATGGATTCACCATATGCATTCCTTCTCCAGTTCTTTGTAGTTGCATTTTTTATCATACTTTTTAAGAGAGCTAACCCCCTACCGACGATATTTTGCGATGAGAGCCTCCATTTACTCATTCATTTATCCATTCATTTGCTCATCTATTCATTCATTTTTTCATTCATTAATTAATTCATTCATAATACAAATAAGTTGTTGACAAGCAGCCCATAGCTATTGGAGTTTCTATCACTTTCCCCAGAGCCACCTTTCCAGCCCCAGAGCTTTGGAGTGTCCCAGTACAGCTCTAGGTGGGTCCTCGTGGCATGGCAAGAGCCACTCTTCGACGGCAACAGTCGAATACTTAATTACAACCTGATGGTGAAAAGAGGCTCTGCCACTCACTTCAATTGGACTGGTCCAAACACGAATAGCAAGTTACAGGTGAACGTGACCAATCTAGAGCCATTCACTACGTACACGTTCTACGTAGCAGCAATCAACAAAATGGGTCGTAGTTCAAACGCGTTGATTGAGCAGAAAACCGATTCAGAGGGTAGGGAATCTCAGTATTTGCGTTTTTCATTTCTGCGTTGCAATTATTTGCGTTTTTCATTTCTGCGTTACAATTGTTTGCGTTTTTCATTTCTGCTTTACAATTATTTGCGTTTTTCATTTCTGCGTTACAATTATGTGCATTTTTCATTTCTGCGTTACAATTATTTGCGTTTTTCATTTCTGCGTTACAATTATGTGCGTTTTTCATTTCTGCGTTACAATTGTTTGCGTTTTTCATTTCTGCGTTACAATTATTTGCGTTTTTCATTTCTGCGTTACAATTATCAAGGCCTCAGTGACATTTTCCTTTCCAAGATCAACTGTACCAGTCGGCCAACTGGCCCCTCTCTCTGCTCTAGTCCCCACCGCTTCCCTCTTCTACCAAACACCACCTCATCGACGAGCCAACCACCTGATGAAGGAGGCCATCTTTTAAATCCTTTGTTTCACGTGACCGTGCCCGCCTGCCATATGTGTTGCATTTACCTTCTCAAAATTTTCCCAGTTTCAAATTCTTGATTTCTTCTTAAGCACCGCCTGTCAAATCAAACGCAATAAGCCGTCCTGTCGTATCGTCGGATTCAGTCGCTGTTCAGCTTAAGAGATTCGAAGGAACGTATGGACCAATCAGGTACAGGATTTTTTAATCGATTTTTGTGGCACTTGTGAGAATTTTGGTGTTTGTCCGTTGTCTTTTTTAATGAGTCATGTTGAGAAAAAGCCATGATGGCCTATACAGTGCACCAGCAAAGGAAGAAGGAAAAAATGAAAGGTTAAGAGGAGAGAGGGCTCAGATCAAGTTTGTTGATCATAGATTTGAAAGAGGGGAAGTTTCAGGATTCGGAAAAGGAAGAGGAGGGCAAGACGTTCCGTAAATTGCATGTTCTTGGGATGAATGATGATTTAATCGAATGAAGTCGTAAAGCATTTGCTCAATGATTACCCTGAGTGAAGCGAGTGGCCAGCTCTCTATCAACTCCAGTGAATGACTCAAGAGGTACACCGGGTGCAAGGACCAGGGGACATTACGTTTAGCATGGCTTCTCACTGTTCTAAAGTCTACTTAATGATTCAAGAGTCATATGAATCTTGAAATGATGTCACAGTATGAGAAAGAACCAGTACACTGCTCAACAAGCATAGCTTCTCATTGTCATAAAATCTACCTTATGATTCGTAAATCATAGGGATCTTGAAATGACACCTTATCGTCAGAAAGAGCCTAGAAACTGCTTGATAAGGACAACTTCTTGCTGTCCTAGAACTTGTCTTGTCTTCTGCTTGTTGACTTAAAGAGGGAAAAAACAATGCAAAAGCATCCTATAACAGTTGTATCTCTGAGAAATTTGTCTCTGGCATATCTTGTGCTCCAGATCGAGTACGCTCTGTAGATTACACATGGTTGTAATTTACTTGCACTAGTACACATGATGAACATGTGGCTATAAGAGACGGTCGTACTCCGTTTTTTTTGCATTCCAATCTATTTTGCAGCGAACTTATAGCGCCGTCGTTCGTTAAAATCGAATATTCAAACTATGCAGTTTTTTACATCGCAAGAGATCGTTGCCATGTCTGCTTTTTAAAAAAAACAGACGCAGAGAAAGGCAGTTGCATGGTGGTTAGAGGAGATGTCTACCCTGCTGGTGATCGGGGTTCGAGGGGCCTCGCTCGCCTTTCTTTCACCCACTCTCCGGCCACCCAGGAGTAAATGCGTATCTGGCGTGGAAACCGGGGTGTAATGTGCGGTGAGCGAAAAGAACTGGTACCCTACGTCACCATTCCATTGCTGAAAATGTGCCCCCCCCCCGACGCTCGCTTTGAGTATAGGACTCAGCTTGGCAACAGCAGATCCGTCAAGAGACAAGCCTAAAAGACGGACCATTCGAAGTGCTTCAAATGTATCCGTTAGTTTTGATCTCAGGGTGTTTACCAGGGAAACCTTGCTTAGTCGAATGCCTTTTTGAAAGAGCTTTAAGTGGTGATAAGATACGTTTGCGCTGTTCGTATATAATGCACTTAATCAATGCATCACAAGAGACTTTTGCAGTAATCTTCGGTCATATTTAATTCTAGTTTCTACCAAGTAATCGTGGTCAAAGGTGCCGGGCACCAAGCTGGTGTATCAACCGATTCCTACACTGGCTTAGCAGAGTATGCCCGAACTCAAGAAGGCTACCCATACATTACTGCAGAGTTCTCGTCGACGTATTTTGGCAGCGACAAAGAATTAAATTTTGTAATAGGAGACAAATTATTGACGAGTAGGAGCAAGACAGTTTCACGTACTAGGCGCGCTGCCAATCAAGGTGAGAGCGTCTTTGTAAGGATTACTGAAAGTTTTTCACTAAACTAGGACTGTCGGAGCCTGGTATCTGTTAAGCTCGGTATGGGGTAATCTTTGCAGTTAATCTCAATGATGATGATGATGATGATGATGATGATGACGACGATTATGATGATGATCATGATTATGATGATTATGATGATGAAGTTGATGATGATAATGATGATGATGATGATGATGATGATGATGTTGATGATAATGATGATGATGATGATGATGATATTGATGATGATGATGATAATTATGATGATGATGATGATGATGATGATAATGATGATAATGATAATGATAATGATAATGATGATGATGATGATGATGATGATGATGATGATGATGATGGTGAAGATAGGGATGATGATAGGGATGATGATGATTATGATTAAGATTATGATGTTGATGGTAATTAACTAACAAGCATCATTGTCTTTGATTGTTCCAGCCGAGCCATAACGTCTTTTATAGATGTGCAAATGTCGGTCTGTCTAATTATGATTGCGGTAATAAAACGCATAACTCTTTTGTATTCAGGCTGTCATCATGCTTAGTTTCATCTCATTTCCAGAATACTACAACCAGCCTTTGGAAGCCAATACGAATTACCGAGCATTTTTAAGGGGATTTATAACAAGCACAAAGTATTCCTCGACGAACTGGATCGATTTCAAGACTAAAGAAAAAGACACTGGTTTAGGCGCTGGTGCCATTGTAGGAATAGTTTTTGGTGTCATCTTATTCATAGCACTTATAGCTGCTATTGGGTACTTTGTAAAGAAACGAATCGACGATGAAGAAAAGAATTGTGAAACTGGGAAGAAACCTAGACGGCCGTCACTGTTTAAAGGTAGTTTCCATAAGCACGAAACAGGTAAATTGAAGTGTTTCGCAATAGCAAATATCGGTTTCCTGTCTCTGCAAAAGTCGCAAGAATGCAGAGCAGCATTGTCAACCTGGAAAAAATTCTTCAGTTATTTATTAGTTTAATAGTACGAAGTTACGTATTATTTGTAACCGACACCCAATCGCTGAATGTCATTCAGCCTGAAGATCCCGCTTTGAACGGACGAGAGTAGTTACAAGGAATATTTCCAAAGGAATTAGTTGTCATTTCCTGGCATTCAATCTACACATATATACAATCAACTCTGTCTAATTCGAACTTTTGCTGATTCGAAAAAAAATTTCACGTCCCTTGGAAACCTCCTAACAAGAAAGCTCTATAATTCGAATCTCTGTGATTCGAACGTTTTATAATTCGAAGTTTTTTACGATCACCAAGAGAGTTCGAGTTAGGCAGGGTTGATTGTATTTATATGAGTATATTTGTTTGTTGCATGGAGGTTTCCATTTCAATCAAAGGACCGTTTTTGACAAATAAAACCGTTCTTTGTAGGAAGTTGTAGTTACCATGTAGCTGTCTGTTGATTGCTGTTTATTTTGATCTGTTGTCCTCCGGTCTACAGTTCGCTTCTTGCTTCCTCTTAACAAAACAGTTTTCTTTCCACTGTTAATCTTTACCACTTTTTACGTCACATCTATCTGAGTGGATTTTCGCTTTTCAGCTCACCCAACCGATCCTGTGCCAATAGACCTGTTTGAGCTGCACGTGAATCGGAACAAGGCCAATGGCAGCTACGGATTTTCGCAAGAGTACGCGAGGTTTGATAAGAAATACAAGCATCCTTACTCCAACAGCTCAAATCCTGTCAACACCCTCAAGAACCGGTACGCAAATATCCACTCATACGACCACTCGCGTGTCATCTTACAGAGGGACGGCAGAGATCCAGGCAGTGACTACATCAATGCTAACTACATCCATGGCTACAATGGTGACACAGAGTACATAGCTACTCAAGGCCCCTTGCCAGAAACAATCTCTGACTTTTGGAGGATGGTATGGGAGCAGTCCTGCACCACAATCGTTATGGTATGAACGCCACCATTGGATTTCTTTCCTTGCATGTTTTGCGTGGGGTTGTAGGTAGGTGCAGCGGGGTAATGGTTAAGCGTGCGGACTCATGAAACAAGGGTTGTCAGTTCGAATCCTACACGTGTCACAATAAAAACGCCATTGGCGAGGAAGGCAACGGGAAACCACCTCATGAATTCCATTTCCCTAAAGATGCTCAAAGTCCTGTCTCTGGTTTCTGCTTCACTCGAAATCGAGGATGCAACGTACCTTTGAGCTTTCCTCTTCTCCTATTTCGGGGAGCCATTCCGTCCCTGCCCCTTTCCTCGCGGTCGCCAGCCCTAATGATAATAGTAATGAGGATGATTATTAAGATGATAAAAACAACATTGTACAATTAGCATATCCACGACAGGTGTGGCTCTTCAACTCGAAAAAAAACGAAAATAAACACAATAAGACGAATTTCTACACATGTTTTACACTTGGGTTGCTGCTGTCATAATGTTTGTCCTCTGCCGTATGATTCAAATCATAGAGCCCTAATGGCGGTGTGGCTGAGTGGTTAAGGCGCTGCCGTGTTTCGAATCATGCGAGGTCTACTCGCGTGGGTTCGAATCCCGTCGTTGGAACCACTAACCACAAGCCAACAGTCAACTCGGCTGTCCATCCTTCCGCGGTCGGAAAATGAGTACTCAGAAGTAACTCTGAGGACACAGGCACTGGACACACATTGATAACTGCTAAGCTAAATCTGAAGTGTTTCATCCAGTATAATAAAGATTGGAAAAAATCAAAGAATCAAAACGAATCACATAAGGATAATCAAGCCAAATAAGATACGCACTTGAGGCCAAGATTTGTTAGCAGTCCAGTGGATAACCTCTCGTTTGGTACTCTGGCGTGCTTGTTTGTGTATTTATACGTCAATTCTCTTACTTTAGGTTACTAACTGTGTTGAAAATGGTCGCCCGAAGTGTGCTGAATATTGGCCAGTGCAAGGCTCCGTCACGTACACTGACGTCATCGTAAACGCGATGGACGTGCTCGACTATCCGGATCATGTAGTGACGACATTCCATCTTACCAAAGCTGGTCACCCAGTTGAGCGCATTGTCAAGCACTTTCACTACATCAGTTGGCCAGATCATGGTGTTCCCAGCGACCCATCTGCCCTGTTCTCAATTATCAAGAAAGTGAATCGGTGGCGCGATTCGTGTGAAGGAAAGGCCCCTTTGGTATGTCAATTGCTTGTCAGTTCTTCCAACCGAGTCTCGTGGACAAATTTTGCAGTATCGGACAGTGAATTTTACGTTGCTAACTGCCACCACTAGAGAACCCTCCAAGTGCTATTTATTAACCATGTTTGTTTCCTTCGCCCCTTGACCACACTTCCGTGCAGATGCACTTAATGCTGTCCTAAAATAATGGGTTTGCGGAGCAATTCGCATGCAAACTCTATGGGCTGTCAAAAAAGCTTCCCAACCTTTTGAACTATGAAAACATATTTTTCTTCTTCTACTGGCTTTTCTCCCTGCCTACGTGGGGCCACGGGTGCGGAGACTTCCTTTCCACTTCGCTCTGTCCAAGGCGTCCTGCTCTGTTACACTTGCCGCCTCATGACCTCTCTCACGCAGTCCGTCCATCGTGTCCTCTGCCCAAGTCATCTCTCCGTGCTGTGTATCGGAACCACGTGAGTCGCATCTCTCTCAGCTTCCCACTTAGTTCCTCAGAACAACGAAAGCCTATATGCGCATTGACTGGTATCGTGAGGGCTTTGACGATTCTAAACACTGTGTGATCTCTAGTTGTCTGTAGTGATCGTCAAGCAGACCATCCTGGTGCATTAGGAGTCCTGGTGTCAGTTTCCATTGACTCTGGGCCCGGCTGTTGTGTGATGACGATGCACGCTGCATCAAAATGCTGATCAACGCAAGAACCTTGTATTTAACACACTGTCTAGCACCCTTATTTTGCCCCGTAAGCTGAAGTAAGTTTGATATGCTAACAGAACATGCTTGGATTTATTTCTTCTCGATGACTGGTTACAAGTGACCTCATTTCCTCCAGATCGTTCACTGTAGTGCTGGTGTTGGACGAACTGGCACCTACATTGTGCTCGACTCACAAATGAATAGAGTGAAGGAGGGAGAAAGTATCACGGTGTATTCAAACGTTGCGTCATTAAGGTAAGAACATCCCAGTCGAAATATTCAGTTGGAATCCAGAGGGAAATGTTTTCGTTTTGGTGTGGCTGAATCCCAGCAATGACTATTGAATGGATCACCATACTTTTTTGATTAGCTTAAGAATCGGCTCCAGTGTTCCCATCACTACAGATAAATTTTGCGTTGCTGAAATCTGCTGGCTACCCGCCTTGCTTTGGCGTGATGATCTCAGTATGTGAACTTTTCCCAAGTTAATTTCGCCTAAATGGGGTGGAAAGATTTCCAAGGTTTCTAGTTGTTTAAAGCCAATTTAAGCCTCACATGAATGCAAAATCCAGGCATTTTGCCCCTAGTTTAACGCCCCTTCGGGATTGTGGTGGGTGGTGCTGTTGTGTAGTGGTTAGGCGTGCGGACTCAAAGCAAAGAGGTTGTGAGTTCGAATCCTGCATGCGTCACAGTAAGAACACCATTGATGAGAAAAATGCAACGGAAGATCACCTCAAAATCGACGTCCAGAAAAATAACTCAGAGGCCTGTCTCTGGTTTCTCTTCTCCGTTTTCTTGTAAGCCGTTCCACTTTCGCCCGTCTTGAAAATGAAATTTCAAGTACGACATGATTACAGAAGAGACTTGTTATTTTCAGGGACTCTCGGTACTTGATGGTGCAGACGGAAGACCAATACGCTTACCTTCATTATGCCCTTCTTGAATTTATCAAATCAGGAGACACGGAAATCGAAGCTCACGAGCTCCGAGATTACATCAAGAGAAAGAGCGAGATTGACACAGTCACGGGTACGCTCTTGGATATAGTTTTCAAATTTCTGATGAATTGTTGAAACAGTTCGATGTGCCACGTAGTTCACTTTTTAGTCAGCATTCTCTTCCCCTGTATGAAATCAACAGAATTATTATCCATAGATTGACTAAGGTCCATCATTTAATCCATCCATCCATCCATCCATCCATCCATCCATCCATCCATCAGTCCATCAATTAATCAATCCATCTATCGATCCGTGGGTCCATGTATCCACCCACCCATCCATCAATCCAACCACCCATCCGTCAGTCTATCAACTAATAAATCCATCCAGCCATCCACCTATCCATCCATCCATCCATCCATCCATCTATCGATCCGTGGGTCCATGTATCCACCAACCCATCCATCAATCCAACCACCCATCCGTCAGTCTATCAATTAATAAATCCATCCAGCCATCCACCTATCCATCCATCCATCCATCCATCCATCAATTAATCAATCCATCTATCGATCCGTGGGTCCATGTATCCACCAACCCATCCATCAATCCAACCACCCATCCGTCAGTCTATCAATTAATAAATCCATCCAGCCATCCATCCATCCATCCATCCATCCATCCATCCATCAGTCCATCAATTAATCAATCCATCTATCGATCCGTGGGTCCATGTATCCACCCACCCATCCATCAATCCAACCACCCATCCGTCAGTCTATCAACTAATAAATCCATCCAGCCATCCACCTATCCATCCATCCATCCATCCATCCATCCATCCATCCATCAATCCATCTATCGATCCGTGGGTCCATGTATCCACCCACCCATCCATCAATCCAACCACCCATCCGTCAGTCTATCAATTAATAAATCCATCCAGCCATCCACCTATCCATCCATCCATCCATCCATCAATTAATCAATCCATCTATCAATCCGTGGGTCCATGTATCCACCCACCCATCCATCCATCAATCCGTCCACCCACCCTTCAGTCCATCAATTAATCAATCCATCTATCGATCCGTGGGTTCATGTATCCACCCACCCATCCATCAATCCAACCACCCATCCATCAATCTATCAATTAATAATCCATTCAGCCATCCACCTATCCATCCATCAATCTGTTCATTCCTCCACCGATCTGCCGCTTATCAACCCAAAAATCTGGTGAGCATATGAATTACAATGCTCATACAACGATCCCATATTTGGACTGATGAATCTGTCAGTAATTTAATGGGACGGAAAATATACTTTGGTTTTTCAAATTTGCTTAAATCTATGATGGATCTGAAACTTCATTGAAGATGGGATTTTGCATCTTATCTTACGACAGGAAGTACGGGTATGATGGACGAATTCGTTGCTCTTGCAAAGAATGACAATCAATTCACATTCAACGAAGCCAACAAGTCGGTGAATCAGGCGAAAAATCGATACAAAAATGTGTATCCATATGACAGTACACGCGTGAAGCTTTCGCAAATTCACGGGACGCTAGGCTCAGATTACATCAATGCGAGTTATATTGATGGTTACGTGCAAGTGCGCGCTTTTGTCGCAACCCAGGCACCTTTGTCGACAACGTTGGAGGACTTCTGGAGGATGATATGGGAAGTGGATTCACGTAGTATTGTCATGCTATCAAAGGAGCAAGAAGGAGGCAAAGTAAGATCGATAATTTTTCATTTTCTGTCTCTTACCGGGCCTCTTTTTAGAAATCTTGACTGATGGGGAAACACATGATTAGAGGCCCATCCTTGTGCGAATAGCAAATAGATAAACTGAACGAAAGTGTTTGCTGTCTGCATTACCAATCTTATCAAAGAACACGTTAAAAGTGTGAAAGAGAACCATTTTTATTTAAGGCATATATTGCAAACAATGGGATCCTTGACTTCTTGATCAACTCTCTATCATGATAGTGAGGTGTATCGTCCTTGTTTGTTTAGGTCAAAGTGAATTGCTACTGGCCAACAGAGGGATTTACCAAAATGGGCACCTGGATCATTGAGGTTCTCAGCATCAAATCCTACACTGAGTACGTTTTACGAGAATTCAAGATAACAAACTCAGAGGTGAGAGTGAAATTTAAGCTGTTTTAGTCAATCAGAATATTAGTGAAGATTGTTGGTCACTATTATACACACTCATATAACTTTAGCCGTAGCCATAACCGTAGCCATAGCCGTGGACATAACCCTAACCCAGGGGTCGGCAGCCCAAAATGCTAAAAGAGCCATTTTGGACCAAAAAAACAAAAAGCAAACATTAAAAGCCTTGTATAAGCCTTATAATGAAGACAACACATGCTGTATGTATCTATAGTAGATGTATCTTTTTCCATCATCTACAATTTTTGAAAAAGCTCCAAGGAGCCATTAGGGCGACGCTAAAGAGCCGCATGTGGCTCTAGCGCTGCGGGTTGCCGACCCCCGCCCTAACCGAAGCCATCTACGTAACCATGGTCGTAGCCGCAGGCACAACTGTAAGCATAACCGCATCTAGAAACGTTCGCTTGTTATTATTCGGTGGTCAACCTTCATGTGGCCATTTTGAGAAGGTTGACAGCCAAAAGATAACAAGAGCCGGTGGACGAAACTTAAGAATCCCAAAAGTGAAGACTGGGAGCGCGAAAAGAGGATTTTATGATAGTGGTATAGATCCATAATGCCTTGCCAACGCATGTAAAGACTGATAGATTTCACCATCCTTTCATGCAAAGACCCAAGGAACATTTTTTGTAGATTGGTTAACTTTTCACGCAACTTTTTGTAGTATTTTTTCATCATGCTAAATCATACTAACTATTTGAATGTGAACTTAAAGATCTGAAATTCTAATCTGATTTTTAAAGCCAGGCTTCTATTGATAGCAACTAAGGTATCTTAGCTAATGGAATAACCCAGTATAAAGAATGTATTATCATTATTATTATTGTTATTATTAGCCATAACCGCAACCATTACTGTAACCGTAACCGTAACCGTTGCCCTTACTAAAACCACGGCTGCATGTACAACTGATTTCATATCCGTAACGATGATCGTCACCACAGCCATAACCGTAAGCATGACCATAACCGTGGCCGAAGCGTTAGCCCTAAAGCTCGCAGAGAGAATTCCCATAGAGAGAAACGATCGATTTGCCCATATAGAAAATGTATAGTTTTGTCAAGTGAAATTTTCCTTGTCAGATGGCAAGTAGCTAAGGGCAACGTTCGCTTACTACTGTAACAACATAATAGTGTCATGAAAGTATCGTCATTCCCTCTCCTTTGTCATCTATGGTTTGCTCCTGTCGTGTGGCATTTTTCCTTTCTATCTGCCCGGTGTACATGCCTTCGGAACGTCTTTCCTTCCTCTTGTTTTCCTGAATCTTACAACTTGCTATCTTTCAAATCCAAGGTCAATAAACTTGATCTGATCTCTCTCTCCTCTTAGCCTTTCGCTTTCTTCTTCCTTCTACCTTTGTTGAGGCATTGTATAGGCCACCATGGCCTTTCCCCAACATAACACACTAAAAAAAATGCAGTGACTACCAATGAGGCTGATCGTAGCTACACATCCCGTGTTGTTTGTTTGTCGTAGTGTTTTCACCCAGTAGCATAGAGTAACTCATTTTGTTAGCGGTTTACTGGAGACATTGATCACGAAGTCCGTTCTTTCACAGCAGGGTCAATCCCGAGTCGTACGGCATTATCAGTACATCGCCTGGCCGGAGAATGGTCCGCCCGAGTCTGGATTTGGTATCATAGATTTGATTGGTCAGGTTTCCAAGTGGAACATGACAATGGGAAACAAGATTATCACCGTCCACTGCAGGTTTGTGTGTAGTGGTGTTTCACGTCACGACATTCTACACGACATTGTTTCGTTGGTAACAGTAGCGAGGACAGTGGATTCTTCGTTGCCCAATGCTCCTACCTGTCGGCGCGACTTCGATTGTAATGCGCAGCAACAGTCAACGGAAATGCGCCCTTGGTTGTTCACATGAAATTCAACGCAGGGTCCCTTAACGACGATTCGAAATCGAGTCAACCGTTCATGATGATGAAGAATTTCCGCGTGCGAATTTTCGTCATAGTAAACTTCCCTTGGTCTATCCGTTAAAGTAAATTCTCAACCCTGAATGGCTGCATGCATGGCAGTTTTCTTTCCAACCCTCTGTTTATTTTGCTTCTCATTTCATCCATTTCATCCATTTCATCCAACAGTTTCCAATAGTTGTGCAGTGCGTTGCAATCTCGACCTCTAGCGTAGCAGAAGCCAGAGACAGGGCTCTGAGTTTTTTCTATGGAAATGGGTTTTATGGGTTGGTTTCCTGTTGCCTTCCTCGCCATTGGTGTTTTTTAAAGTGACACATGGAGGAATCGAACTGATAACCCCTGTGTTGTTCACATGAAATTCAACGCAGGGTCCCTCTACGACGATTTGAAATCGAGTCAACCGTTCATGATGATGAAAAATTTCCGCGCTCGAATTTTCGCTTTTTTAGACGCGAAGTGTGTCTCTTGGATGCCAAGTTGAAAGGCAGCTGCTTGCGCTTTTGATTTCGTCTCTCCTTGTTTTCAGCGCCGGTGTTGGTAGGACTGGGGTCTTCATAGCACTGACCAACCTCATCGAGAGGTTGAAGACAGAAGCTGTTGTTGATGTTTACCAAGCTGTGAAAAGATTACGCCAGCAAAGAACCGCTATGGTTCAGACAAAGGTAGGCCGCCTACGTATCACAGGAATGCAATGCTTTTAGTTCCTTTGTTTCGGTTATGCATTTTTTTATTTTCTCTGAACAACACCTACCTCCACTCTTAAATTAGCTTGGCTCTTGGAAGAAAGATTCCCCTCGAATAGATTCTTGGCTCTGAAAGGCGATACACAGGATTTTAAGAGCACGTTCTGTCGATAAAGACTCTTGAATTTCAAATCAAGGTTTTCTGCCGCAAGGGTGTCCGGTTATTTTCCTTCTCAGCTGCAATGTTTTTATCTACCATGCTGTTCGTTTGAACTAGTACTTGTATCATTCCAAAGTACGAACTGGGAGGGTCAAAATTTTCAGGCCTAGGCCTTGTTTCTGAGTTTGGTCTTTCGATGATTGTTGCCATGACCACTGTCTCTCCTCTCTTTTTCAGGGCCAGTACGAATTCTGCTATAGAGCTTTGCAAGAATATCTGGATTCCTTCGACCATTACTCAAATTTTGAGTAAGATTTACGAAACTATGACCATTTCAATCATAAATATGAGATCAGTAGACATTTATCAATTTTAAGTAGGGCTCCTAGATTCATCACACCCGTAACGATGGTATAGTCAGACAATCGAAATGTAACCCTCTGTAGAGTTTCATTTGCACCGCGGCATGATTTCGCACCCGAGAGAAAGCAGGGCTTTTTCAGCTCAGGTGCTCAGGAGAAGAAGCGATCTTTCTGTCCGAGCAAAAGTTGCTTGAGACAGGTGCTAATGAAATCAAGAGGTCACAGCAATTCTCTGTGAAGAATAAAAAGCGACGTTGTATGCTTAATATGAAACGTATTAACGGAAAGGGTCAAGGGACAGAGCGGTGTTTATTGACTACTGAGAATCAAGACATTCTTTACTCAATGAGATCAGCAGATATTTTAGAATGCAGATAGGTGTTTTGTCCACGTTTCGCCACGGGCTTCCCAATTTCTTCATGGCTTCACCTGGCAATGTGCGGATGGAAGTACAGCAAACACATGGCATCCCTTGTACGGGGATAGGATATAGGCGGATTTTTGATGAATTTCCAAAGGAATTTTTCCTTTGTAATTGTTGTAAATAAGACAATTCCGTATTTATGGACCGCCTTCGTTTAATGCTCACGATGTATTTTGGAAAGCTGTATCGAAGCTTCTAGTTTTAATAGGTAATAAACTGTGCAACGGCAGATTGAGCGTATTCTGAAGTTTGGAAATATACCGAGAATACCGCAGATAGATTGACGCCGTTGACTTGGGTGAGTGGTGTCCCGCGGGCACTTCGTGATAAGGTTCCTCCATCCACCGTATTGATTCAATCATGAACCCTTCATTTCGTCTATCCTCACCATACTTTCCCAGTGCACTCTGGCTTGGGACTGGCTTCAGGCGTCATTAATTGCTAGTTCCATGGAAGAGGTTCCTTTGCGTCGATATCTCCTCAGTCAAACCCAAATGTCGTGCATGCGCCATTATCTGGGCACACATCTACCGTGGTCGAAGTGACACTGGTCATCAGTAGAGCAGTGAATAGCCAGTTGATTGCCTCACGGCTTTGTCACGCAGAGCATAATACATTTGTAGATCCGAGTTCAGGTTTGAAATTTATTTAAGTTTGATAAGTACTGATAATGTCATGACATCGTCAACATCAAGGAAGGTGCGACAAGCTATGCGGATGGCCTTGTTGACAAGGCAGACCCCTGTAAAATGACATTCCTAAAGTGTTAAATTTGACAGACTATCAAATTAAACTCAGAATATTGAGGAAATGGCTTCGTTGGAGTATCATTGCATACCGCTTGTCATGCCATTCTTCGAATCAATTTTTTATCATCGACTGACGAGCGCTTAATTTAATCGATGGCATCAATCAATGCTATTTGTAACTTACATTACTGTCAATGAAGCACCAATGCGTATAAGATAGAGCGAATTTGTATTTTCAAGAAATTTTGTCTACATCAATCTATTTTGTTTTCTTTGATTTTCCTCCGTACTTTTTCTAAATTCGCGGGCCGTTCTTGCACAACAATAAAAATAATTGTTTTTTAAGTTATAATAACGATAATAATTTCAATTATTTTTTTATTTTAGGACGGTAACCCATTCAGCGGTGCTGGTTTACAAGGGGCCGTCCATGTACAAACAAACTAATTTACTAAATCACTTATCCAACGTAATGGCGATATATAAAAGTTAAGATACAGATGTTCATTACTAATAGGAATCCAAAGCAAGGCAAAGCAACAGAAGCAACAAAAAAGAAGTGAAATAGCTATTTAAATAGCTACTTAAAAAGATTCTACTGATGGTGCCTTTTTGTCGCAGCTGATAAAGCTGAAGGTTGATCAAAATGGAGTCGTTAGAATGAAGGAACAAATCTATCACATATTAAGCGTATTTCTGTTGACTGCATATGTCATAGAGCCATTTCTTGCAAAGGTTTACGCCTGATGTAATAAAGCTAGAATCTGTTCAATGACACAGCAAACACAAGGACTGCCAAAATCTTCACATCGTTAATGGCTTTATCTGGCAACTGAAAGTCGATTTTTGACGCTGAAAACATTTTGTTTATCGAGCAGCGTCCAGGTTCCTCTTTTCGATGTGAACGCACTTTGTGATTCCTAGGTTTGGGATTATAGAAAGCAAGCGACTCTCCTCACTCCAAGTGAAAGTTTAGCTGAAGGTAGATTCGAACTGTTTACCATAGGATCAATGGCAATCATCTTACCACTGAGGTACCCTGACACCCGCAGTTATCGTATGAAGGCAGAGGGAGACAAATAGAGTTGTATTCACTACAATGTAGAAGACTGCAAGGGGGTCTTATTGACGCACTTAGAAATTAAAGCACGAGGCATACCTGTCGGCCAAACAGCAGGGACGTAGAAGCAGGGGGCAGGGTTCAGGGGGCAGGGGGCAGGGGTGGCACGATTCCCCGCTTTATAGATGCTTTCTATGTCCCTGTGAAACGGTTCCATGCTTGAAAATGAGAGTAGAGCGAGAAGACATACACTGAATGGTAAGAAAGCGAGGAATGAGTTATAACCCAAATGTCTATATTCTACTCAAAGGATATTAAGCAATCAGATAATTCTGGAAAATGATTTGATTACAGCAGGACTGCAAGTAGTTTTAATGGATTCATAAAAAAGTTGCACAGAATATGCTCCGACCATTGCTTATTTTGTTTGCATTTAGACTAACACAAGTTAGCGAAATAATTGCAAACCAGATACTATAACGAGCAGTTACAATCGAATTGTTAAATTCTAAAAGCAATAATGTTTATACAGGGTAAGCCTTGTCAGTACTGCAAGTGCTGTTATCAATGATAGCCGTGTAAATTATGTGACTATGTTGCCATGATTATTCTTAATAGAAAGACAACAAGAGACTTGTGCAAAGCCGATGTGAAATGCCATGCTGGTCCCAACTGCCAACTGATCAGAAAGTCTCTCTACAGCACTCGGCACGCCAAGCTTAATTTTTCAAAGGAAATCATGTTTCTTTGCATGGCTATGTTAGCCACGGATGTTCTCAGAAGATATCGATTTAAATTCATATCAATTTTCTTTCTGGTGATTTCACTGACCAATGCTTGCAATGCTTTACATTGACGGGACAAAGACAATAGGGGAGATCTTCACCAGCTAATGCCCCATTTCTTGAAGAATTTTAGTCCAGCGACTGGGTTTTTGAAACAAGCCATCAGTCATTAATAATTAGTCATCAATTGCCGTTGCCATCTATAAGTTTTTTCACATTAAGATCTTCATTACCAAATATCATTGATCAATCATGATTCCATCATCATTCCAATCAATGCCATAGCAAATAGCAACCGCACATTACAATTCTCATGAATCGCATATCATTGCTCTTTTCACCCTTATCAGTCCCTAGCATTTCCAATCACTTTCGACCGTCATCATGATCATGATCATAGACAATCACAATCGTTCCCAATCACTCATCATCATAATCAAGGATAACTTACATTCATTTTTTGAACCTGCGCAAATTACTTTGACAACATGGCAGGCCTAAGCAGTGGCAGATGTCCACTGGGGTGACTTTGTATAGTTTTTGAAGTAATTTACCTTCAAAGATAAAAAGATGTCTGCAGCACCATTTGTTGTAGAGCTGATAGTAGTTGCTATAATCACAATTTGCCTCCTTCACCAATATGGAAACTGGAGAAAGCAGCACTTGATCGTATCAGTTGCTGTATTTATTGCTTGGTATTTTTCATTTGTTATCGTTTTTGTGCTGCCGCTCGACGTTTCGTCTGTAAGTATTTGAACATCAATGTTTCAGTAAGAAATTCTGCTTTTGTATCTTTTGTAGATACAACCATGTGATGTAAAGTGTTTTTTGAAGTATACAGTAGCGTTGTTGCCTCAATGGTTAGGCCTAGCAAATCAGGGCACTCGTTGGGTATCTTTCATTAGGAAGAAATGGTATTAGTGATGCTTTCAAAAATTTTCATACAATGCATTTTCTTTACGTTTAAAAGATACTGCAATGAACATGGAAGGGTGGAAGAAATGTCCGTGAGACGTTTCTTCCGTAAAGGGACATCCTTTAGTCGGCATGCCCTGTCACCCTATTATAGCAACATACATTGGAATTTCCTTTTTCCTGATAGATACGTTTTGTGTAAGATTTAAAGCTAATCAGTTTGCATTGATAGCTGGATAAAACCTAAACAGCTATTCAAGTAATAGTCATTCCTGTTTCAGACATGTTATAGAGAATGCAAGAAGCTTCACCCACCGCAGATGCTAAATGTCACAACCAATAGATCAATTGAAGTAGTTCAACCTAGTGATTTTTGTGAAATTCCATGGAGCTTCCTACCAAAGTATGTTTTACCTGATCTATGGAGGGTAGTGTACTGGTCATCACAGCTCCTCTCATGGTGGGTATTTTTTTCAACTTTCTCCTTCAGTCACCTCCCCTTAGCGTTTGTCGTACTTGAATGAGGCAAGCAATGCAGACAGCTCTCTTTTATCTCTCCACGTCTCTGGTATTCTCCCTCTTTGGCCTGATTTCTAGATTGACTTTCATCCATTCAGTTAAGCATGGGATTTTTATAACTGGTTGCTCCTTCTGCTGTCATACTACTCCATTTTCCATGCCTGCTACCTGTAGCAAGGTATCTTTCACTTTTGATCCTCCCTTGTCTCGGCGGTCTTTCTTTTACAATGTACAAAGTTATCTGTGCTACTTGAAACAGAATTCATGCATGAAAGTATGCTGCAATAAGTCTTTTCATTGAAATACCAATTTTACATTGATAAATATCATCATCATCTGCTTCTAGCTTGCCCTCGGCTGCACCAGGGCTCCTCTTGATGCAATTATTCTTTGCTTCCAGACTGCGCGATCTTGTGCCATCTCCGGTGTTCAGGCAAACTCATCCACATCGATCTTCACATAGTTTTGCTGACACCTCTTTTGTCTACCCCTTCCACTTCAACCATTCCAAAACCCTTCACTTTCTGCAATAGGCGCTTTCCATCTCCACTTTCTGTACGTCTGTACATGTTTACATTGATGAATAAAGAGCATTAAATTGCTTTCATTGTGAATCAAAAGTTCACATTAGTTTGATAAGTGGCCATGTGTTGATTTATAACAATGGAAGGGATGATTAATCAATTGTACCAGGTGTTGAAGCTGATTTGATTTCTCAAAAGAGAAAGCATTACAGCTCTAGAGTGCTGGCATCAAAAATGGTACTGTCTTTTCTTCTTTTTTTTTTAGTGGGTTATGTTGAGGAAAGGCTATGGTGGCCTATACAAAGCCCCAATCCTAATGTACGCAATTTTTGGTTTTTGCCATTGTAGATGCCAGAGGCAGGCTCTAAACTTCTTCCTATGGAGGAAAATTGAATTTATCAAGATGACTTCCAGTTGCCTTCGTCATCAATAATGTTTTGTTTTGACTTTATGCAGAAAAGACTTCCTCTCCTGCTGCGACATGTAATATCGAAATATTTAAATAGAATATTCAAAGCTATTTTCTGTTGTGGTTATAGTTTCTCTTAAAGGTCCTCTCCAGTGAAAACGTTTCATTTTTGAATTAGATTCAGCAGAGTGCCCTGATTTTGAATTTGCAGTTATTTTCTGATATCTCATACCTGTTTCATTTTATAATAGTTTAAAGTTTGTTTTCAACTTCAGAATTTCCTTGAAAAGCATTCTCCAAGACTTACTTTGTGATCTCAAAATGATATGCAGAACTTTCTTGATCATTCGTTTTTGTCACCTGAGTTAACTGGATTATGAGCGAAATGGCGGACTCAATTTGGATACACGGATACCGCACTTAATTGCAAATCACTAAAAATGCCAAGATTCACAAATTCTCGCAATTTGTCGTGTTATACTTTGTGACATAACAAAGTTGGTTTTTGTGTTTCCGTTTTTTTCTAGTCTTTTTTCGGTGAAGTCTGACTTAAAATGCTTACAACTTGGAAATGGTACAAGATATCAGAAAATAACCACGCATTCGAGAGCAGGACACTTGATTACACCTCATTGCACAATAAAACTTTTTCATTTTAAATGCCCTTGAAATATTCTTGCCTCCTTTTAGGATTATATTGCCTATGATGCAGTCATATGAGTATGCGGGAGAGTTTACAGTTCTAGGCAAAATAAAGCGAGCATTATATGAGAATGCGCTTTGGTATGGCAGCTATCTCCTGATATTTGGCATCCTTCTAGTTTATGTTGCAGTTACTCCAAATCTTCAATTAGATGGGTAAGTATTTTTGCTTTTCATTTCATGAAAAATTGCAAATTATCTCTACAAATGTAGCTTTTAGTTCAAACAGTCAACTATATGTTTGAGATTCATCCGCTGTTTGATAAATTAATTTTTTGATTGATTGATTGGCTGGCTAGACATTTGGCTGACTTATTGATAAACTATTTACTAATTGATTCTCTTATTCATTTATTGATTGATTGGTTGATTGATTGATTGATTGATTGATTCATTGATTGATGGACTTAGGCTTAGATAACATATTGAATTTCTTAGAATACTATCAGAACCTTTTTTTGACACTGAAACATCCGTAACATGGATGATTTTTGAGAAAATATGCGTTGAAAGGTATGCAAGCTACATACAGCATTGCTATTTTGCATGCTCAACCAAGCAATCCTCAAATTGGCCTATACTTTATTGTCAGTACCACAATGTGGTTTATCTACTCGACAGTACCGTGTTTCCCTGATTCTTTATTGTGGATTATTGGCTCAGCCCAGACCTACAGTTGAGTCACTCAACAGCGGGATACAATGATCATTCATTGGCAAAGTTAGCAGCCAGCTAATCAACCAACTTACCATTTCACGCATAAATTGTATTTTATAATGCTTAACTTGACACTTTTTCTGTCATAATTGCAATAAAAATGCATTCTTTATATAGGATGATTCAAACAGATGCATCACGTTAGCTCCTATCATTAGAAGCTATGTTTTTAAACGCAAATTACATGCTAGACCCAAGCTCTTTCAGTTGAATAGGTTCTATGGAAAATTATTCCTAAAACGTTTGAAAATGGCAGTAAAAAGGTCTAGCAGCCCATGGAATTTTTCTGCGTCCTTGCTTGAAAGAAAGATGAGATTTGTCAGTCTTAACATCTTCTGTCTTATGTCACATCACAAACACACATTTAACATCTTTTCATCACTATAGTAGAATCCCTTTTTGTACTCTCAGCTTGTTCTTATCTACTCTGTGATCACCGGTTTGCAATTTTTCAGAGAGCGCCTTCGTATTATTGGTATAACAGCATCAAATACCTGGGGCTTACTACTTCTTATCATTTTGATGGGCTATGGATTGATAGAGCTCCCAAGAACAACTTGGAACAAATCTGTGCCAGGTCACATGCTTTCACATACACTGTTCAAAATTGCTAAGCTTAGCACAGAGAAAGAAGACACAGAGGCAGTGCTTGCAGAAGCCTTACAGGTACGCAAATTGCTATCTAGTTGAGGTTGGAGTTCTGATTTTTGCCTTCTACTCTCTTGTATTTTGCTTCTTCAGCATTGCACACTTGTTCCTGTCAGTCACAATACAGGTTGGCACATGGCTATTGTATTTATGGCTATGTATGTATATATTTATGTATGTGTGTGCATGGCTATGTATGTATGTATGTATGTATGTATGTATGTATGTATGTATGTATGTATGTATGTATGTATGTATGTATGTATGTATGTATGTATGTATGTATGTATGTATGTATGTATGTATGTATGTATGTATGTATGTATGTATTTATGTATGTATGTATGTATGTATGTATGTATGTATGTATGTATGTATGTATGTATGTATGGCCATGTATGTATGGCTATGTATGTATGGCTATGTATGTATGGCTATGTATGTATGGCTATGTATGTATGGCTATGTATGTATGGCTATGTAGGTATGGCTATGTAGGTATGGCTATGTATGTATGGCTATGTAATGGCTTAGGTGTGCAGACTCACCACACAAATTTTTTAGTATTTTTAACCTTGCAATATTCACCTCTCCTCCTGTTATTGTTTTATGTTCATTTTTGTTTTCCTTATTTTGTACTTTTTTGCATACTGGAATTCGATCAATTTATTATTATTATTATTAGCAAACATATTTAAGAGGTTAACTTTTTCAGAAAATACATTCTGCTATCAATAAAGGACCTGCGTTTACAAGAAAAGGCTAAAAATAGACATCAAAATCGTATTGAGTCTAAAATTTAAAGTTTTTTACTAAGCGTTTAAATATAAAAATAGATTTTTCATTTCGCACAAATGATTGACTTTAAGCCCATGACTGTGATATGTTCAAACCTTTCTCTTTGCAACTGTTAGAATCGGATACTCACGATTTTCAACGATCTAAATTTCTTTACTGCAGGCGGTAGGCAAAGCATCGCAAGAAATCCGCTACAATAGCAGCTTAAGAAAACACATTGATACCATCATCAAAAAGGTGAGTTGATGCAATTTGTTTCCATTGATGAACCTCCGAAATGTGATGTGGCTATGTTTTAGTTATTTGAGAAACGACTAGTAGAACTCTACGGGGATATCCATCGAAAGGTACGACCGAAAATACATTGTAGAATTCTAACCACAATTTTAATTGAGAAAAACAGTGCCTTCTTATTGGCGTTTTTCTTTATAAGTCTTACATCTTGTATTTTGTTGCGAGCAAGGCACGTTGCAGTACTGTCACCTGCTTCTTCGAGACATACTTCAAGAGGCACAGGCATTGTCTAAGATTGGGAACTTTGTTTCTAGAAGTGTCTAGGACGAGAAGGCATTATGTGGGCTTTGAAGTAAATATTTATGACCCTTGAGACTAAATTGATGTCGTGCATCGTTTATGGAGCGATTTCTGATAAATCTAACAAGGAAAATCTAGTTTTGAGAATTGAATTCTCGAATGAATTATAAATGACACAGTGCAGCCAGTTTACAGTTAACATCAATGCGTAGTAAAGTACGACTGATGAATTTATAAGAACGTTATAATTTGAGTGTTTTGAGTGTTGAATTCTAAAGACAAAATTACTGTATTAATTGTTTATCCATTAACAGTGCCCGGAGGCAAACGAAGGCGCCTTTAGTAAAGCCACGGATGATTATGTTGACTATGATGACGTCACTGGGAGATCGATTCAGATGTACAGTGAGAAATCGTTGATCGATTTGCACAAGAAAGTGATCGTTATTACACAGAGAGCGCATCGAACGAACGTGTAAGTTTATGCTCAATCAAAACAAGGTGTTCTCCTTTTTTCTATTGAAGGCCTCGGTCATTTATGTGATGCAGCACGGAATCCCAAATGATAGTCACTTGAATTTGTTGATTTTGTCGTCCCTCTCTTTCAGTTCTCCTGCTGGTTCTGCATTTTCGTTTTCCTTCTCTGGTGGTGTTCCCCTGGGCTTTGTTGTCTTGATGCAGAGACTTGGAACCGTTTTTTGTTTCTGGTGTCTTGAGACTTAAGGTTCTTTTGCTCATCTTTGTTTTCTTTGGTTTTGCTTCACTGTTGACTGTCTCTCGGGAGCTTGGAACATGTACTTCTACTAGTTTGCCTTGTTTCGTTTCGCAATCTTTGCTTGAGTCTGCCTGCTGCTGTGCACGAACATCTAGCATCTTGCTGGTTTGCGACTGTTTCAATTGTCTTTTGTTCTGAATTTGATTTTTCTCTAGAATCTTGACCCTTTCTTCTAGCAAGAAATTGACCTTTCATGCAAGACTTGTTTATCTGTTTGGTCTCGAGAAAAATCCATCCTTTGAAATCGAAAAGAAGAGTTTTTCAATCCTTGCACTTCGATGTGCAGAGTAATGGCTTTGTCCCAAATGTGTTTCTTGAGCTCACGGTCATAATTTGCTTAGCACTCTCTTCGTTTATATTTTCCACTGCGGCAGATTCTCCTTCTGGCTTTCCAGTATACCGAATTCTGATCACATTTGGCGTGCGATCGGATACTTTGGTCTTCTTCGCTGCTTTCAATGCCGCTTGCGTGTCGGAAAGGGAACTTTCACTCTACTTCCAAATCCTGTGGCTTAGGGTAGTACCTCGCGAACAAAATGCACCCTCCACGCTCGTTCGAAGATGCAGTCTGTTTAGAAACAGGTGAATCGGAAAGGCAAGCTGTCTACTATAGTTAGGTTGTTAGTTGAGTTTCGTTAGCTTTCGCTTTTAGTTGATTATTAGTTGAAATTTCTTTTCTTTAGATTTTCTTTACTTTTTGTTTTAAAAAGGGCCATTACTGACAAAAGTGCTTGCAAGGTTTACCCTGTATAAATATTTATGTTATTATCATTATCATTATTATATTCACAGTAGCACTGCACTGTTATTGAAGCTATTTGTTTGTTTATAAAGTCTTTGATGTATCCATCTATTTAGGCAGTGGAACATGTTACTGCAAAAGGCATTCCAGCTTGATGACATTGAAAGAAACAGAGACAACAGGGACAGGTATTCTCTTGCTTCTTTCTGTAGTTTCGTGACTCTCGTTTTCTCGAACGTACAGAATCACGCTGGTCGACTTCAAACAGAGAGGAAAGGTGAGATGAGGAGGGTCGCCTGGGCATTGGTTTGAGTTTGGTGTGATGAAGGTAGCGATTAGGAAAATGATACATGATGTGAATAATCTTTGTACAGGATTTGCATTTCAACAATAGTTGTTGTCATCAATGCGTACCCTTTTGTCAACAAGATTAACACAAAAAGACGCTGTTTAGATCACGCTTGTCAAGTGATACATGCTATCGACGCGTTGAGTATCTATATTTGAGGCGCGTATTAAAGGAAACTTTGTGAGCGATACTGTGAGAACGTCAGTGCAACAAGAGCGAGTAATGACAGTGAAAGTAGGTCTCGTCGATTGGATCATGATGGTGCCAACGGCTTACTGCAATTCTCGAAATGACTAGTTCAATGTAATCTCCGTTCTCGTCGGCATTGCTCTTAAGGTTGTCAGTTCGTTCTATAAATGTGCAATCGTGAAATGGTGAGGATTCCCACGCTGAGCAGAAGTAGAGAAGGACTGACGAAGAAAGCGGCACCGCTCTGATCACGATGATGCATTCCAACTGTTATGTCTCACTTAACTAATGATATGTCTTTGCATCCCACGTGCTTTCCTTTTGATTTCATAAATAAGAAGTCTCCTTATTAATAGTTTGCAATCTGTGTGATATCTTACTCCCCTCCTCTCCCCTCCTCTCCCCTCCTCTCCCCTCCTCTCCCCTCCTCTCCCCTCCTCTCCCCTCCTCTCCCCTCCTCTCCCCTCCTCTCCCTTCCCCCCTCGGGTATGGTAATCCCAATCCGCAATCAGAAAACAACAAGTCAAACTCAGCCAGTCAAACTGAGCCTTTCACCCTTCCGAAGCCCATATGCGAGTACCAGTTGATTCTGAGACTAATTTCCATCTTTACGGTTTCAGTAGGACAACAGACCAGTTGGCTCCTCTTCTCCTCTCCCTTTGAATACAAGATAACCTGCATTTGTATACACATTGTTAATGGATGCTGAGAAGCTTTCTGCTTATCAAGCAGTTTCCAGGTCCTGCTTCTTGATGTGACCACACCTCGTGATTCCTACGGCTGTAATTACAGAGAGCTGGCGACTCTCCTCGATCTAAGTAACAGTTTAGCGGAGGGTGGATTCGAACCATTGACCATAGGATTAATCGACAAGAATCTTACCATTGAGCTAGCCTCACAATTATTGAGCTATCTGGACACCTGTATAGCATGCACGTTGTTGTTTGAAAAAAAGGTTGACTAAAAATGACATATTTATATCAATCGTGATTTTGCGATAAAATGTATTGATATTGTCTCTCTCTCGCGCTGAATTTTTATAGAGTCTTCAAGCCGTCTTTCACAGATCACCAGCCACGAAAAACAGTTCTCTCAATGTCATGCGGTGAATTTCGTTGTTACTTTTTGACGTCATAACATTATTGTTTGTTATTTTCTATACTGTTCTTCTCCCCCTTTTTTCAATCCTTTATTATATTTTTGTCTAAACGTAAATGCAGCATCATCAACGTGGAAAAATCTTTGCAAAATATCTTTTCGTGTAAAATTGTTACAAATTTTTTTCCATCTTGCATCTACAATGGATTGGGAGACAGCGGGCGACTAGATTTGTTGCCCTGACAACTAGATGCGTTTGGATTAAGCTTGATAAGTTGCAGGGAGCTACCGATTCTCTTCATATAACGGATCTCTTAATGGTGCTATGATACACCTGTTTTCTTCACTATTTATCACTTAAAGAACCTTCAGACTGCCCCGACCTCCTGTTCTGTCACGGCAAAGTGGAGTCATTGTCTTTCGGTAAAAGCGAAGTATTTGACAAAACTATATATATACAGTAAGATAAAATCTACGAAATAAGGATTTTTATTCATGAAAAACCACTGCTCTTTAGAGACTTGTCGACGAAGTTCCGCATGTGTAAAGCCTACCTTGTTTTTGAAAAAGCTAGATGATATGGGTACAACCCCCCTGCCAACCCAGTTGCTACTTGGTCTCTTATGTATTCTTCCTTTTAATATCCGTCAAAGATTGGAAACTTTAAAGTGATGATTAAATTGGATTTATTTCTAATTATCTGCTTTGAAAAAGAGTAAGAGTGGTCACCTGACTTCAAAATGGTGGCGAAGTGACTGGAAATGAAGATCTTCATCTGACACTAATCACAGCATCATAAGTCGCGAAAGCAAGTTATATTGAAATGATCAAGATATAGGACGTTGATGAACATTTGTGTGAAGTAATGACTTACAGCACCTTGTCCCTTGCTGTATTATTTGTTTGAAGAGTTAAAAAGGTGACGTTTGCTGGTTAAAGCTCGATTTGGCTATTCATGTATGTTGCATCTCTTTCCAGAATGGTATTGGAAAATCTGGGTGCAGCCCGTCCTCTTCAAACTGGTTTCTGTGATACTTTTTTGTTTCACTGTCATGCTGATCTGGTCAGAGATGACGTTCTTCAGTACAAAACCAAAGCTGTCCATATTCGCTCTGCTGATTGCTGTTGCGAAGAAGGAATACCTTTATTTCAATATCGAGGTATTTTTTGACTTGGTTTTTGAACGGCTTTGTGATCATGAGCCAAGTGTGGCGCTGGGGTCAAAGTAATGACGATTGGGTTAGGGGTCAGAGTTATGTTTTGATATTAGGATTAGGGTAAGAGGTACTGCTATGGTAATAACCGATTATGACGCACTGTTTACGTTGTAAACTAGGGTATGCCAAACTAGGGAACTTATGCCTGGACGCGGCTAGTCTGTTGAAATCAGCCCTGAATGGCTTGACAGACTTCCATCCCAATTAAAATCCATCGATCCACCTTCTTCTGGCTTTAATCTTACGTGAGAAGATTTTCCGGTGTTTTTGGTTGATCATCTGTACCCATCCCACTTGAAATAGATTGACGGGAAAATGCCGGCTTTTCCATACGTGCAAACTGTTAAAGATGGAAGTCGTGTGAACCAATTAGATAGCTGGGTTGATTGGATGGATTTATCGGAACTAGTGAAGTGAAATCATTGTTGGTTTATTTCAATGATACGAGAGAGCATTCGTCTTTTCTTTTGCAGGTGATCTGCTTCTTTACGATATTGTACATGTGCGTGTGTACATACTACACCGTCTTCAAAATGAGAATCTTCAACTATTATTACTTTGCTCTGAAGCACCAAACGGATGCAAACAGCCTGCTCTTCAGTGGCTTGTTCGTATTTTTTCAGTCTTTTTTGTTAATTTAATTTTTCGTGATGCAAACTATGGCTGCTCATGCTAGATTTCAGCTCAAGATAGTCCTGGAAGAAAAATAAGAGGCACACGAAGAAGCAAAAGCGCACCCTACAACGAAGGTTTAAGGCAAAACAGTTTTGGACGAAAATTGTCCGCTGTATACTTTCGATCTTAAGGAACTCATAGGAAAATTTCGCTAGCATGTTCCATTTTTGTACGATTTAGCTCAAAGTACGAGATGAAAACTCTGTCATCTTATAAAATACATCCATTTTGAAATTTGGAAGATAATGTTCTCTATATATAAGAATATGTACACTTTCGGTTCAACAGCGATAGTATCCATTTTCCAATTGTTTCACTCTTAAGAAATAGAGTGCGAACTGTCTTAAATTCGATAGCCTCTTGTTAGTAGCCAAGCCCTCTCATCTACACAGGTGGCCTAAGAAAGATGTTAAACCAAGTGAAGCATTTTTGGGTTCATGCGTTATTTAGGCTACCCCCGAGCTAATGGTTCTTGCAGGGCACCAAAAGTAGATTGAGTGAAATAGGCGTGGAAACCACATGATTATACATTTACGTTTTGAAGCAGATACTCTTATTGACTTTTACTTGTACCTATGACATGTTGATGCCATTGACGAATCATGGCTAGTTCTTCTTCCACTACATTTCTCTCTCAGAGTCTCTCTCTCTCTCTTTCTCTCTCTCTCTAACATCTCTAACATCTCTAACATCTCTAACATCTCTAACATCTCTCTCTCTCTCTCTAGCATCTCCCCCTCTCTCTCTTTAGCATCTCTCTCTCTCTCTGTCTCTCTCAGCGTCTCTCTCTCAGCGTCTCTCTCTCAGCGTCTCTCTCTCAGCGTCTCTCTCTCAGCGTCTCTCTCTCAGCGTCTCTCTCTCTCGAGTCTCTATCTCTTTCTCTAGTCAAAAATTCGCAGCCTCTATCTTCTCTCTATATTTAAATTGTCTTATTTCGTAACTATCATTGCTCTTATCATTCGGTTTCTAGGCTGCTCTGCAGATTGACCTATGCACTCTGTCTTAACTTCTTGGCTATGATTCACTTAGACGGCCATGTGACGAATATAAATACTTTGGAACAGACCTCCTTTACGGTGGTAAGCAACTCTGATTTCGTCAAAATGCATTTACTTGCACTGCTGAAGCTTCGCTCTGTATTTTGCTCATTCGTTCAGCATCTGTAAGTAAGCATGAAATTCGGAGAAGTGACATTCGGAAGGCGTGTAGTGACCCCAGCTGTCTCAACCTCGTATTCTCACCCTCGTATTGATGTGAGGTATGGCAGGAAACAGTGTTAGATAGTATGTGTGTTTAGAAATGCTCAGTTACGCAAACTGGTAGCAAAGACAGGGAATATGAGGGTGAGAAATCTGAGGTCACTATGGGTAGTCTGGCTCTCCCGTTCCCTTTGACTCCCCTTCAATTGTGTATCTTCTCTATCGTTGCTGTGAGGGAGACTTAATGAAGATACATTCATACGTTGATCAAGCCCGCTGATGCTCTCAGTGTGGGCATGTCTGCACATTGCTCATTCCACGCTATTCACCTATCAATGGGAGCTGATATACATCCCTAACTAATTCCATGGTCTAGTTGTAGTGTGCTCGCTTTCCATTCGAATCCCCCTCATTCTTAGGCATTGATCATATGGTCAGTGTTTCGAGTCCATTTTCAGCTAAACTTTTACTTAGAGTGGGGAGAGTCGCCGCCTCTCTGTAATTCCAGTCGTAGGAATCACGAGGTGTGGTCACATCAAGAGGAAGGACCTGGACACTGTTGTGTAATCAACAAGCTTCTCAGTGTCCAGATGTCTGCCTTTAACATCTAGGTAGAGTCATGTGTATATAGAAAAACTTCAGTAGACTTGGGCTCTACGCCCTTTTCAGCTCATACTACTGTTTTTGAGTGTGGTACGTAGTGTTTTCCTGTTTGGCTATCAGCATTCTGGGAAGGAACAGCACTTCCATGTTTGACCAGCCTCTCAACTCTGGCAGTCTCTGTAGCTGCACAGTGTGGTCCAAAGAATAAAGGAACGGAGATGGGGCTAGCCTACCCACCAAATGGCGAGGAAAGAACTTTGAAATTGATCATGTACCACTAGGTGTTGAATTGCTCTAGATCCTTAATGAAACAGCGACGCATGATAGGACTATCATTTATTTTCGCACGTTCTACTTGTTGGCCATATTACCAGTTGTTGCTTTGTCTGACAATCATCAAAATCGAAAACCTTCAGGATCATGATAAAAAATAACCCCTTCTTTCAATGTTTAAGCTGTATCAAGGCTGGCTTCTTCAAAGCAGTCATTTATCAAGTAAAATGAAGCTGCGTCAATCATTTATTCTTGGAAGAACTTGCACTAAATATTTGATTGATCCTCCAACGAGGATTGAATGCCGAGCAGATGATCCCATGGGACATTAGGACCAACGCAGATTGCCCGAATTTCTCATTTTAGCAAAAAAGGCCGAAAAAATTGAAGATTCACAGACTATAAGGAAGAATTTAAATGGGTTTTAAGTTTTCATGTTCCTCCCTTATTTAAGCTGCCTCGAGTGGGATTTGCGTTGAGAAGTGACAGATTTACGCTTGTCTTGCAGTTCATGGGACACATGGACCTTGTGTCATTCATTTCCAAGGGATTGAACGTGTATTATCCAATGACGATTCTTTTGGTTTGCTTTTGTACCTATTTCAACATTGGCAGTCGCATACTGCATTGTTTTGGAGTGCAACAGTTTCTAATCGATGAAGAACTAGTTAGCGAGTATGTCAGTGAGGGAAAGGACATTGTCAGAAGAGGTTCGTTCCCTTAAAAATTTAATCCTGTTATTCGTGTTTTATGTTCTCTACTTGGCATCCCAATGCGGAGTTTTTGGTACCGAGGTACTATGCTTATCGAGCAGTGCACTGGTCCTTTTCTCATTATGTGACGTCATTTCAAGATTCCTTCGATGCGTGAATCATGAAGTAGATTTTATGGCACTGAGAAGGTATCCTTTTCGAACAGTATCCTGGCCCGTTCTCATCGAACTCTCATAGAACACTGAGAAATTGATTAATGATTCAAATAGTTGCTGCAATAAGAGATAATTGCGCATGCTGGCTAAGAGCAGCTCTTTATCATCGTATAACATTAATGCTGAAGTGTCTTTCTACCTCAGTAACTTTATATTGATATCACGCCAACATTCAAACATAAGTTTCAAACCTCGTCATTTTCCAGCCCGATTTAAGTATTGTTGTAATTAAAATGGGAAATAATTTCGCTAGCAAGCATTTAGGCCAACTTCAAGAAGAAATCTTTTATGTACGAATAAGTTGTCAAAGGATTGTTGACTAAAAATGTGTCGGACGGCGTTAGTGGGAGTGTGGACTCGAACCACGGTTAAAAGTTTAGCAGACTTTATAGCGACAATTGCGAAGTACCCACTATACTAAGCCGACACGCTTATCTACGGTAGTAAAAACACAGGTCTTTTAAAAAGACTCTATTCAAACAAGTACATTGAATCCAGGGGGTTGCGAGCCAAAAGGAAATTCATAATCCAGGGGGGGTGTGAAGCATCGCTTATATCGCATCTGGATACAGATCCAGGGGGTCTGAAAGGCATTCGCCAATGTCACCATCAAAGACCAGTGAATTCATATCCAGGGGGGCTCTATGGTATCATGAATGGTATCGTGAAGCAAGTGAGGCCGGCCCAACAGACCATTTATCTCCTTTTTTCCACAAAACGCAAATGGGGCATCTTCTGGAAATTCAAGAGTTTTATAATCCGTAGATGCTTTCAAGACTTAATGAACCGTAAAGGTTCACCCCTTTTACGAAGTTGCTTGCTGCAACTCAAGGAAACCTAAGTTGTCAGTCACACCAAGATAGCGATGGTATTGACATTATAAAGCATTCTCTCTAAAATCAAACATTTTAAGCTAGAGTATAAACAGCTAATAAGCAATTCATCTGCGAGTTGATTTTGTAATGTTGCTTATGAATATCTTTATTTAATTGTTCATGGGATTTCTTGTAGAGAAACGACGAATCGAAAGACTAATCAAAGGAGGCAGGGTCAGTTGGGTTTCTTATTTAAAATTCATCACAAGAGAATAGAGAAATAAACGAGATCTCTTAAGGAACTCTTGATCCATAGAGAATTGTACATGAGTAGATTGGTTAGCGCTGCCATCTCAAAGGAATGGAAACTCAAAGGACCGGGGGTCAAGCCGGGTGACCGGAACCTTCCTGTATGAAGCGGTTCCGTTACAGAGGGACTTAAGTGTGTCGATTTATGCAGGATTTCTGGATTTAGATCAAGAACGGTTCACAATAAGAACCCAGTCGCTAAAGTGGACAACGGGAAGGTACCTCACCTTGAGAAACCCCGAACCCTGTCTTTGGTTGTTTCTATCCTCAAAATCGGCCTAGAAATTTTCATGCATTGTGTTGGCCCTTTAGGACTGGAGCGAAAGAGGCAGGGCGACTGTCGAAAGAGCAACAAGGCTCCGACAGAGCCAATCGGATGGCAGAGTTGATGATGATGACAATGACCTCACAAGGATTGACGCCAGTTCAAAAACGAGGCTGAATGAGCCTCGTCGACCCAGGTACACGAAGCCTGATGATGATCGAGTGAATTTGCTGGACGCTATGGAGCAGGAAACACGGTCGCAGCGAGGCAGTGGATACACCACACTTGGAACTGCCCCTCTCAAGGGACCACCGCGAAATATTTTTGACGGCTTTTAAAAATGATCACTTTGCGTTGAATACAATGTATTTATTGATATCTAAAATTTTCTGTTGATTATTAGGGTTATTAGTAGTCAATTTTTTAATTGAATTGTAGTCTTCTGCGGTACGGAAGTCGGAGATAGGAGCCTATGGGCCCTGTAATTTCTAGAACATCTAAAAACACAACTCTTTTACTGTATCTGGCTTTGGGGTGTCAAGATGGCTAAGTGGTAAGATCCTTACGCATTGATTCAGTCAGTGATTCTAATCCAGACCAGCTTAACTTCTACTTAGAACGAGGAGAGTCGCCAGCTCTCTTTAAATCTAGGCGTAGGAAGCACGAGGTGTGGTCGCATCGAGGGAAAAGGACCTGGGTATCGCTCTATCAGTAAATAGCTTCACAGTGTCGGAATTTTTTAACATCTATCTATCAAAGAATCTGCTTTATAACAGCCTTGTTTTTTAACAGCTTTGCTTCAGCATACCGAATTCCATCGAACAAAATGGCAGATTCAGTGTCAAAGAAAATTTTCGATGAGATGCGAAGACGGTTGAAGACATAACTGATTGCTTTCTAGAGTTTAAGAGCACTATTGATTACTAAGGCTTGGACTTGGGGATCAGCCAATGCAGAAGTTGAATGGGTCTTCTCACGTGACTATTACCATCCCGGTAGGTGGGCTGGAATCCCCTCATTTGGATGAATAGGCCCTGAGGCAGTTAGGAATTGTGATACATTGCTTTTTCCGGGGCGTCGGTGAAATGGATTTCTAATGTAACATCAACCGGAAACTCTTTACAGGTTGCTTATCAACACTGTCTTATTGATATTTGATATGTTGAAGTGCTCAAATACCATACTGTAGGTCACCAGAGCAGTTGCTTGGTATATTGTTTCCATCAAATACAGTAGCTAAGAGCTCGCACCAGTTCTCGATGCTTTTTCGTCGTAAATGTAAATGTAGTCGTAAATGTGTAGGCCTACCTAATGTAAAGCTCAAGAGGGTTGAAGATGGGAGCAGGCCACCCAATTTCATATTAGACCTCATGCTGATATCAAGTGTGAAACAATTTCTTTCAATATTTTCAGCTGTTGCACTGGTTGTAAAAACGTGTAAGTCCTTCCCACTGCAGATTTGGTGAGTTGGACAGCGCCTATCTTTGTTTCTTGTGCCTTTGGCTACACAGCTCTCCTCGCACGGTGAAATGCTACAATTTTGGCCTGGCCAACTGGAAGCACTGTGCATCTAATTCCCCGTGCTCTTTCCCAAAGTGCTGAGTGCTAAGCATGGAATCATACTGCATCGTATACTCGATTTGGCGCGTCACAGAAGTCAGAGACAGGGCTCTGAGTTTCTTCTAGGGAAGGGGATCTTATAGGGTGGCTTCCCGTTACCTTCCCTCACCAATGGCGTTTTAAGAGTGACACATGGAGGAATCGAACTCACAGACCATGTGTAATGAGTCCACATGCCTAACCACTACACCACGGCACCACTATCAAGGAAATAACATGTACTATATTCCGATTCCGCGTCTTTGGTATGAGCGGAAGGGGGGACAAACCCTGACCAGCAGCACTCCGCCGCAGACAAAAGGAGCCACTACACAGGAGCACGGGACAAAATGAAATAATCCATTCCCACAATGCATTTCCTCGTCCGCTTTCATCCTTTTCACGTTTCATCGAAGGCGCTGCCATTTGCAGGTAAAGGATACATCCACGTATTTCGTTCTGTAGTTTGCTAGGCTCTTAGAAGTTCTTTACAACCTTAGCATTATTTTCCCGCAGGTGATAAGATAAAGCATGAACAGCAGTGCTTCTATGAATGATAATCCAACTTCAACTGGAGTTAAGGTACGTCAAACACGTGGTTGAGAGGCCACCGTTGTTTTATCTTTCATCAAATTACAATCCTTGTCTTCACATACATCTCCTTTTTGTTAGACAGCAAATATGCTTCAAATTTCTTCTGATGTTGGCTAGCCTTTGTTTGCATTCATATCGAACTTCTTGTTCAATTTGCCAGATATGAGCTTTGTCTTGTATTGAAAGCCATCTTGCTCAACGAGAAGGTAGGCCGCTCCGTTGAGGTCTGTTATCCATGAAGCGATGATAACATCACTAAATATTTAAACGCGAGCGAGTGTTCAGTTTTAAAATCTTCACATTGCTGAAGTGAGTTTTACACTCACGTAGTTTTAGCCTATTATTTCTTTCATGATAAATCATCGTAAGATTTGAAGAAGTTGCAGCAGAGAACTTTAGAGTGTATTCTGAAATCAACACATTTGGTAGACACACATTTCTGCGCTTTTGATAGAGCTACTACGATATCGAAGCCATCTTCTATGCTCACTGTAAATAAACAAATGACAATTGATAATGATTCCATGCCGTCAGTTTTATTGTAATAGTTGACAGTAAGTTCAGTTCATGTACACAATAACGTGTTTAGTATATCTTTGTTTTCAGTTTCTTAGTTTTTTTAAGTGAAAGATAACACAGCTATAAATACTCATTTGATGTAAATAGGTATACAATCATTGAACATTTACATCGTTGAATATTTATCTGTTTTAAGCAGTTTTCAGGTTATTATTTTCCTTTTTTGAGTATGCACTAGCACTTGTGAAAGGATAAGATTGAGCACAAATCAAGAATGTCATTTAAATTGGTTCATTCCCAATTTTTTTGCAATTTAGTGGATATAATTTAAAGATGCATTAGCATAGCTAGAGTAAATCTGGGAAATATGGTCAGCAAGGAAATGGGGAGGGAAACTTTGTGCAGCTATTATAGATTTAGAAAACAGATATGGATGGAAGAGAGAAAGAGACACGTGTGATTTCCTGACTCCCTTGTAGTACTTTTACCATGAATAAATTGACCTAGTTAGTCTTGAGCTTACTTGTAACAATTAAAACTGGATGCAGAATCAATATGTGGAGGTACAAAATTAATGCAACTGAAAGCAACATGGCAGCTTCTGTCTGGCAACTCTAACTTCCTCCAAAAATGTCACTTTACTTGGGACAAAAATGTAGTTGACGTCAGCTAACTTAGAAAAATGATGACTTCAATACATGTTTGATCTCCTGAACAAGCGTTTAACTAAAAGTCCATCCAATGTGGAAGGAATTCACATTTTGTCAATGTAGTGAAAGTAAGAGAGAAGCAAGCTACTGTGAAGCATTTGCAGAAAGCAGGACACTCTGCAAGTATTGTACATAAAGTTGGCTACAATAAGACTGCAGAACACTTAATTCTTTAAAGGTTTGAAAAACTGAATTTTTTTAGTGGGTTATGTTGAGGAAAGGGTATGATGGCCTATGCAAAGCCCCAACATAGGAGGAAAGAAGAAAGCGAGCAGCGAAGAGGATAGAGAGACTTGATCAAGTTGAAGGCTAAGACAATCCGGCCTGAAAGAACTTAGAAAAGGAGGAAAGAGTTATTTGCAGAGCATCAAGTCAATTGTGCTTCTCAATCTTGAGTGAGGTTAAAACAACAGTGTTTGGTAATTTTTTCGAAGCTGAAACCATCAAAATGTTTGGTAAAACCTATTTCACACAAACAGTAAAAATCTGTTTACGAAAAGAAAAACTGTATTTTCAGATAGAATTGGATTATATTATTACCTATGGTCAAAGGCAATGCTTGAATTGCACTTAGAAAGTCAAACAATGTTATTTTTTCTGATGATTGCAGATTTACACTGAAAAATTATTCCGATACATCTAGGGTGTTGAGAACGTTTAAGGAGGCAAATAAAGCATAGTTCATCCAGCATACGTTTGCTTTTTTCTATCTGTGGCCGTTTGAGGTAGTGTTGGGCCTAATGGCATTGGGAACCTGGCCATATTTCAACAGTAATTGAACTCAAACAATTACACTGAAATTTCACAGGATAATATCTGAAACAGCATAGAGCTGATTCATAGCGATTCTGCATCGCCATATATATTTCAGAAGGATAATGCTGCTTGTTACACTGCTAATTTTACATAACAAATTTCTTTGAACACAAGGGTATATTAGCCTTACCTTGGACTCCACAAAGTCCAGACCTTAACATTATGAACAAGTTTGACAATACGTCAAAAAATTATCAGTCATAATTCTAAGACTACAAAGAAGGAGCTCAAAATTTTTTTTGAGGTTTGCTCAGATATTCTAAGAAATTTCACTTCAAACTTATACTTGTCTTCTCCGAAAAGGTTGATAGAGGTAATGAAAGCTAGATGTTACTCGGCAGAATATGGAAAAAGAACACACTTTGTTTGACAAAGTAACTAAATTTGATGCAAATTTGTTAATTTATGTTTGTTCTTGGTACCGGTCAGGATTACAACAGCTAATACTCAAATCAATCATGATGTGTTTCATTGCTTTTCCCCCCTTTCTGTGCAATGCAATGCAACCATAACTGATTGAAGGCTATCATCCTAATGCTGTTGTACTCTAAGTGTACATTACAAATTCGAAAATTTATGACTGGTTGATTAGAATCCCCATCATTTGAGGGTTGAAGGGAGTTGAACTTAAATGAAAACTGATGGTCTCAAAGTAACATTTCATTTTTGTAGAGAAGCGCCGATGACAGTATGGACGCCAGCCAAAAAAAGGTAGAGACTCCCATCCATTGTCTATTCATAAATTTAGTTTGCATTGCATGCACATCGTCTGCAGTCCAGTGACAGAGACGGTGTTTGACACCGGGTCGGATAACACCTAGACTTTGATGATTTTACACATTATTTCCCTGCTAAGCACTCAGCATTTTGGAAAAGAACATAGGAATTAAATGCACTGTGCAGTGAGAGCTGTGTGGCCAACAGCGCAAGAAAGAGAAATAGGTGCTGTCCAATTCACCAAAAATTGCAGGAAAAGGAGCTTGAACTAAAGCTTTTTGAATGCACAGCATACTTTAAGTGCATTTAGTTAAGTTTTCATTGTAGCATTTTATAGATATTTGTTTAATGTCAATTTTGTTTGCATTGATAGTTAAAAGTTGACGAGAACCCAGTCTCAAGGGTACTGCATATTCGCAACATACCAAGAGATGTTTCTGAATCAGAGGTAGAGTTGTTTTTTCTCAGCATTTAATTGCCAGCAAAACATTAACGTTTCAGGTAGACTGAAAGCACATTATGGTTGATGAATTTTATGTTTGTTTTTTAGCCTCTCATGTTCTTTGCCCCCTTAAGCACGCTTACTACAAATTGAATGCCAAAATGTGTTCTGATAGAGAATAGCAATCGGAATACGAAGTGAATTTTTGTATTTTTTCAAATTACAGATAATTGCTCTTGGAACACCATTTGGTCGAGTTACAAACATTCTCTATATGAAAAATAACCAGCAGGCTCTCCTGGAGCTGGAAGATGAGAGCTCTGCTGAGAAGACAGTCAATTATTACACATTTGTCACGCCAACTATTGCGTAAGCTCAGTTGAATCCTTATGTTAAATGCATGATATATTAGTTAATATATTTGTGCATGTATTTCTTTGAAGCTAATTTAGTTAATATGGATAACGGTGACTATTGAAGTGGTAAAGTGACCCGTCTCATTGAAACTGGTTGTGAGTTTCAATCCTGCACTGTTAAAAAAATACATGGTCAACGAGAATGATCACTGGAGTCTGCTTCATGGACATCTACTGCCCTTAAAAAGCCCTGAGCCTTTGGTTTCTGTTTTGCTGATAGTTGCATGTTCTATGCAGTGGAAGTGTACTCATATTTAGACAATGCATTTATGTATGGTATCTGTACTTTTGGGTGATTGTGATTTTTCAATAGAAAATAGACAGAAACAGGATTTTGCAAAATATTGACAGCTGTTTGCCCATGCAGAGTCAGTTCCAAAATTTCCACCCACCCTGCTTTGATTTTAAGGGCAGGGTACTGTCTTTGCTTGTTGGCCTTTCAAGGACTGTGTAGCACTGGTGTTTTGTAAGATGGAACAGGTTGGTTAAAGAAAATTTTTTAAAATGACTGCATTTGCATGGGCCATTAATACCTAGAGTAGTGTAAGAAGTGATATGATAGATTGCCTTTCCATTCTATATTTAGATCGCAGCCAGTATACATCCAGTTCTCAAAACACAAGGAGCTTGTTGTTTCAAATCCCTCACAAGCTTTGACAGCAGCTGCATCAGACAACTCAGAATCACAGACAAATACAGTTCTTCATGTCACTGTGGAACATCTAATATACCCAGTCACAGTTGATATATTGCACCAGGTATGTTGTTTGTGCACTTGAATGCTATTTTGATGGAATCAGTAATGTCTATATGCAAAAATACTAATTATGTTTTTGTTGCAAAGCCAAAATTCTCTGTTTGGTTGTCCCACACTATGCTTTATTGGATGAAGCATTTTCATTTTCTAAATTAAAACTAGTGTTTATGATGCACCCTTGTCTGAGTTAGAATGCAGGAAATACTTTTCTTTCTTCAAATCTTTTCAAATTATCAGGATTAGAAGGCAGGAAGTAGAAATGTTGGTCACACATTTGCTCCTATTAGTTAGTGCCTGTCCTTGCTTTTTTCTTGGGACAACAAGTCTGCAAGCGTCCAGGTGTCTAGCCAAATTTTAGAACCAGTGTTTTTGTTGTCTTGCCAGTTGCATAGTAACTTTGAAATTGATTCCATTTTTATATCATGTTTAAGGTCTTATTTAGAAGTGTTGGTAGTTTTTGCTAAAGAAGTGTTTTTCAATGATTTTAAGCAATAAATTCATATTTGTAATTTGTCTTTAAATGGTCTATGTTGCCTTCTGTCATCTGATATCTAGGACAGTGTCTGAGAAGCAGGATACTGAATTAGAAAAAAAGTGTCCTGTGTCTGCAACATTTCATTCTAAAGTTAGTTGCTGTAGCTTCTAGAATTTAGTTTCATGTAAATGGAATCAGGATTATTCATAGCCTAGTGTAGGGTGCACAATTTACTGAAAAAGAATATGTTTCATCAGATATGATACAAGATTTGATTCTAAATTTTGATGTTCTTACAATTGCCTGTTTTTGCAGATATTCTCAAAATATGGAATAATCTTGAAAATTGTGACTTTTACCAGGAATGGTAAGTATTTTCTCAGAAGCAACCTCTTCAGTTGAAAGTAACTATGAAAGAATATGTTTTCCCTTTCAGAAGATATCGAAGTAAGGATATTTAAATCTTCTATGACCTGAATACCTTCAAGGAGGTGGTGATCTAAACAAAAATACACATCACATGCTAGTATTCCTTTCCAGCGCTACAAACACGTCACCTAAACTTACAGCAAAACTTCTTGAGTAGGTCTGTTTCAGTTTAAGTCGTCTGTTAAGGAGAGAAAGTATTGATTGCCATGCAATTTAAGTCTGTTCGGCTGATTCTTATGGCACTTTCTCAGGTTTTTTTAATACTTCTTTTTATGGAGGGTTTCATTTCTTCAGTAACCAATGTTTGATTTCCTGTGTGATTGATTGAGATTAACATGTCACTTTTTCAATTCAGGACAGTTTCAAGCCCTCGTACAATACCAGTATGGACACTCAGCTGAACAAGGAAAAAAAGTACAAACTTGATCTTTATATACCATCATGATTTATCTATTTATGGCACTACAGTAAATCAGACTGGAGATTGTTTAGGCTGAGAAATGTTCAGATTTCTTGCAAGTGGAATAATATTTTCCATTAATTCCTTATGTTTGTATGGCTGCTTCTCCTCCATAGCCTTGGAAAGGGCTCTTTGTGATTCAAAGTAGATTTTTATCGCAAGCATTGTCAGAGTGCTAAAATGCTTGTCATTTGATGGTGGGCACATTCCAGATGTCAGCCCCCTAACCCAAGGATGTAGAGGCACCATCAAATTCCACACCCAATCTCACCAATCACACTGACGTTCAACTAACTGTTGAACCTCTGCTACATCAACCGATTAGTCTTACATAAACACCATGATGGATTAATTATTATGCTTTTTCTCCAGCATCTTATCGTGATACGTCAAAAAAACTCTGGTTATGAACAAGGGGTAGTAGTTAATCTTACCATGCTATCATTTTTCAGAAACTTGATGGTCAGAATATATACACTGGATGCAATACGCTGCGAATCAAATTTTCAAAGCTGACTAACTTGAATGTAAAATATAACAACGAGAAGAGCAGGTATCTTGTCATTTGTAAATAGTGAACATGATATTGATCAAAGCATAGCTTTTTGCATACAGCGAAATCCCAATTTTACATAACCAAAGCCTCAGTGCGAGTGCTATTTCCTATTTGGCAAACTACACCCTGGCCCCCCTGAATTCTGTCTACAGCTTACCCACCCCTTGACTTGAAAAGAAATGTGTTTCAAATGGGTTCAAAGATGACAATCAGGCTTAACAAAGCTTTGGCTCATCAATTGCTCAGTTCAAAAAATCTTTGGTCTAAGATCAATTTGGTTTGGAAATCCTTTGTATATTACTTTTGGTTGCTCTTTTTAGCAGAATGCATCTGTATTTTTCACGATACTTTCTGTTGTTTACGTATTATTCATTGGTTTGGTTTTAAAGTTAATGATTGTTGAGAAACCCAAAAAGTCTCATTGTCATAAACACGTTTTAAGTTTTTTCTTAAGTGTACCCTCACCTATCAATATCTTCCTTTACTGACGCTTTTCTCTCTTCGACCCTCCAATCTTCGTTCTGAAGCAGCCTCTCCATCTCTTTTGCTTTCTTCAGGTTGGTTGATCATTTGCTTTTCGTAACTTTTCAAAGACTGCTTCCTCTAACCTTTCTTCCTCCTACTGAGTTCAAATTCTTGTTAGTGTTATCGTGAGAAAGGTTTGCAAAACGACATGGGTTGATTCAATTGATCCCTATGTAAGGACACCTGTGGGGCCAATACTTGCGGCTGTTTTATTGGAGTGCCTATTATCAGAGATTGAATGCACATTTTGATGGAATTTTGTAAGCCAAAACATCCCCGGAATGGATACAAGTTGCGTACCTTAAGTGGCATCTGCATAGGGCAAAAGGGCAGCCAATCCTTTCAGTCATTGCTGCAAGCTCACTGATTTCTCTGAAAATTTACTCTTGCCAAGTACGAAGAGCTCTTGAAGTGACCCGCAAATTGTCATATATGTGCATTCTTGAAACTTCAGCTGAGTCATGAGTTGTATGTTGCCACACCTATTTGCGGACTGTGGCGGAACATTTTTTGTCGATTTTTTGCTGGCAGAAAGAATATGAAATGTCCTTGGATTTCAAGGCCTAGAGCATAAAATATCTCTATTCAGCAACTGTGGTTAGCAACTGGGAATGCTCAATGGAATATTTTTTGTATGGACATTGGCGGATATTTTTGCTAAATTGACATTTACTTGAATTAATTTCCCTCCAAAGAGCAAGTTTTTCCAGTATTCGGCTTTTCATGAGGTTGGCGACAGTATTGTCAAAGTTGACTGGAGAGTTAGCATCTGATGGTTGGCTTTTATGTCAACAAGGTTGATAATCATCGTGTAAAAAGATGTGTCATTGTTATACATTTGAAAATCATCTGCATTAGGTCACCAGAAGTTTTCGTATTTTGTGATGTGAGAATGCGTAGAGGGAATGAAAAAATTGCAAGAACTTGTTGCCCCATTGCAAATGATGGCTGTCAAAGCAAGTCTTAGCAAAAAGCAATTTGATCACTATGCCCACAAGTTGATTGTTTCCCGTCTTAGTGTATAAGCAATGCAAGGGAAGCTGCACTGACCAATCATAGTTTCATATAGTGTCAAATCAATTCCACCTCATCAATTTTCACAGGTTCATGTTTCTATAAAGCCCAAGGAGACTGATTTATCAAGGTCAATCAGCATTGCCTTGTAGAATTTACTCTAATCCTATACCAAGGTACAGCAGGATTAAGATGCACTAGGTAGAACTATTGTATGCTGAACATTTTGTTAACAATGGTCTTACAAAAGCAGTAATCAAGCGCTTTTTGACCACAGCCATCAATTTACAATTTTTGATCATGAAGAACTGTGTTTTGGCAAAGTATTTCTCTGTTTCTGTCAGCATTCAATTGCAGAAAAGATAGTCTCATAATTCCTATCACTGTTTGTCTGAAGCCAGGAAGCCGAAGTGGTAAATTCACCATCGGTAGAAGCTGAATACTGATGTTGCTTTTAATTTCTCACCCTTGATAGGGATTACACCAGACAAGACTTACCATCCATGGAAAATGGAAGAGGCGTAGACCCATCAGTCGGTCTCTCACTTGGTATGTAGCAAAATTTCACCATTTCAATGTGATGATGGCTCAAGGTTACATTCATTCAGTCCACTCTATCGTGAATTTCACTGTGACATCAGAAAACCAGTCTTTTGAGCCCTGGTTATGAAAATTGGCTCAATTAAGAGTGAAAGGAATTATCTGCCCTTTAATGTTCATTCAAAAGAGAAGGGAATGGTTAGCCAGATCAGAATGCAATAGATCTTCACATAGGAATTATTTTTAACTGTTTGGATATTGACATAAGTTTCAAGCTGTAATTTGGATGTCAATGTTCTTTGTTCTCTGTTGGATTGTTAGACAGCATTTGTTCCCATGACACCCAGTTTGTCTCTTAGTGGAGCTCAATGACCTTGTGTCTTTTCTGCTTGGGGTTCACAGTCAAACATTTAGTTTTGTTTTAGTACTGTAGTTATGTAGGGAACAGCATGATGTTGAAATGATGAATTATTTCTGTTGATAGGAGCTGCTGGGCTTGTCCCACTTCCATTTGGTGCAACTGCAGTCAGTGGGATTCCGGCACTACTCGGTTCCTCCAATGTTTTACAGCAAGGCAGTAAGTCTACCCTTGATAGTCATATAGAATGGAGAGACAGGTAGCAAAAAATCGGTTGCTTTTTAGGCTGTTGAAATCAGTATATGCTGTAAATTCATTTCATTTCAAAAGTTTTGCTTATAAGAAGGACCAACCTGAAACTGTTGACAAACTGCTTGAAAACCATTATATGATGTTGTAATGTGTGGATTGACACTGCATCCTGTTATCTTCTGGGTTTACAACGGTAGTAGTGTTGTGCTTTTTAGCATAGCAGACAGTAGTGTTTTAAAAGACACTCATGCTGAAACCCACATTGTGTTAAATGATATTGCAGTTACAGTAAGTCTATCTCAACCTTTAAACTGCCATATAGTATCAGAATATTAAAATTTTAATAATGGCTTGTTCCCCAGTTGCCAATCTGCATGGCTTAGGATTCGGCCCTAATCAACACCCACCTTCAGGTGCAATGAGACAAGGCGGAAGTGTTGTGTTTGTGAGCAACTTGGATGAAGATGTAAGTAGATAAATGTTCATATTTTAATCTGCTGAGCCCATCACTGGGCCACATTGTTTTCAGTGTTGTAAGAATGTGTTGCTTGAAGATTTATTTTCTACTGCCAAGGAGGTTCAAGGTATACTTCAGAAACTGACACATTTCTTGTTTCAGTTGTGGGGAATTTTCATATTCAGCTTATTTCGCATACAAAAATATCAACCATGTTTAGGTGGTACAGTTTGATGCCAGAGGGAAGCATCAATGTAAAGAGCTATTCAAGAAAAATCCAGCCAATATACAGAGATCTACTCTAAGAGATTTTATGCTAAAGATGAATATGCAGTATGAAAGTATGTCATATTGGGAACTTGGCTTTCTGATGCCACCGATCTTTGCCATTGGCCAATGAACTGCTTTCTCAAATTTCTCAGCTCAGCAACAATCACCTTGGTTGTGGATGAGTAAAATCCTATGCGGATTACATAGCTGCATGCTTTTGCTTCTGATCTTTTGAACAAATCAATCCTTGCCAATTTTTTCACATTTCATCAAAGCTTGCTCACAAAGCTGTGGTGAGACCCTCTCAAATACGGTCTAGCTGCGTCTTCTGCAAAAGCAGTCTCACCTTTACTCTATATATATCTACTTTAGAACAATTGTTAAGGCTTTTGAAAAGCTTGCTATTTTTGTATTTCTATGCAATCCAATTTCATCTCTGTTCAAGGAGTCTTGTTTAAGGAAACACTGTAACTTTTTCTGTCTAAACTTATCGTCAGACGCTCTCTTTTTGAAAGCCCGTCCTTGCCTCCATGGCTTACCAGAAGGTGGCTGTACCACTGAATTAGCATCGTCTTTCTAGCTATTTAACTATTGAAGTCATACAAATTATCATTGATAATAGAGGCAAGATAACTCATCTGAATCTTTTAGTTTTTACTGAGGGTGGCTAATAGAGTATATGCAACTTTGAGAATTGTGCTATTTAAAAGATTAAAAATTTTCTGAATGCAAAGCTATTGCCAGTGTAGATCAGCAGGTCTGTGTGACTTAAAATGCAAGGATCGTAGAATTTCTTTTGCAATTCTACACTTGTTTAGAGTTCCATGAAACGAATAAGCACTTCCAAATTTCATTAAACCTCATTTGTGACAGTCTTCTTAAACTTTAGAGGGTATAGCACAGACATAGAACTGGAAAACGTCATTTGCGCTTACTCCGGTATTGCCAGCTGCTCGAGTAGAAGGGTCCTCAGATCTCAGTTCTATTCCCGCCTTTTTAGAAAAGTTTTTTGTCATTTGACCTCTTTGCCAAAGTATCTCTTCTTTGTGGCGATCGTCACCTGACACATTCTCTATTGCAACTGGCTGAACACACATACACCTTACTTAGCAATCTCTGTTACTATCTGCTAAACGGGTCTTCTACCTCATCGCTTAAGCGGACACATTTCAAATCTTTTTAAATCTTTGCTCGTAATTCTGATATTACTTTTACTAATTGTTACTTGTTTTCTATTCCTTCCTCTAACTGCTAGCAAGTTGCATGTGACGACTTATTCATTCTCTTTGGTATGTTCTTTTCATCTTTTCTACTACATTTCTTGGCTGTATTGCTGATTTCAACTTTTTCCTTTTCAGACTTGTCTGTACTTCACATTTCTCTTTTTTCCAAACAGATTACCAGCTGAACAGTCTTCAAAACTTTGCAAAGTGTTCTGTTAGATATTAAGAATTTTCTGGTAGTATAGGCGTATGGTACTTAGCCGGCAATCATAAAAAATCACTTTTGCATTTCGTAGATGCAAGTTTAATAATAGTTGGAGTGAAGGCAACATTGATATAAATTTGCAAGGTTGCATGTATCAGTTGTAGGCTAGATCTCCACTTATCGCTGCAAGCAAACCCTCACAAGCCATTGTGAACGACAATATCCAAAAGCTGGCAGAAATGGAGCTGAAAGTCAAATTTACCATTGTAGCATAAATGCATTCCGGTATTTCAATTTTCTTAGGCTTGTCTTGGTTTCAAATAACCTTTGTTGGACCTTGATGCCCTTGACTTACAACCGAATCTGGCTCTGAATCCAGCAAGCCTTGGCCTTTACTCTTTGCCTTTCACGTTATTCGATTGTACCTGTTGAGTATAAAAAGTCAGGCAGCCACTACGTATACTGAATTTATTTTATTTCCCCTATGCTTTGTTGTCACAGTCTCTTTAGTCACAGTCACTCTCCAAGTTTTCAAAGTCTCATTAGTAATGCTCCTACTTCCAACCATGCTAAGTTTTCCGTCTTTGCGCAGTTTCTCATTATTAAATTCTCTATGCTGACAGGATGTTCTCATTTTCTATCAGATGATCCTGACTGAGGATTTGATTCCTACCAAGCTCTATTCTAGATTTCTCATTTAATCTAGATAATCTAAACAGTTGAGGGAAATATTTTTTAGGCTTTAGGAAGAGTCGTAGTCAGTAACAAAGGCTTCTCGTGCATCTTCAGACACCTTCAGATGGTCCAGTAATGTGCCAACTTTGATTTCACGCTTCTCATCTTTGTTGCATGAACTTGCGTTCTCATACATCCTTCAGCACTTCTCAATCAGCTGTATCTTTCGACTTTGACTTTCCTATGAAATGACTGTGACAATAGAATGGTTTAATGAGTATTTGTCATAACAGGTCATTACGGTGATGTGCACCGCGTGAAAATTCTGTTCAACAAGAAAGACAGTGCGCTCATCCAGTTTTCTGACAGCCTACAAGCTCAGACGGGTAAGAGCATTTTTACTTTATTTAATCATTTCTTATTTACTTTCCCCCAAATCCCGTTCAGCACTCATAGATTGTATTTAGAACATATCAGTATATTACGATTTAACTTAAACAAAAGATACTGCTAGATACACCAGTCAATCAGAAACCGCAACCTTTTCTAAGCACAGTGCTTTTGGGATAAATGCCAGTCTACCAAATGCTCTGTCAGTTTTCTTTTGAATGTGAAAATTGAGGGACAATTCCTTATTAATGGAGGTATTTCATTCCGCAATTTGGCGGCAGGATATATGAAACTTTTTTTGGAAAATTCTAAGTATCTTGTCACATATGCAGAAATTTGAAGACTGTCAGGACCGAAGTTATTTATTATCATGGATGTTATCACAGCCTTATCATATGCCAAAAGCATGGTTTTGAAAGCTGCTTAAAGCGCAATGTTAGTGACCACTTTTTGGTAGACCTTGATTATTTTTTAAATGGCCATGCAATCGCTTTTCCACAACTTCTCTTTATGCATTGGGCATTTTATGCTATTTAATCTTGTTAACATAGCACTGCTAGGAAAGGCAAACTATTAGGAGGGACATGGGTGCAACAGACACTATTTCTTATTTTTGGCTAATGCAACAGTCCCTTGAGGTGACAAAGAAAGAGGAGCTTCTCCACCAGAGAAATTTGTCTGGGTCTAGTTACGAGTCACATAGACAGCTGTTTCCCAATGAATACAGGTTTCATAATGTCATTTGATGCACTGGAATTGAGGTGCATTTGCACTAACAACTGCTTGTGTTCTCCCTCAGCCCAGCAGCACCTGAATGGAATTCGGATATTTGGCAAAGAAATTCGCGTCTCGAAGTCAAAACACACTACTGTGAACATGCCAAGAGATGAAGACGAGGTATCATGTGTTAGAATTATGGGGATGATGACAACCTTGTTGTACGAATAGTAACATAACAAACTGACAGAGTATGCTTACATGGAGTAGCAGAACATCGGAAATTAGAATCATGTAACCCAACCAGCCAATGATTATTTAGGATAGTGAATATGGGTTAGCATGAATTATCATCTCTCTTACGTCATGTATTGCATGTCACAAGATCAGTATTGCACCTAAAGCTGGAAACATTATTCTACTGCTAAATATCTTATAATTTGACACTCATCAGAAGGTTAATCCTGGAATAATGAGTGAAATTAGACGATCACATTCAGACTGGGCATTTTGGTCTGCGTTTTATTGTTCAATTTCATCCATTATCCTATTAATGAGTATGGGACGATATAATCTTCAGTGCGACAAAAACATTAAAGAGATTCCGTCAATAATCTGCTATAGTTGTTTTTTAGCGTGGTGTGAGCTTTGACAAATTTTGCTGTTTTCCGTAGGATCGAGAACTCACAAAAGATTACTCAGATTCGCCTCTGCATCGATTCAAGGTATGTATGTTAATGATAAATACAATTTTCTATCTCCCTTGATCATAAATTTTTAATCTCATGCTTTTTTGTCTACAATTTCATGTTTTTTCTACATATTGTTAATGGACAATGGGAAGCTTTTTGCTAATTGAAAGATGTCCTGGTCCTTCCTCCTGATGTTACTACACTTTGTGATTTCTGCAACTGGAATTTCAGAGAGCTGGCAACTTTCCCCGTTCAGAGGGAAAGTTTAGCTGAAGGTGGATTTGAACCACTGGCCACAGGATCAATGCTCAAAAATCTTAACGTTATGCTATTCTGACACACGTGTGTGATAAATGCAAGGCTCTATCTTCTGTTATTTATTATTATGCTTTTGTAACGTGAATCACGGTTGTGACTGAAGCAGCACAAAGTCATTCACACAACTGAGTTACATGTGCTATAATGTTAACAACTGAAGCTACACCTGAATGCTATGCCTTTGATCGTGTTCTCATATTCACCTTGTCTTCCATGGCAGAAACCAGGATCAAAGAATTTCCAGAATATCTTCCCACCAATCAAGACGCTTCATCTTTCTAATATCCCGTAAGTTTGATAATATTTGTGAGTCCTTGAACTGGCAATAATCTCCAAGGCATATAGCCATGTTGTCTATGGATTTAGCGATTTCCTTCTACAGTTATATCACAGATCAATCAAATCAAAACCTCCGGTAGGATGTTGTTCAGGGTGTTATTCCTTGTTTTCAAGAATAATTGTTTTTGCAATAGTGGTGCAGATTTTATTTGCTGTTGTCTTGCTTCTGAGATTCTTTACTTTGCCGCAATTAGAAATGCTACTTAGGAGCCGCACTGGGCTGAACTATTCTCTTGCGCAAACAATTTTGTTTTTGTACACTGCTTCAAGTTTCTACATTCCACATTCTTATATCTCGCACATACCGATGGGTACTGTTCTTGTGAAGGCAAACCGAATATCGATTGGAATAGTTTGCCTCAATCAGATGCCTGCATTATGTTATTTGTATTTGTTGTTTTCGCGTTGATCATAGCCTGGTCCAAAAGCATGATATCAATCATAAAAACAGGGCCTAATAATAGAGATAGGTGGCTCAATGGTAAGATTCCTGCGCATTGATCCTATGGTCAGTGGTTTGAGTCCCACCTCAGCTAAACTTTCACTTGGAGTGAGGAGAGTCGCAAGATCTCTGTAATTCCAGGCGTAGGAAGCATGAGGTGTTGTCACATCATGAGGAAGGACCTGAACACTTCTCGATAAGCGAAAAGTTTCACAGTGTCCAAATGTCTGCCTTTGACATCTATGTAGAATAATGTGTATAAAAAAAGAAGAAAACAGGACCTCTTTTGAGAGATTTTAGTTACGTCGTTAGCAAGAGTTGTATCAACGATTAGGCTTGGTTAATAAAGGCAAAATATATGTAGCTATTTTTTGTGTGCTCATCATTGATTGGCTTTTGTTATAGGGAAGAAACGTCCGGAGAAGAGCTTCAAGAGGTTTTTGGTAGCTGGGGAGAAGTCGTCAACTTTCGATTCTTCCCGTAAGTTGGATAAATTTGCTTCCTGGTTTATCAATTATGCACTTTAGACAAATCTGCTGGCATTGTTTGTTGTCATCAGACATTGAAAGTGCTACAATGACAGTGGCATATAACTGCTTTAATGATTACCACAAAGAGTATCATTAGAGTTTTAAGTGTCTCGGACATCTTTGCAGACTTTAACCAAGTTTTGCTCTCTGCTTGAGTTGATTATCTATTTGATTATGTGTTGTCAATTTCACCTCCTGTTCTTTTTTTTTGGACGCCAGTTTCGACATTCGTTGGCAATATTAAATCGTTTTAATCAAGATCAACATCTATTGCTATCTGTCGTCGTCTTTGAGCCATTGTGGTATCTCCAGATGCCAATTCTTCACCGATATGAACTCTGCTGCTACCACTTCAGCTTAACTGACGAGTTGAAATATATGAGAAAGCGGGGAGAAAGTTTTGAATTGAATCTGTGACAAGTCATGGTTGGTATTCACTCTTATTCCGCAGTGGATCGAGTGGGTTGTCCTCCATAGACCTTCCCATGTATAGCATGTGATCATGTTAAATGTTGTGTTCATACCAGATCTACCTGTCTAGAGTGTAAATTGTTTATTCAAATCTAGCAGCATTTCCTTTGCAATTTTCCTATGTTTCAATGTATTTTAAACGCCTTTATCACCTTACAGAAAAGATAGGAAAATGGCACTTGTTCAAATGGCATCCGCAGAAGAGGCTTGTCATGCGTTGATGGTATGCCTTTCCCTTCTCTCTAGCTCAAATAATTATGATAATTTGACGACAATTGTTCGATCATGAGCTTTTTCCTTCGTTGTGATTCTTACCTCGTCAAAGACATCTGCCAAAGTGGTTGTGCATTATTTTGAAGTAGATAAATCTGCCAGCCTGGGATCATTTCAGAGCTACAAGTCCATTCGCGTATATATGCATCCATACACATTCATTCTTCCTGGGATCCGATGAGTGCAGCCCGAGAGAAAGTGGTATACACAACTGACACTTCTGTGTTCCCAGGCGGCATCTCAAAAGTGTGGCAAAACTGCGTGATATGTTTGTATGTTTGTTACAGACTTAGCAAAGTTTTGCCACTTACGGCTAACCAGTCCAGCTCAGTTGTGCGTGAATGAAGTCGAAATGCTATCGCACGGTCACCAACAGTGCTAAAGCCACTGGAATAGGGAGCTACGAAACCAGGGTATACTGCATCCAACTACAATCACAGAATGCTCAATCACACAGGATTTTACAGAGTTCACTGCACGCACACACGCACAACATTAAACTTTTTGATGTGTTGTTTTAACGAGTGGTTAGTTCTTTTCCATTGAATCTGATGTGTTTTCTTTCCATTCAGAAACTACACAACTTCACGCTGTCTGAATCCAACCATTTACGTGTCTCATTTGCCAAGAATGAAATGTAGTTCTGTACATTAAACGATGCTGTAAACTGCATGTAGCTTCAAAGACCCACTAACTGTCTATTGAGCAGTTTGATTTTCTCTTTAGTATGATTTTCGAACTTATTTTATTTGTAAAACTTTTATAAGACTGTTTATTCCTGTATCCATGTCATTTCTCTTTCTCCACATTTTAACTTGTCTGTGCCACTTTTTCCTGTGATTATTAATGCTCAAAGCGAAGCGTACTGAATCACCTGAGAATAAAAAGTCTTCAAGATCATCGTAGTTTTTTTCGTAAAATAAGATGATAGTTAATGGGCATTGGTATATGCATTAGATGCCCATATTCAATTCGAACGCCAGGGAACTGTAGATCGAATTGCAAAGGTGTTGTTTTTGAGCACTCTTTGACAGTCTCTATCCTTTTAAATGCCCCTTTGTGTAATCGAATGGTTATGATGAATTCTAGGGATGAGGCCATCCTCCCAGGTCCCCTAAGATTCGCCTTTTCAAAGTGATTCCTTTGCTTTGTTTTGATACGTTATTGAAAGTTTTATCGCGCCTGTCTTGTGCCGTGCTTTTGCAATGTACCGATTGCATTTTACATGACTTCCAGTTCCCATGTGTGCTATTTTCATAGCCTCACCCGTATCAATGGTCTCAAGGGATCTTGTTGAAGCTTGGACAGATTGGTTATGGCGAACTTTGCATCCGCCAAAACTCTCTTATCTATTGACGGGTCGCAGGGCCTGAAGGAAATTGCTGTCTTTATCATGGGGATTGCGAAAGGCTGTTAATTAACGTATCCACGAATGAATTTTCTCTGTTATTTACGGCTCAACTAGCAGTGTAAAAGCAATCTGGCTTTCACCTTGACTCGCGCTGTGCTGTAAGTCGTCTTGTTCTTCATCATAAGATTCTGAATGTACTAAATTGTTTAGCTTCTTAGCGGAAAGTCTTCTGCCACTTGTTCTCAAGTCCTCAGTAACCTATGTATTTGTCTACCTCTCAATGTGATATCTTGATGTAACGTTTAAGTACTGCTTTATCGTAACACTTTAGTTGGAACTGGTATTTGCGATAAACGGCGGCGAGGTTCTTGGTGCTTAAGTGTCGTATCAGAGGTAAAGGTGGGGCCAACCATTCATGTCCACATGCCAAGGGCACTACACGTGGGGTGGTAAACTGAAGCAGAACGCAGCCCTTTCGCAAAGACATATGAGGCATGAACTATCTAATTCTTTTTCGACCGACTAATCACACTGCTCCTAAGTTGATTAATGAAACGCAATTACTCTTACACTGACGGGGGCCTATTTCTGGGGCCCTGGTGTTAATGGGTCCCTCCCATGTGCACACGTCTAGATCACTTGAAATTGTATTTTGAAACGCCTTGAAGCATGCTCAGATGCCTGACAGTCTAAACGCAAAGGTTCTCATTCGGTCGATAAAACGAAGTGAATAGAGAAGGAGCTGAAAGCATTTTGTATCTATGCAGAAATGTAATTCAATAGATTGTTCACTCTTACAAAATAGATTTAAAAGTGGGGGTTGTTTTGCAACACATGGTGCAAGAGTATATTTATGTATCCATGTAAACCGCCCAAACTGATAAAGTGACGTTTTATTTATTTAATGTTGGCTGCTCAGATTACTGGCATACTAAAGCAAATTAAGGCCAATTTGGTGAGCTGAGGTACAAATGTCCAGGAGATGAGCTTCTCCCATTTGCCCAGTCATTCTTGCCTAAGACTAAGTCTGTTCAACAAAGTCAGTATGTAATTCTGTACATTTTTAGAAGCACAGTTTGTTTTGAAATCAAATATCAGATTTATCCTTGGATAAGGTTCAGATGGTCCAAGAAGAAAGACACTATTGCTTGCAATTGATCTTGAAATTTCAAAAGGCTTTAGATTGAACAGTTAAATCAAAAATAATATCTCATTTATTGCCAACAAAAATTGTGGATCAAGTAGTGTATATCAGCAAAGCCATTGAGATGCAGTATGTGACAACGGCACCTAGTGCAACACAGAGACAGCATATTGGAACTTTTGTGCTCGGAGCTGACATTCCAGGGATATTTTTTGTTGTATAAAGAACCATCTTCACCTGAAAAAAAGATGTAAATAGATTACAAATACCTAACTCATTACACAAAGCGGGGCTTTTAAAAAATAAATTTAAGCCCAGGATAAATGGAGGAATGAAGGACTGCTGTATGGATGATGTAGATTAATGTTCCAAATTGCAAATGGACAATTGGAGATAAGAAATTAAAAAGAAGTCTGAACTAAAATACATGCAAATACAAAAAATTCAATTTCATTAAAAAGAATAATCATTGTAAGTCAATGCATTAATAAACTGATGGTAACAAAATGGATACGGAAGGATTCTGCAAAATTTGCTGCCCGCTACATTACATATCCATAGGTGGTGTGAATTGTGAATGTGTTAATGAATCGAGGACTGGGCTTACCGATTTATCTAGCTTCTCACTGAATCTCTCAAATGAAAAATTCTTCATCACGTGATCAAATCCTGCATTCCCAAAGGATTCAGTAGCATCCTTGCTTTTGGCAATCTTCTTCATAGCAGTTGAAAACGCTAATGGGTTTGGATCACAGAGAAATCCAGTCACATCGTTTAGAACAGTTTCCAGTGGCCCGCCAGAATTGCACGCTATAACCGGACACCTCATGCACATTGCTTCAATTGGCACTAATCCAAAATGCTCATTGCTAGGGGTGTACAGAAGGCAAGTGGAATACTTCAGAAACGCCACTCGTTCTTTGTCACTGAAAGATCTGACAAACGTTACATGATCCGTTAAGTTATTTTCTTTTGCAAACTGCCATAGTTCCAAGAAATGCTCTTTGTTCTCAATTACTCTCTCATCATAGCCTCCTGCAAGTGATAAAATGCATGTTAAATCTACCCCCAAAATAAAGCATTTTTGGACACAATTCTGGGAAAGATGAAGCAAACTCAAAACATTATAGACGTAATTATATTTCATGAGTATTTTTAACTGATTTGCTTTCAAATCTGTCCCAATGTTTGTCGAAACTCCAGAAAAATAGATGGCAAGGAAGCCAAGAGACATGTCTTCTCTGCCATCCTCTGGAGGCATTTTTTTTAGAAATGTGTCCCAATGGTCCGGTATTTTTGTTCCAAAAGTGACCCCGTCCATCCTAAATCTGAGATTACAGGAAGCTTCTGATCCCATCCTGTTTGTTTTAGCATTATGCCAGACAAAGGTGCCTGAGCCATTAAAACTATCAGGTATGAGCTATACTTATGATACCAATGCTATCGTTCCCACTTACCTGCCATAATCAAATGTGTTTGCTTCCATACCTGTTCCTCGACCCTATTTCTGTACTCCCTTAATGATTCTAAAGCAAGGACAAGAGCCTTTTTCCTTTCATAGCGATTGATTGAAAGGAAAACAAATTTGGCCCTCGGTGGTAAAATGCCATCTAACATGTCTTTGTCTACCTCAATATCAAAACCCTTTGTATTGATAGCAGGATATAGAACTGTGACAGGCACATCCTGTAATGACCTGAATGTTTCTCTAAATGTCTTTGCTGTGAATTTGCTATTGACCATAATGAAATCAGCCATGCCTGAAAAAATAAACCATGTTCAGACAGTACTCTGGGACACGAAAATAGCCAGAAATTAAAAGAGGGTGCAGAGCGATTGACAGGCAATTGCTCTAAATAAAGCTTCAATAATACAAGCATTGGAGATATTATTTTGATTGATGAATTTATGCTAGTTAGAAAATAACAAAAAAATGCAATTTTTTTGTCATACATATATAGACAGTACAAGTCAACAAACAACAGCAAAAACAGAAGCTAGCTGTCTTTTCCCAAACTTCTCAAACTAATAGCAAATGGCCAATATTTGAAATTGGAAAAGTGATCAACAATATGTTCAGAGATTGGGTTAGCTTTTCCTGTTCAGGCTCCTTTTCCATTCATGGAAACTTATTTGAATCAAATTTCAGTCAAAAATCTTATCCTTTGAGAGGAGGGGCGGCCCATGAGACACCATCACGGCCACACCCCTACATTACGACGAGAACACATATGTACCCATTTATGCCTCTCTGGATGACGTCTCAACACTGGGCTATTTTGTTTAAATTTGCAAACGCTGCTTCGAATTGCTGTTGAATCTTGTTCCACATAGGGTCAGTTTCAATGAAAGAAATTCTTTGCAATGTAACTACCTGTAGTTTTCTCTTCCACCCAGTCAAGGGGTTTACGGTATACTGTTTGTATCAGATTCCTCCTCTGGGAGAGCAAAAGATCAGGAAAGTGGCAATAAAACATAATTCTTGCTTGCTTCCTAAGTTTGAGCACGGGAATACATGCCGATACCTGGTCGCAAAAAACAACATCCGGGCTGTAACTGGAAATGAAAACCAAATAGAATGCAACGTATATCATACGAATATAGGCGAAGAGGGCATGCAGCTTGCCTAGTACGTGTCTTGGAAGCCAATCGCCTACCGAAGTGACTTCCAGCGTCCCATCCACAGTTTCTCTAAAGCAGTGTTTGGGATCATGATGTGATGTAAATATATGTATTCTATGTCCTTTGCTCTTTAATGCAACTGCCGTGTCAACTACAAAGCGCTCTGCCCCGCCGATGCCAAGGTCTGGATGGAGGAAGGCTATCACTACCATCTTCCGTTCTCTAGGCCCGTAGCGCTTGCATCTTCACTGCTTCTCGATTCGATATATAGATATCTACCAAATGGCAGCCCTGGTAAATTTCATGGAAATATTAAGGCTAAGAATCCTGCTGTTACGATGCAACGTTGCAGTAGTAGTAGTGAAAACAGCATGAATCCAGGAATACGTTTTCAGTCATAATCAACGTGGACTTTGTAACTTTAATCAATACATGCAGCCTCACTCACATAAGTGAGGCCTCGTTTACGCGGTTGCCTCGATACTGTTTGTCTCCCTAGCGCCCAAATGCTTTTGTATGCCTTTTATGTCACACGATTTACGAAGCAATCTTCTGGACAATGACTTCCAAAAACATGCAATATTTGGTAGTGGCAATGTGAATGTGTCCATGTGCTATGTCGCATGGCTCTTTCCACGCAGGAAGATCGGGTGTCCTGCATTTCAACTTATTTAAACTTAAAGCTTCGTTCGCTTCTCCATTGCATTGACTTTTGATCGTGATTTCTCTTTCTCTGAAATTTCACACCTCTCCTTTTTCTATAAAATCTTGCTTCCCTTTTTTATTCGCAAGGGATTTTCCACTCTCATCTCTTCTCTCAACTCATACTCTTGTAAAAATTCTCTCTTAAAAGTTCATCTCATCGTTTGCTCTTTGATATGCCTAACGAAGGTCGAGATCACCACAAACAGTTGCGTTCTTGGCATAAAACTCGACCAAATGCAACAGGGTGAATTCATACTGACTTTGCTCCAGCATGCGATTGTATTTGGTGAGCATGATTGGATGCTTTACCTACTACATGAGCGAAAAAGATTTTTGGACATTTGGGTCCCTTGATTACTTATCAGTGCCATGTCCCTTCTTGTTGATGTGGCTTGAAAACATTTAAGACCTTCCTTAATGAAATTTTAGCTGAGGGTGAATTCGAATAACTGACCATGGGATCAATGGGCAAGAATCTTACCATTGACTTATCATGAAGGTAGAAACTGATGTTCAAAACTCCACACAGGTGACCCACGTAAAAAAAAAAGACACCAAACACAGTGAAGAGGCAGTTCGTTTATCCATTTGACAGTTAAGCCCTGCTAAGCACATAACAAAGGGTCGACATCCTCTGATATCCTCTGATTGACTATCATGAATAAATAATGGCAATGACTGCTCTCTTAAGTTTCATAAGAAATGCATATCCGTGCATCCTCCAACATATTATTTCACACCTGCCAAACGTACGTCGTGCAATCAGAAATACATAGACCCATTCTAAAACACGGATTCTGCGAAATCCATCGTCCAGTTATTGTCAAACTCGGAAAGATGCATGCGAGATCCAAAAAAACTGTGCCACCTTCTGGTATCCATACAACAGTCGGATTTCATTGAATGGCTTTAGACTCATGTAACGAGCGATTCTTCACAAACAATCTTAACATCTTGATTTTTCTTCTTCGGCAACAGGTGATCAACAATCTAAAAAATCAAATGACATCTTTCAAAGATGGCATGAGAATAATGATGGCTTTTAAAATGATAGCAATTGTGATTTCAATGCATATCATGTCAATTTATCTGCATAAAAAGCAGTTCAGCACTGTCTATATTCTTGTGTCGAGCTCATAAATTCACTTTCTACTAAATGCTTCTCAGGAGAACTACGTCTGCTGCCACCTCCAAGCTAACAAGATTGTCAACTGCAAGCCTGTAGCCTTCTTTATTGTTTACTGAACATAGCATTTTTATGTAATTTTCACTACGGGGGCAAAATTGCGAAGGGGCACCAACTTCCGAAAAGATACACATAAACATTTATTTCGGAATCCACACAATAGTTCCTTCGGGAAACACATTTCAAATAAATAAAGATTAAAACGGGTTAAACAATTCACATTCTTCATCCTCTTCCTCCAATACTGCGACATTTTACACATCAAAGACGTAAGATGGGCCCTCAACTACGAGAGAATTTTCGCCTCAATGGTGGGAAAGCATTGGGCATGCAGGAAATTCCCCGTAGTCACAATGTTAAAAAATGCTGTTACTTAAGAATACAACTTCTGAACCAGACCCTCAGATTGAAATTGTCGCAAGAATAACCAGAGCAAAGGAACTGTTAGCTCTATCCTGCCTAAGTATTTCTTAATACAAACAAAGCAAAGATATTTGGTCCAAAGAACTGTTCATTGAATCTTTTTGCCACACAGGATTCTACTGAAATGTCAAAGGTAGAAATTTGGACACTGAGAAGCTGTTTGCTTATTGAGCAGTGTCCAGGTTCTTCCTCTCGATGTGACCACTCCTCGTGATTCATACGCCTGGAATTACAGAGAGCTGGCGATTCTCCTCGCTCTAAGTGAAAGTTTAGCTGGGGTGGGACTCGAGCCACTGACCATGGGATCAATGCGCAAGAATCTTACCACTGAGCTATCCTGACACTATCCTTAAATCTCGTGCTATCGTTTGACTGAAGGGTTCTGTTTTCCCTGCTTACAGATTACGTTCAGTAACAATTTAGCAATCAATACCTGAAATTCTTTGGCTTCTAAGTTGCATACGAAATCGAGGCTTTCTTGCCTGCTAAGAGCATTCCTGCTTCCTTTGCAATTCAAACGCACTTTCACGGGGGCATACGTCTGAAAATGAATAAAAGGTATATGAACAAATCAACACGCGAAAAAATGAACGCTGAACCCCATTGCGAAAGGACTGCACGAAGCAACGAGCACGGTTTCACCACCGAGGGAAGAGAATGGGAGAAAGGCGAGGAAACAGTTTTCTTAGCAACTTCATGATGATCTGTGAAAGGCATCGAATTCTGCAAGTAGCACCCCGAAATTCACAGGACTTGGCTTAGAACTAGCGAGGAACTCTTAAACTGAAACGAATGATTAAATCGGAGCGAAGTAATGTCGGTAACAACGGAAAAGCGAGAGATTAAATTACATCATTTCCTACGTTCGTGTTAGACAAGATCAAAAAGGGTCACGGGGACAATGCAGAAACCTTCACGTTGGTGTCCCTGGATATCGACCGCCGATGCGATCTTGACTCGTTTTTGTCGGCTCGTAACCGATTCTGCAACCACTTTCCCTCAAAGCACATTTGAGGGAAAGACTCAATGAATATTCGATGAAGGAGGGTCATTTTGATGAGGTGAGGCGCCACACCTGTCACCAGTGCTCAGGCGATTTATCGCACTCCTACGCTGAGTGGGCGAGGACCGGTATCGAACCTGAAATCTGACGAAATAATTAAATTCAGACGAAGAGAAGCGAAATACTTGTATGATGTTAAGGAAAAAATTATAGAAAAGAACGAGAGCTGAAAGCTGAATCACACAGTAACTAAATAACAGAAGAATAAGTGCGGAGTCACGAGTCATAAAAAATCACGCCATGACTTCGAAATAAATAGTTGGTAACAACGCTACGTAATATAATCAAAACCAATGAAGTTGCGAATCAATGCTTTCAACTAAACCACGAGGCTCCTCAGATGTCCGAATGGGTAACTGGTCTTTGAGGCATAGGATACAATAGCATAGGATCAATTTCATTTAAGTTGGCATCTAAGAAGAATCCTGCTGATTATAGCAGTTGTACCTATGAGTGCGTTGCATACTTGATTTCGAGCGTAACAGAAATCAGAGAAGGACCCCTGAATTTTTCTAGAAAAGTGGATTTTACGAGGTGGTTTCCTGTTGCCTTCCAAGCCACATTATTGTGAAATGTGCAGGATTCGAACCCACAACGTCTGGGATATGAGAGGGCACGCTTAATCATTACACCGCGGCACCACTAATAAGAAACAACAGTGCAAATCTATATTGAATTAGCATTTCTTCAAGTTCCCAAAAGATACCCTCTAGAAGTACCCCTGGTTCTCGTTTAGAGTACGCAGAATCACTTGTTCCACATCAGAAACATCGAGGTTTGTCTGAATCGTCAGGAAGGATTGGAAAACTAGCCGATAAACGCATTTATAGATCGTCCCAAACTGAACCTCAACAGACGGTGAAAAATGAGGTCAGGAAGGATGAAAAGATGAGAGAATGTTTACATTACCTTATTTTCGACAGCAAGAGTTGTTCTAAGGCCATTTTCGCACACATACAAGATAATATTCCTGTTGTCTTTGAATGGCTTTTGTGTCGAGGAAGCTTTTATGGATTCAATCAAGCATGTTTCTAATTGCTTCCCTTCACGGACGAGCTTATCAACTTCAATAGCAGTATCACCCCGACGAGTAAACACTTCAATCTTGAAAGGAAACGCCTAAGGGAAGAAAACTGAAAACTATAGACTCATAGTGAAAAAGGACAAAGAACCATTGAAGAAATCATTCACTTCTAGCGAGACTCCATCCTTTTGTAAGACAATCTTCGCAAGACGAGAATCTTCTCACATAAATAGAGTCTGCTCTATCTAATTCGAACTCGTGTAATTCGAACTTTTGATCATTCGAACAAAATTCCCTTGAAATCTCCTAACAAAAAGCCTCTTTTATTCTCTGTAATTCGAACATTTTGTAATTCAGACATTTTAATGAACCCCCAGAAAGCTCGAATTAGACGTGATAGAATGGTTAAGGAGTTAGTTGCCCTTTTCGGCGGAGGCATACGCAGGGTTGACCGGCGAAAAGTTCTCAATGAATGAATGAACCCCCCTCAGACAGATAACAGCACCGCTTTTAACTATGACATGGCTCCTTGCGAAACGTCGTCTCTAAAAAAGTACAACAATCTATGCTTGGAAACTGCTCTATGAAATGTCAACTACAAGCAAATCCAAACGGAGTTTAACAAGTCAGTTCTGCGTGTTGCCTTGATAGCGAAGTTGTTGCTGTTGATACGTGCTAATAAAGCCAACACTGTCATTCGAGTTTACCTTGGTTAACTCGAGTCCGTGGTTGTAACCCATTGTCTTCAGTGTAACCCAGAGTTCTTCCACGTCTTCCTTGGCTTCCATCAGGTTCAAATTGAGGAAACCTTCGGCAGTTATTTCTTCCTTATTGTTCATCTCGAAGTGCTCTAAAAGAATACCTCTCGAGGTACAGCGAACTACAACAACTATGCAATAAAAAAGCCATCACCCAATTTCCCGCAGCTCCAGGTGCAGGTATCAAAAGTACATCAATGATTAGTAGAGAGGCCGTTGCATATGATGAATGATAAAAGTTTCTCTGAAACAGTAAAATTGTGCATTATATGAAGAACAGGGTATCTCCTTTCAATCGAACGATATCTCCAATCACCTACACGGCATCTTCGTCTAAAACACGACATCTACTGTCAGTTAAACGATGTTCAATCTGGCTTACCACGCAAGGTGCCTCAGACCACGTATTTCCTCACAAGTCTTCCTCTCCATGCATCTTTTCTACCCCATATTATGCAATCTATCATTGTAACACCCCCTTTAAGCATATGAAATGAAATGAAATGTCAGTAACAACTAGACCCGAAACAGTGTATGAAACCCCGCAAGTCCAAATCGAACGGGGTGCTATAATGGCAGCAAGCGATACCTTGAACTATTTTATCTGTCGGAATAGCTCAATGGTATGGTAAGCCAACCGGCCCTATGACCAGTGGTTCGAGTCCACTTCTAGTTAAATTTTCATTTGAAATGAGAAGAGTTGCTAGCTCTCTGTAATCCAAAGTGTTAGAATAACGAGGTGTGCTCAAATCGAGAGGAAGGAAATGGACACTGTTCGATAGCTACAAAGCTTAGTGGCCCCAAAATCTACCTTTGGGAGTTGGATAGAAGTCATAAAAAATACCTTTGACAACCTCCCAAGCACCATCGTCACACTCCTCTCCACTTGTTCGTTTCTGAAAGATTCCAAACTCTTTCCTGCTCAGGAATCCATTGCCGTCAAGATCACAACGGTAGAATATCTCATACAACGATTCCCTTAAAAAAATCAAGCAAAGTACATGACAAATGCTACTGATATTACCATTAGGTACAACCTCAATGTTTCCCCGAGTGACTCTTAGAAACACCGTAGTAGATGCAATAGGAAGCTGCATACATTGTATCAGTTGTCAAGATAGCTAATGTTAAGATTCTTGCACATTGATACTACAGTCAGTGGTTCGAGTCCACGCTCAGCTAAACTTCCACTTAGAGTGCGGAGGGTCACCCCAGCTCTCTCCAATTCCAGATGTATGAATCACGAGGTGTGGTCCCATTGAGAGGAAGGACGTGGACATTGCTTCATAAGCAACAAGCTTCTCGGTGTCCAAATGCTTACCTTCGACATCTAAGTAGAATCAAATGCAGAAGATAAAAACCAGCTACACGAGTGCTAATCTTTGCGAGTGGCTCATCGGACGAGAGTTTAACTCTCAAAATACGGTCATAGCTATCGGATTGGTAATGAGACATCTTAACCTTGCTGCCTGGACTACGAGCTGTACAGCTTTTGAAGTGATGTGGATGCATAGGCAAGGGTCATGCTTTTCTTTACACAAATGATTCTTCGTAGATGTCAAAGGCAGAAATTTGGACACTGTGAAGCTTTTCGCTTATCGAGCAGTGTCCAGGTCCTTCCTCATGATGTGACAACACCTCGTGCTTCCTACGCCTGGAATTACAGAGATCTGGCGACTCTCCTCACTCCAAGTAAAAGTTTAGCTGAGGTGGGACTCGAACCACTGACCATAGGATCAATGCGCAGGAATCTTACCATTGAGCCAACATGACACCTGTATGCTATGCTATATTCACCTCGATCAGTTTTAGATCTTTTTAGTGAGTTATGTTGGGGAAAGGCCATCGGGCCTATAGAAAGCCCCAGCCAAGGAAGAAAGAATCATAATCATCTTCTTCTAGCATCATAATAATCTTCTTCTAGCATCATAATAATCTTCTTCTAGCATCATAATCATCTTCTTCTGGCATCATAATTATCTTCTTCTGACAGCATAATAATCTTCTTCTAGCATCATAATCATCTTCTTCTGGCATCATAATCATCTTCTTCTGGCTTTAACCCTAGTTAAGTAAAGTCGCCGGTGTTCTGGGTTGTTCGTCTATACATCGCACATTTTCTGACGCGGTGGGTCCTGTTGGACAGCTAGGTGCCGTCCTAGCAGATGTACCACTTAGAAAGTCCTTAGTGTAGTATTTGTCTTTTTAGTTTTTGCTGGGAATGACTCTGGTGGCCGACATCAAAGCACCAAAGAAGGACGAAAAAGAAAGCTGATAAGAGAGAGAGAAATGAAATGAAGTTTGTTCACTTTGGATTTGAAAGATGACAAGTTGTATGATTCTGGAAGGAGAGGAAGGTAAGCCGCGTCAAGGATTGCAAGCTCTTGCGATGAACGATGACTTGTGGGATTGAAATCGTGGGTTGGGTTCTGAAATTTGGGAGTCTGTGGCTGTGGGTGGGCGGGGCCCTTACACTACTTCACTGTCTCGTGCCAGAGGCGAGTAGCTGGCGAAGGGGATACGTACCTACATGGTTTTGTGAATTTTGCATTATCATCATCACCGATCAGTAACTTCGCGGGGTTTTCTGGTTCCTCTCGGTTCTTACCCAGAAGAATACCGCTTGAAAACGTCAACAAGTGGTAGGTTCCTGCGGTGATGTTGGCACGTAAACTGAACGTCTGAAAAACAGCAGAAAACACTGTAGCATTAACGGTAATCAATAGCGATGTTGCTTCAGTGATTAGCATTCTTGTCAAAAAAATAAACAAAAATTGTTGAAATTCAATCGAAGACTCGCTCGCAATTAGAAAGAGAGAGACGATGCGACTTCATCAGGCCTTGATTCAAACTTTTGTCAACCCGAGGAAGAAATTGCCCAAGATACCCGGTATGGATCGAAACAGAAAACTGAGGCGAATATGCAAGCTCTCTAAGGATGTTAAATACATAAAGACAAATCTTAATACTAGATTTAACTTTATATAAATCTTTATACTTCAACTTTCGGTTTGCTGCTATTAATACCTGTCCAGTGCTTATGCCTTCAGAGTTACTTCTGAGTACTCAGTTACCGACCTCGGAACGAGGACAGCTGAATTGGCGGTTGGCTTGTGGTTATTGGTGCCGACGTAAGGATTCGAACCCACGCGAGAAGACTTCAAAAGATCCGAAACACTGTTCCTTAACCATTCGGTCAAACCACCATAAATTGATTCTGTGAAGTAATTCGCCAGTCGCGTTACTCACAGAAGTTTTCTACATTTCGGCCGATGTCCAAAGGCAGGTACGGTGAAACAGGAGGAGGGGGGGCTGGGGGCTATAGCCCCCCTTCCTCTTTTTTTTCTTTCCAAAAAGCAATGTTTTAAAAAGTTGCGCATAAAGAGCGAACTGTCATTGATCGACGTTGGAAATTTATTTATTTGCAATGAAATCAGACACAAATTATGGAAGATTTGTGAAAGATGACAAATTTTAAAAACAGCAGAAACTGGAGCAGCCACATTTTGTACATTAAGATAATCTATTCTTCGAGATTTCTGCCAGCGTGTCACATTGTCGGTTTTTTTAAGTCTGTGAGTTGAATTTCTAAATACCAATATGGGATGTAAAATTTTACAGGGCGTGTCTTCCAAAATAGCAATTTTTTGACTGTTAAGGGGGCGTGGTCTAAAATAATTCTGGGGTAAGCCCTTAGTCCTCCATTCTTTCTCGAACCGCTCGATTTTATAGATCTTGCAGTACTGACAAGGTTTACATATTTCTATAATAATTATCATCATGATTAATTGTCTGTATATTCCCTTAAATTGTCTGTATATTCCCTTAAATTGTCTGTATATTCCCTTAAATTGTCTGTATATTCCCTTAAATTGTCTGTATATTCCCTTAAATTGTCTGTATATTCCCTTAAATTGTCTGTATATTCCCTTAAATTGTCTGTATACTCCCTTAAATTGTCTGTATATTCCCTTAAATTGTCTGTATATTCCCTTAAATTGTCTGTATATTCCCTTAAATTGTCTGTATACTCCCTTAAATTGTCTGTATATTCCCTTAAATTGTCTGTATATTCTCGAACTGACCATCGGATGCGAATCCTTCCTTGCCTCAAATTCGATTAGGAAATAAGAGAAATACCACCTGTTGCTAGTGGCGTTAAAGCCACAGTACAGACCAGTCAAAGAGCGCCCGGTGTGATGAGCAAGTCATCGACTTCTTTCTTAGATGTGATGGAAGAGCCTGGCTTTGACTAAAGCGCGAGAAAGTTCATAGTAAGAAGATTGATGAACATTACCATCCGATCGACTTACTGTGTATTTTGCTGCAGAAACAAAGACTAGTTGGATCCAAAACTGTTGACTTTGTAAAATAGATTTAGGCGATACCTTAATATATAACTTTTTTTCTTATCAACTTTTGATATAGATTTTGTTTCAATTTCACTTTTACATGCAAATTCATTTCAATCAGGCAAGCCATTTGCAAACTGCCTCATTATAGAGAGGTTTACATTTTTGTGTTCAATATTTTCATAAAGAAGAAGCTTAAAAAAATTATTATTATTATTATGTCTTGTGGACAGTTGTGCGAAGAGAGTTCATTCAACCTTCTGAAGCAAAGTCGTCTTAAAAGTGGGAGGGGGAGGGGGTCTGCTAAGAGGGGCCTGCTAAACCAATCGTACCAAAGAAAGCTCCTGTTTGCCTGACAGCTGTGGGAAAAAAGTAAATTAATCGGTCTCACCACGCAATTCAGCTTCTTTCAAATCGTGGGAGGGAGGGTGGGGATGAACGAAGCTGCTTGTACCAAAATAAAGGCGTCATGCTCTCATTCATGCTCTTGGTACCTTCCATCTGCTTCAAATTACTTCCATGGAGACATTCAATTGACCCAAGATGTCAGACTTATGCTAAGCTGTCAAACAGCAGCTGGTAAACTACTCATGCTTCATAACAACATCATTCATACAAAGCAGGATTTGCTACTCAGCGATGATTTCGCTAGCGAGTCAGAAAAGCTGTCGTCAACTCGGGAGCTTACGCAGTACGCAACGTGAAATCCCCGCAAAGTATGTCTGTCACCTACGCACATGAACCCAGAAACAGCTGTTTCCTCATCGCAGGATTAACCGTCAGAGATTCGTCGAGAACCTTTTACCACTTCATTCCCCACAATTCGGTGAAGATTTGCACAATATACCTTCAGAGCTTAACACACTTTGAGTGCATAAGAATGGTAATAATGATGATGACTATGATGATGATGATGATGATGAATATAATGATGAAGAATATGATAATGATAATGATGATGATGATGATGAAAATTATGAAGATCATGATGATGGCAATAATGATGAAGATTATGATAATGATGATGATGAATATTATGAAGATTATGATGATGGCGATAATGGTGAAGATTATGATAATGATGATGATGATGATGATGAAGATGATGAAGATTATGAAGATTATGAAGATGATGAAGATTATGAAGATTATGATGATGACGATAATGATGAAGATTGTGATAATGATGATGATGATGATGGTAATGATGATGATTATGGTTGTGATTATGATGATGATTAATGATGACGATGATTATAATGATGATTGATAATTTTTTTCCCTTTTCCCGTTAAAAAATTCCCAAAACCTCGAGCCAAACTCTCATGTGCTGCTCTTTAACAATGAGATGGGCTAAGAATACCAAACGGCATTCTAGATGCTGAAAGGCAGCTAAATTGAGACATCAAACCAAACGGAACGATATAAATTGGCTGCTGTTGGCAAGCAAACCTTGTCCCTACAGCAAAACAATGACAAATTTGAGCATACCTGCTCTTTCGTTGCCTCTGTGTATGCGACTAGCTTGCCTTGTTTCCCTTCTTGCAGTAGAAAGACACACAAGTCACTATCGGCAAGGTCATTGCAGAATTTCCCTGAAGTGAGAAACACAAACACAGTAAGTTTTTCTACGTTACTGCCACAGAATATCTTGGTAGCAATGCATGCCACTTAAAAGCCCTATTACCCAATGAAAAACAGAGATGCCGGAATCAACCTGACAATGCTGCGATGAATTGAAAACAATCTTTGAAGAATTCCCCTGTCAGAATCTTCGTATAAGGAGGCAGACATTATTTGGTAGCAGTGGAAGTAGAAGAATTTCTTCGAATAATATCCTTCAGGTTTGACAAATTGACGTGTGTGGGACAAATGCCAAGCAGTGGCACAATAACGCTCCTATCATCAATGTCATAACTCTGTCGAACAGTCAATTTTTTGGACGAAGAAGGAATAGCCAAATTGTAAGATTCTTACGCATTGACCCTAGAAATATGTAAAGTTATTACAATACAAAAACATACAATTCTCGTAAGTAGTAAAACTCTTACGGAGGAGCTCTCTTAGTAACAGGCCGCCAGACAGCCACAGTAAGCTCCTGTCTAAAAGAAGTGATGTCACATGGAACCCAGACAAAACTGGGTAAACAGGCTCAGAACACCGGTATGGAGGCCAAGCTCACAAGAGAAATCCACCAAACTGATACTCACCATACTTTGGTGACAACACTTGAATGGTGATGTATATTTCAGTTGACTCCAGTACTAATAGTTGATAATGATGACTTGCTACTGACGAATCGTCTTCGACACAGAAAAAGCCTTTTATATCCCTATAGCGCCACTTCTGGAATCGAGAAGTTTTGAGAATTCAGTGCGTCAAAGTTGCTTGAAAATTCTCAAAGGCACACAGTTGAAGGTAGTAAATAGTAAAATTAAGGCCAATATGGTGAAAGGGTCATTGAGGGGGAAAACCCCGCTTCCTGCAATCCTCAAGGTATGTGGGAATGGAAGATTTCAATTCGTCACTCACCGATTCCAAATAGGACCAATCACTTAGATTTTAGTGCTTATATCAACAACTTATAGCAGCAAACTACCTGGTCACAAAATAGGTGAGTGGCATTAACGTCCCTATCTGTTGCTTGCGTTTTAAATACAGCTATACAGGGAAAGAGAATATAGCACAACTCAATGCCGTTTGGATCAATGATAAATGGTCCCGAAATACAAGCCCTTCTGGAACTCACACATAAAGCTACACAAATACATACAGATAAATCTGACGGCTCTTTGATTATCTTTGAAGCACTTGACTCTAACAAGCCGCTACCACTGCCACTGCTAAACAAATCCTTCGACCGTTTAGACTTCAGCTTTGAAGACAATGGTCTCTTTTCTTCAGAAGCCACACTTTTCCTTTCGTCCTGCTTTATGCCACCTCTGTTACTCCTTATTGATACTCGTCTTTCGTCACTCTCGCGTCTATTCAGTGCACCATCTTTGTCTTTGGTCTTTGAAACTTTAGGTATGGTGCTGCATTTGTCCGCGGTTGCTAGCATCATATCACAAAACTAACGAAAATAAACGGATTGAATTAACTGGTGTGAAAAAGACCAGCTTCGACCGTTGTAAAGCTATGCACTGGGGTTCCAAAAGCAGATAAGCTACAAAGTCGCACTCTTAACAGTGACTGGGGATAGCCTTGATAGAAATGCTAGAGTGGGATAAGTTTTGTCATACTTAAATGGCTCTAAAATGGAACTCGTAAGGCAGGAACTGTGGGCTAAAATCCCTCACCATTTACAGCAATAAAGTGCAATTTGCGAGGAAGGTAACTAAAAAAGACTTTCTAACTATCCAATCCCTTAGAAAAACTTGTAGTCTAACCTCTTTCCTTTCCTGTGCTTAAGATTGAATATGCTGTCCGGTTTTTTCAATGCTAAATCATGTAAATTAATTATTAGCAATCATAAATTTCATCATAAATCGCTTCCTGCATCAGGCAAAGAATGCGCGACCATATAGGAAATCGTTCACCACTCCTCTCCGTTGCGTACAGCGTTGTAGAGTTCCAATTGTGAAATATTGTTATTCTTCGCCCAAACTCTGATATCGTCCACGCATCTTCGTTGTGGCATTTCGCGCAGTCTTCGTCCCTGAGCTATTCCTTAAGGCGCACTTTCAACGGGCCTTGAAGGGTATCTTTTTGCATGGCTGAATAAGCGAAGTTTACTTTACGAGAGTGTATGGGGGTTTTTCCTTGCCATCAGGACTTTATCAAGAAGTGTATGGCTTTTCAAAAATCTCATGATGTGATTTCGGAACGCGTTGCTAAAATCGCATTTCGCTTTAGCTCATTTGTTGATTTTTTGATGATAATTGGTGGAGATCGTGAATGTGTGATGTGGCCGAGTGGTTAAGGCGCATTGTTTCCAATCTTGTTGGGTCAACTCGCGTGGGTTCAAATCCCATCGTGGGAGCCATCAACCAACCGCAAGCCAACAGACAACTCATCTAGGTCCATCCTTATGAATTCGGCAGATGAGTACTCAGAGGGAAATATGAAGGCACAAGTGCTAATACCGCAGGCCCACATCAGCTGTATAGCTGTCCGTATACCCACCCTGTGTCAACAAATGGAAACCAAAAAGTCTTCACAATGACCAGCGTTCTGTTTCAAAGCAACGTTTTATAAGATATCTAAACAGAATCATTTCACAGCAAAAGTACCACAAATCTAAGAAGCAACTGACATGAATCCAAAATTCTTTTATGATTAGATATGATAACTCCTTGTTTGCCTACCTCATGGTAGTCCAATTTACCATCACCATTGTAATCTGCATCTTGCATTAATGACTTGATTTCTGATTCAGACATTGGCTCACCATGCTATTGGGAAAAGCGAAGGAAACTGCATTATAAAAATTGGCTTTTTATGCATATCAGCTGTTAAACTATGAACTAACCTTAGTTTGCTAGATGCTGAGAAGCTATGCTTATTAAGCTATGCTTACTTTGCTTCTCATTATTTGCCGTCGTAACAAGATTCTTAAGAGCAATAGTTGTCATAGTGGTCAGAGCACACGTTTGCTGTATGGATGTTGCAGGCTCGAGGCGCCCTCATGTGTGTTTCCTACGCTGTCTCGCTGTCCACCCCGCAGTGCCTGGGTAATCCGGGGGTAAAATACGGCGATGAAAGGAATTTGCCACCCTACATCACAATGCCATGGCTCAGGGGGTTACGTCTGAATCAAGGTGCTCCCCAAAGTTCGTTTTCAGTATGGGGCTAAAGATAACTCTTACGAGATACGTCCTGAAAAGTTACGTCTATTAATAAGTGTCCTGGTCCTTACTCTAGATGTGACCATACCTTGGGATTCCTACTTGCTATTGTTATTGTATTTAGTGTAACTTTTTACTTGTATTAGTTTACTAATGAAGAATTGTATGTAGAGAATTTAAATATGAAACTGAAATTTGCAATCATAGAGTTAGTTGCTCTCCATGACCTGAATGAAAGATAATTCTAGAAAACAACTTCATCTAGAGCCGAAATTGCACATGGCATCTAATTTCCACCACTTTTCTGGCAATTTGGTTTGAGCATAGAAATGGGTCACTGAGATGACATCTGCAAAAGACCTCAGAAGCATAAAAAGCCAATATAAGCCCCTCCTTACCATGGTCATGACATTTTGAAGTTCTTGATGACTAACAAAACCATCACCGTTGACATCCAGTTTCCTAAATGCCTTGATTAGGTCTCCTTTTGACATTGGTCTTTGCTCTTTGAGGATGTCACAGAACTGGTAGAATGTGATTGGCTCTAGGAGACATCAGGTGAAAATTGTTCATTGCATTGGGTAATGATGACGCAAATTTGCCAGAATTAAAGATTAAAAAATTACAAAATATCATGAGATGATTTTTTCTGGAGCATCTACATGCTGCAGCATTGGGTGAAATAATACCAAAATTCCTTGAAAACAGGACAATGATTGAAAATAGGCTGACTCAAATATAAGCCATGTTTTCCAATCATTATGCTGTAAAATAGGCTGACCTCGAAGATGGACAAGATTTCAGTCAATAGTAAGATAGCTTTCCAGTGTTTGGTCTACCGTGAAATAGAGGAAACAATTCATATTATGAAGCATTGCAAATTTTAGTTGTACTCAACCACAATTGAATATAGTTCATTGCAGCTTAGATAGAAGTAATAATTGTCATCTTTTCCTTGGGGTTTCAATTTTTCAAAACTCTTGGAAATAAGCAAATTTGAAGAAAGGCTTGGAAATTTTACAATTAAAGCAAAATAAGCAGGGTTTGTTGGAAAGGAATCACAGTAAAGTTCTCAAAAAATCATTCAGCAAAAGATTCTAAAAGAAGAAACAAGAACAAGAACAATCAAGCTTAAAAGCAAAAGCTATCAACCATAAGAAGAAACAGATAATTAACTTATCTATTATACTAAAACCTGCTATTACACATCCTTGTTACTCTCTCTCTTTCTCTCTCTCTCTCTCTCCCTCTCTCTCCTGACTGTGCTATCATTTCAATGAGCTGTGTTTAGCAATACCATTATCAATATTGCGTGAAGTCAATCAGTCACTGTTTCTGTATCATTGTCATTTAGAAGTATTCATTGTACTTATTTCCTTAAGGTGTCTGCTAACATTTCTTTAGCTCGTTTTGACAATACGGCATAGCTTCTATTGAACTAATGAGGATTTTCTTCTCCTATGGTGGATTCCCAATTTCATAGCTTGATGCTATTATAGCGACCTCAGCTTTCTCACCTTCATAATCTCTATCTATACCATCCTCGCACCTTAGCTTAATGGTGCATTTCTATTCATTCAATCCTATGTTATTTCCTGCCATACTTTTCACAACTCATTACCTATTCGTCTACTTTCACCATCTTAGCAAACCCTTCTGCTATTATACTTAATTGATGAATTTGGTAAGTTGAGCTCTTTCTTACTCTCCTATATAAACATGTACTCATTTCAATAAGTCAGTCAGTCAGTCAGTCAGTCAGTCAGTCAGTCAGTCAGTCAGTCAGTCAGTCAGTTAGTCAGTCAGTCAGTCAGTCAGTCAGTCAGTCAGTCAGTCAGTCAGTCAGTCAGTCAGTCAGTTAGTCAGTCAATCAGTCAGTCAGTCATTCAGTTAGTCAGTCAGTCAGTCAGTCAGTCAAACACTACATGGTTATAATTCTGTTGTAGATAAAAGCCTGATTATGAACGTTGTTGCCAAAATATGCCAGCAGAGAATGCAGAAATGAACAAACACCATGACCATTGCAACAATGCTGTCACCATGCAGTGCTCAGACCAGCATCATGAAAGCACTTTGAAGCTACATACAAGATAAAATGTTACATACAAAATAAATTAGGTAATTTATTATCACATGGATGAACTGAATTCACTTAAATTGAAGATTTGTCAAAATACCTCTGAATCCATTCCAAATAGTTGCCAATGACTTGTTGGTTGGGTTAATCCCTGCATATTGTAGCACTGAAAGATGAAGAACAGTGTTGATATTTTTTTTCAGCGAGTTATGTTGAAGAAAGGCCATAGTGGCCTATACAAAGACCCAACAGAGGAAGAAAGAAGAAAGCGAAAGGCTAAAAGGAGAGAGAGGTCAGATCAAGTTTATTATTGTTAGATTTTAAATATGGCAAGTTGTAAGATTGAGGAAAGCAAGAAGGCAAGACGCTCCATAAATTGCATTTCCTAGGGATGTTGATGATTTGTGGGATAAAGTTTGTGGATTGTCAGCAGAATGGCAGTTTTGGTCACAGAATTATGTTAACAAATAAACTGAGGCCAAGCATGGCGCTTGAAAAATCGTCAGTCCGCAGGAGGGCATGCAGCATTTGCATTTTTGCAGCTAAAATTTTAAAGCAATGATATGCTAAAAATGAGATGGATAAAGAAAATCTCAAGTGCTATTTGTCTTACATAGCATTAATTCTTCACGAGATGTGACATCATCTTTAACATTGTCTAGCACCATTAGATACACAGATTTGCAATTCTCATAGAATGAGGCTTTCTCTTCATCATAAATCATTGATCTTGAATTTCTACTTGACCGACTGCCGCTCTGACTGCCCTCGACGGTAGTACGTCTTCCACTTCTTTGGCTATTGAGTCTTCTGACGCTGCCTTTATCATCATCATCCTCTCTGCTAAGTCTCGATGAAGTTGAAGATCGGTTCGAAGCTCGTCTGAGCATATTTTTACAGCCGATTCGATGTGAGATTCAATCAAGGGTTGTTTATCCTGGGACAATTCATTTATGTTGTTTTGTTGCTACGAACCATCTTCGTAATGCCTCTCTTTTGTCAAAGTTCTCATAACGAGGTAAGAAGCCTTGGACCATTGAAAAGGAAGATGGCGGGCAATGCAGTATCGCTGTGCGTGTTCTTACAACATGCTTGCATTTGTATTTTACTTATCTCTATCACGCTCCTTCAGATTTCTTTAGCATTGTATGAAGATGAAGTAGGCTTGTTCGACTGGCGACAGCAACATGTGGGAAAGGTGAAATTTGCGTATTTCGATCAGTACTCGCACAATAGCAGAAGAGCCTGGGTCTCGACGCAGTCCAACGTTATAGCCGCATTGAATGCAAGAACGGGATCGATAATTTGGAGGAAAGTTTTCGAAGGAAAGAACGGAAGAGTTGATTCACTGCTTCACCATGCAAATGCCCTTATCTCAGTGTCAGGTTATGGAAGATTGATACGGTCCTGGGAGCCAAACAAGGGCTACCTTCAATGGGAAGTCGTCAGTGAGACCAAAGAACCCACTGCTGGTAAGGAATTCGGCGTCAAAGGACTGCCTGGTTGGGGGGCAGCATTGATTGGTCGTAAAAATACGCATTCAAATGCAGGGGTAGCTATGTTGTTTGGAAATGCTGTGAGGGTGTATGGCGTGAAGGATGGATCAGAGTGGTGGACGTGGAAACCAGAATTCGGTAGCAGTGGTAGTCCTAGCGAGAGCTCATGTCTAGCGCTGCATGCTGTAAACGATAAAGTGTACATCTTACTGAAAAAGAGTCAAATCCTAATGGAACTGATAGCTCTTGATGCAGATTCAGGTTCAGTGGAGAGTAGGAACACATTGCCTGCAGAATGGCTCAGTGAGCAATCTTCAGAGTGCATTGTTGTTGGACACACATACTTAGCATGTCTTGAAGTGAAGAGTCTCAGGATTTTACTCCTTAACATGTTAGCACCTGGTGATAGATTCACAGAGATACCTCTCCAACCATGGGTCAACGAGGGAGAATCCAGTGAGTTAGGTTTGCTAAGTCTTGGACCACAGTACGATGGTGATGAATTCATTCTTAAAGTGAAAGAAAAAGAGCAAAATCTATTGAGGATAAGTAAAGATGGCAAGGGTGTGGAAACATTAGATGCCTTTCCTAACGAGGCTCTCTTGCTAGCAACAACTGGAGCCACACATACTGTTTTAGTATCACTTACTTCAAAGCTAGATACCTTGAATATAAAAGTATTTGATTTGATCGCTTTCAAAGAGCTAGAGAGTCTGAGTCAGTCAGCCAAATTTGACGGTGCTCACGGACATCCCGATTTTGGAGCCATATACCTGTTCTCAAAGAAGGACAATGAGCTAGGGTACAGGCTGCTTGTTGCATTTGAAGATCATGCTCTTTGCTTGGTGCATCAGTCAGGGCAAGTTTTGTGGAAGAGAGAAGAAGCGCTGGCTGGAATCACATCAGTGGAAATGATTGAACTGCCGGCAGCAACATCTGCATCAAAGCTAGAGTTGTTGCATGAAGAGTTTGCTGCAATTCCAAATGGTTTGATTTCTGATATTCTCCGTACTGTTAAATATTATATCATGTTACATTATATTATATATTATATTACAAGTATTATATATACAATATTGTAAAAAGTGCATAGTATCCCGGTCTCAGTTTTTTCATTATCCGTTGTTTCATTAGGATTCATGAGGGAAAAGACAGGATGGAATTGTGCCCCATGATAGTCAAACTATTGAAAGCAGAGATTTTTACATTACTTCTCAAATGAGGAATGGTTTTAAACAATTTTCACATGACAAGATTGAACACATTGAATCCATGGTGCCTTCTCTTATGCTCCCCAGGGAAGCATAGCCTTATTTGAGGGCTGCAAGGAGTATGGCTTGTGGAAACATTAGCGATTCTGTCGTATGATAAGCATTGAAACTTTAGTAAGAGTTCAGTCCTCTTACTAGACACCATACAAAAGTTTTCATTTATAGGACCATAGACAAACATTTATTCTTTTTGTCCTTCAGATGGGGTCTTGTCCATGTTTATAAGACGGGTGAAGATTCAAATAAAGCAGCTGGAAGTCTTCACTGCCAGCTTGAAGAAACGGAAGCAGCCAGACTTTCATGGTACTCAACAGAAGGATCAGTCCAATGATTTAACAAGAGACCAGTTTGGACTTCATAAGATCATTGTCGCTGTTACAGAATCAGGGAAACTTTTCGGGCTGGACACATCAAGTAAGCAAAAGCATTTAATGTTGTCAATTTTTTATTGTTTGGTATGTTTTGGAGTTCAGGTCTGTTCTCTACATTGGGGCAAAGCTATAACAGGTGTTTCAGGGTTTGGTTTGGCTAAACTATCCCTTAGAGTTAGAAGAGTTGCGAGCTCTCTGTAATCTGAAGTCACAATGTGTGGTCACATCAAGAGGAAGGACTTCAACATTGCTTGATAGGCCAAGACGTCTTGAAGTACAAAAATCCTGATTGCATGGTCCATAGAACTTGGACATCAGAGTTTTTAGTCTGGTTCGCATTCCTTCCAAAGTTACCGTAGCTACTGCAAGGAAAATTTAAATTGGTTTTTAGCTACTCCTGTTTATATAGGCCATTATTACTGTATGCAACCAAATTTTTTACCTATTTTTTTTTTCTTTTTTAGTGAGTTATGTTGGGGAAAGGCCATGGTGGCCTACACAATGCCTCAACAAAGGAAGAAGAAAGAAAGAAGCGAAAGGCTAAGAGGAGAGAGAGATCAGATCAAGTTTATTGATCTTGGATTTGAAAGATGGCAAGTTGTAAGATTCAGGAAAGCAAGAGGAAGGCAAGACGTTCCATAAGTTGCATGTTCTAGGGATGAATGATGATTGGGTGGGATAGGGTTCGTGGATTAGGCAGGGAAACTTGGAAAGGGTGTGAATGAGTTGACAGCTATTACAGCTTACCAAGGCTTCTTATTGCTTTCTAGTACCATATTGACAGCCTTGCATATAAATTTAGGATTATCCAGAGCAAATTTGTGATATCTAGCCAAATCCTCTGGTTTTGCTTAGCCTGTAACAGCATGCCAAGTAACAACGTTTTCTTTTCCCCTTGTAGAAGGAAGAATTATATGGAGCCAGTTTCTACCTGATTTTTCTCCCTACCACACAAAAGATGGAGGAGAAAGAACAATGCTATTTGTACAAAGGGGAACAGCCCATTTTCCATTGCCACCCCAGTGTGTTGTAGTTGGAAAGAAGAAAACTGGGAAAGGAACTTTGGTGTATGCCTTCAACCCATTGACAGGAAAGCCAGCAGATAGAGAATATCCAAATGGTGTCCTCTTTCCCTACGATATTGTGCAAGTTTCTCTGCTCCCTTTGACGGGTGAGTTGTGAGGATGTTTTTATGATCACAAAAACTTGTTTGAACTTTTCACCTCAATTTTTGTCTTTGACTTCATGTTCTCTGATGTTTGAATCCTTGAAACTCAGTTTGGTGCTGAAACTCAGAGTTTGGGCTGAGCAAAAAATGGTCCTCATATTTGTTGTAAATATATTCAAGACTTGATTAGACTTATCAGATGACAAGGAACAATCTTTGTTTGGAAGAATTTCAGCCTTTTGATTCATGACAGATTGAATTTTGCATTTTCTTTCTCTCTTTTTATCGATGACATCAGTTAAGAATATTACAATACTTGCAATAAAGTTGACCCTTCATAGCCAAAAAGACACAGGGCTGCTGAGTTCTGGCTATGACTGGTACTTCCAATTTACAAAATTTAATAGAATGTGCTAAGAAAAGAACACAATAATTGTAGAAAGAATTAAAAGGACCAAATGTGTGTCTCAAGATAGATGCCAAGAGGTCCTACAGAAATAGAAAAAGGAACATAATACGTCATTGAATTTATCAATGATTTGATTTGATTTTTTCTTTCCATCAATATGGAATTTTTTTGCTGGCTCATTTGAACTCAATCAAAACTTCAGTTACATCAGTCCCCTAATTTTTTTGTGAATTGGTTTTTTGTCAAATCTTACAGAAGAGTACACCAAAGCATGACAATTTTTGCCCTTGAAAGTGATATTAAGAGTGAGGGAACACTAATTTATGGGGGGGGCTTTTACTATGCAAGATGATTCAAGCCCTGCATCTAGCCATGAGACCTTAGTTTAACACCCCTTATGGAGCATGACGTGGTGTCGTGCTGTAGTGGTTCAGTATGCGGACTCATAACACAGGGGTTGTCAGTTCGATTCCTCCATGTGTCACATTTAAAACGCCATTGGCGAGGAAGGCAACGGGAAACCACCTCATGAATCCCACTTCCCTAGAAAAAGCTCAGAGCCCTTTCTCTGGTTTCTGCTACGCTCGAAATCGAGTGTGCAATGCAATGGAGTATGACAAGTTAAGTTGTGCTGTCAGGCCTTCGAGAGGTTCCCCATTAAAAGTTTGACCTCACTCAACCGAGCTTTAATTTAGTCACCTGATGGAAACTGTATAAGCCAATCGACCAATCACGCCTTGTTGGCAGAGCTTCCCTCTTTATCAACAGCCGTGAGCTCTTGGATCCTTTCTAAAACTTCCATCAAATCTGCAATTGACCTCTCATGCGATTTTCAGGGAAGATATAGCGTTACGTAGGGTAAAGGAAGGTACGCATATACGCTGAAGCATATGAAGTTAAAGTTAGGTGCCTTGCCTAAGACCATTGATAGCATTGACTAGTCTACAGCCTGATGCATATGTATGTGCGCCAGCCTTGCCAGCCAACATGCTCCAGCTGCCCTTTCTCGACTGGGACTCAATCTTTTGATGATATAATCCAGCTAGAACTTTTTTTACTTTTCCAGATGAGAAGTTCTCCAAGGCGATTCTACTGATTGATGACTCCTTGAAGGTTCACATTTTTCCTGAAACTCGTGAATCCGTCACTCACCTACGCGAACAAATAGGCTCAATATACCTGCATCTAATCGACCAGGGGTCTAACAACGTCAAAGGATATTTCCTGAGAGAGGAGAAACCAGGTCGTCTTGGCATTGCAAGTGTCAGTGAAGCGTGGTCTGTCAAGTTCCCTGAAGACCAATCAATCAATAAAATAGGTACGCTATTGTTCGTTTCTGTCATTTAATGCTTGCTCTAACAGTCATATCTTAAAGGAATATCTCAGTAGTAAGCCGTTCGACAGCAGGTCCTATGCTTATGTTTTGAGCTCAACTTCGACTTGACTTGTACTCGGAGTGAGTAGACTCGCTAGCAGTCGGTCATTCCAGGCGTAGATCTCACAAGACATGATCACACCGAGTAAAGGAATCAGGACACTGTGAATACCCTGCTACGAGAATCAAGTTCAAAGCCTCGCGAGACAGTCACCTCGCATAGAGACATATGTGAAGACATCCTCAGGCTATGTGTTCCCATTCCTGGTATGAATTTGCGCGAAAGGTTTTGCTTTTGGAATTCACGTAAATGCCCAAATGAAGGGGCAAAATGGGCAAGTAAGGAAGCCTTCTTTTTTGTAATGGCCGCCAGATCACTTGTTATTCGGTAATTCAGTTATTCATTCAAGTACCCTGAAAGAGTTTGTATTTGAATTTTTACCCAGCTTGCAAGCGACAAGACGAGCACGTACACTCGGTTGGAAGGGTTCTCGGAGACAGAAGCGTGCTGTACAAGTACCTGAACCCAAACCTAATTGCATTTGCTACCGTGTCTGAGGATGCTGTTAAACCATCCACATTCATTTACGTGGTTGATGGTGTGACCGGTGAGCTTCTTATTATTCTTTTCACTTACTTTCTCACTTTCCTACATGCTTCCATATTTACTTGCTTCCACCTTTACTTTCTTACTTGCGTACGGCCATACTTGCTTTTTTACTTACTCATTCATTCACTTACTTACTGATTTACTTAACTCTTTACTTACTCGTTTACTTATTTACTCACATTCCGGCGTACTTTTACATGCTAATTCACTCACTCACTCGCTTACTTACTTACTCACTCATTCACTCATTCATTCACTCACTTAATTACTTACTTACTTACTTACTTACTTACTCATTCATTCACTCATTCACTCACTTACTTACTTACTTACTTACTTACTTACTTACTTACGTATTTGCTTACATACTTGTAATGCTTAAACCAATTTAGCCATAGTAAACTTCAAATGACGCCATGTCCTTCATCAGGTGAAATATGCAAATTGGTGCCAATTTCCCTTTCTTAAGAGTTATCATATTTTGGCTTTTCTCAGCAGGCTATGATTCGTGTTTTGCCACGAAGACCTTTGATGTAGCTCACCCAACATTGCCTTTCATTCAACTCACTCTTGAAACCCAATCTTAATCGATACCGTACTGTAAAAGTTGACAGAAGATGGTAAGATTCCAATCAAAACTTTTGCTTTTTAGGCCAGATTGTGTTCCAAGCAAGACACCGTAATGCTAAAGGCGCACTGCAGATTGTACTGTCAGAGAACTGGCTTGTGTACGTATACTACAACTTGAAGGCAAGACGGACTGAAATATCAGTGGTCGAAATGTTCGAAGGTTTCGAAGAAAAGAACAGGTATCACTCTTGGTTTCTAATTTTAATTCATCATGTTTCCTAATTTTTAAGTCTGCTTCATCATATTTTGATCTATGGCTGGTAACACTTAGGCACTCCATTCCGCACTCTATTTTCGCCTCGTTTTCTCCCACAGTACGGCCTTCTCCTCGCTCGATTCCCTGGACCATCCGGTCATTCTCTCGCAAGGCTACGTGCTACCAGTGACCCATGTCAGCTCCATGACTGTCACAAACACGGAGCGTGGGATTACGCACAAGAATCTTCTGCTTGCGCTCGAGAGCGGCTACATCTACACGCTGCCAAAGAATCTTCTCGATCCACGGAGGAGTTTCCAACAAACGGCAGAGCTTGCCGAGGAAGGGCTCGTTCCGTACGTCCCTGAACTGCCGCTTCATCCTATGTCCTATGTCAACTACAACAAAACAGGTACGTGATAACGCATATTTGAATCAAAGGCAACATTCGCTTTAGATCTGGTCTCCAGTGAGTGCAAAATCGCGTTGTTCTTGTGCCTAGATCGTCGTACGTTGTCAAACCCAATGGAAATGCAAATTAGAGTCTAGCCTTAAAATTTTCGCCGGGGCGTAATATAAATAGAAAAATTTCCCTAAAAAGTCACCAATCAGCTGTGTCAGCTGTGACCTGCGCTAACAAATGATATATTTATATATCTATGCATATATTTGTGCACAGCAATGTGTGGCTATGTGTGGCTATGTATGTATGCATATGTATGGCTATGTATGTATGCCTACATATGGCTATGTATGTATGGCTATGTATGTATGGCTAAGTATGTATGGCTAAATATGTATAGCTGTCTCTGTATGGCTGTGTATGTATAGCTGTGTATGTATGGCTGTGTATGTATGGCTATGTGTGTATGTATGTATGAATGTATGTATGTATGTATGTATGTATGTATGTATGTTTGGCTATGCATGTATGACTGTGTATGATGGCTATGTATATATGGCTACGTATGTATGGCTATGCATATATGGCTATGTCTGTATGTATGGCTGTGTATTGTGAATTCATATTAAAATAAAATTGGTTATCAGTAAATTCAGGTATTGCAACGGTCAACAAACTCATGCAACAGTAATGATAAGGTACATAGCCAAATCTTATGTATCACATACGAGCGATTGTTATGATGTGAGGATTATAATGGCTGTTGTGATTATAATGATTTTAATGATTGTGACTATTCAATTATAGCGATTTTATTTACCCACCTTAAGATAGCGTACGTTCTTATACACAAGTATCATTTAAAACTGTGCAGTGTTGAGAGTGTGTTAGTCATGTTTCTGATTGCAGTGATCATCCTAATGTGAGTTATTGATTAGCTTCTTGTCAACTTTTTCATTTTTGTTTCTAGTTTCGTTTTCCATCCCCTCCGTTCGTCTACCTCATTTTGCCCTGCATTAAAATCTCATCAGACAGAGTGTGAAGCATATCCTTTGCACATTCACTCTTCTCTCGTCTGATCTAAGAATTCATCTGAACACTCGTTAGCATTGAATTATACCCTCGTTGGTTGGAAGGAAGCAGTCCTATGTCTTTTGTCCGATGTTTTTAATCTGTTCTTTTTTAGTTGAAAAGATACGTGGTATCCACACAGCGGCCGCTGGCCTCGAATCCACATCACTTGTCCTTGCGTATGGCCTCGATTTGTATTTTACACGTGTGACTCCATCTCGTAAATTCGATGTTCTAAAGGAGGACTTTGATTACATTTTCATATCGGGAGTGCTGTCGGCGCTTATTCTTGGCACTATTGTCTCCAGCAAGCTAGCATCTATACGCAAATTGAATTTATCGTGGTTGTAAGACTGAACCTAGGAACAGTATCAAATTATTGTAATTCTTTCAGATTATACATGTTGAATGAGGCTTTCGTTGATATTTTTGAGAGTGCGAAAGCGTGGAAAAGTGGTTGATAGTTCGGGCCTAAGGGGGCACGGTGGGTGGAATGTTAAAGATAAGTGTTTCGAATGCTTTCTACGTCCTAGAACAAGCCTTTCCCTAAAAGTTTCGCTCCCTTATTCATTCAGTGAATTCTTTGGGCAAGGTACAATTTATCCGTCGAATTGTACCTAACGCCAGCTTTAGATAACTGTATCGTTTGGGGGCGGAGGGGGAGGGCGGAGGGGTAGGGCGGAGGGTGGAGGATGGAGGGCGGAGAGATGCCATTCTGCGTCTGCCACTGTCAAAGAGCCGTAAGAATGTTGAATAACCAATATACCAATATATATAAAGTCGCATGTTTTCCCCATGAAATGTTTTGGGTGTGACAAAGATTCCAATTCATGCACACCAGTTAATCAATGGAATCCGTGCCCGAGGGAATCTCAAAAGAAGGATAACCACGAAGGCTTTCCACCTTGCTTTCGCAAAGATGAACTGAGGTTTCATACATACCCAACTGTTGCAAGGAATCTGTCGTAACCCAAATGTCTTTCCTTGCAAATTTCCTCATTTTTTTGTTAAAATGAAAGCCTGTTACCCCCAGAGAAGTTTGTTTTTCAATTGTATTTCTTCCCAGACACCAGATCCCATACCTTTGCTCCATGGCAGTTCTTACTTCAAATACTTAGAATTACACACCAGATTGGCGATGCCAGCTGTCTCACCCAAAAACAACTGCATAATTTTCTAGACATACTAGGTCATTTGTGATTTAAGTGGCCCTGCTGCTTTTAGAGTTTCCATCAGGTACCTGAAGTTAAGTTCGGTCAAATTCAGCACGGGCCGCCTCCCCTTGAGAGTACTTACCCCTCAACTCATTCCACCTACCTTCGGAAGTGACGTTGGAATAGGGGCCCCTTCCTCGTTGCGGGATGCATGTAGGGCTTCAATTGGCTTTGATTGACTAGAATGCTTTCATGCCCAGGTAGAATAGATAATTGAAAATGGTCCCTCAGGACTACAAACTACAACGTGCAGTTCTCTTTGGGTTTCCAACGGCAGTTATCTGCTCCTTAGGGGCTTCCGAAGTCACCCCATTTTTTTCAGTAAGAATAAATGGAATTGATGTTGAAATTTGTGTTAACTTATTGCCGATCCAGATACTAGTCTCCTGCCAATAAAGATGATGATTGGGAGAGCAACGTGTCGTTATTATCTCTACCTTAACCACTGCTGTTGTGTTTTGCCTGTCAAAACGGTACATCACCCAAAGCTTGAACAGTTTTGCCGATTATAATCCTCGCAGTTCGGTAAGGTTTCACTTTTCCATCTCATTTCGTCTGGTTGGTCTTCACAATCCCGTTCCAGAAGTCTCTTTCGGAAAATCTACGAGGTAAGTGCTTGTAAGTTTTCACGCATTCTTACACCAATTTTATTCAAACCACCTGTGGATTCTCCTGTCTGCTTTTCTTTTTCATGACGTACGTGAACATTCACTCGTGCAAGAGTATCTGCTGCTCGCATCCCCTCCAGACGTTTTTGTTCATAGATCTTAGAACAGCTCCAATCAATAATAAAGATGCATTTTTTGGTTTTGCCGCTCGATACAGTTATATTTTTTAATCGACCATTTATCCTTATTACCATCTGAGCATAAAATGCACACCGTAAGAGTATTTCGTTTTACCAAGACGTTTTCCCTTGCTGTGTCGTATACTCGATTTCGAGCTTAGCAGTAGCCAGAGACAGGACTCTGAGTTTTTTCTAGGGAAGTGGAATTTGTGAGGTGGTTTCTCGTTGCCTTCCCCACCAATGGCGTTTAGCATGCTCGATTTCGAGCGTAGCAGTAACCAGAGACAGGGCTCTGAGTTTTTTCTAGGGAAGTGTAATTTATGAGGTGGTTTCCCGTTGTCTTCCTCACCAATGGTGTTTTTATTGTGACACACGCAGGGTTCGAATTCACAACCCCCCTGTGTTAACTATAATGCCGTTATTTCCCTTGCCATCATAGTTGTAATTCTTGTCTAGAGGAAACAACTGACGATGATCCTAATATCACCAACCCCAGTAGCAATAATTTTTATTCTTTTTCATGCCTAGTTCTGATAAAGAGCTAAATGACGGAAGGAAACTGCTAGTACGATAGAAGTTCCGGATAAGTCCAGGGTTTGTTGCGCATGCAGAGAATGTACTATGTCTTGCGAATATTTTTTGAGCAGTTGGGTTATCATGCAATTTAGATACTTTTGGTTGATAGCTAAATCGTTGCACATCTGAGTTGGTGAACTGCAGGACTGTCCAAAGATTCAAAGAGAACTTGTGGATGGTTAATTCTTTTTAAACTTCATTTCATTGAATATAGCTAAATTCTACAATTATACACCTCTCTAATGACAGCTAGTGTACACCTGGCAAACTGCAACGAATACAATATCAATAACTACGATGGTTGATGGAAATACAAGATAATAGAAAGAAAGAACGAATGAATTTATTAAAAGTCTAATAGCTCTGGATTGCTCCACGTTTTACTCCTTCGACAAAATACGCAATGGGTGCACCTAATAGCGATGCTCGCGACTTTCTTTAAGGTATGGGTTTGGGACTTTCCGTCTAAGTTGAAATCATTAAGAAGTGAATAGGAAGATCTACCCTAATTTCCCAAAGCACTCATGGAAAGATTTATGATTTTCATGTCGGAGTATGAAGTATGGAGGTCAGTTATACGGGTTTTGCATTTTCAAGCTTAGCGATTGCTGTTTATTTGCATGTCGGATTCGAACCCTACAGTTAGTTCCATGATTATAATGGCATGAGTATGATAATGATGATACAAGGGTGGATTAAATCTCCATTAGTTGCCAAGCAGTTAATGAATCAGAGTAGCTGTTACGTGCATCCTCTCGGTCATATTCCCTCAATAACATTGAAGATCATCGCCAGGAACGAGCTCCTCTCATTTTCTCCAAATATTCATCCCTATCAAAATACTATTCGTAAATGCTCAATCAAAAATTTGCACAACCGCATTATATTTACACTGGAGCTTACATTTAAGCCCTTATTAATGCCATCTGACTGTTTACATTTGCCTTGTGCTCCCAGGACAACCACTCTTAGCACAAGCTATCAATAAAAATCCCCAACCGATTCATATACACCCATTTTCTCTAAGAAGCTTTGCAAAGCCTTTTAACGCGAGTTCTTATCTTTTTGCGTCTGATTCTACTTAAATGTCGAAGTTGGACACTTGGACACTGAGAAGTTTTTTGCTTGTCGAGCAGTGTCCAGGTCTTTCCTCTCGATGTGACCATGTCTCGTGATTCCTATGCCTGGAATGATAGAGAGCTGGTGACTCTCCTCACTCCAAGTGAAGGTTCTTATCTTTTCGCCGAATTTCTGAAAAAGAGCCTTCTTAGCTAGTTTTTCAACGTAAGCACCTAATTTTCGTAACTTTGTCAATCTGAACCCCCCCCCCCCTTCAGAGTAACAACTGTACTTCAAAGGGCTCAGGTCAACAGGAATGCTTGCAAAACATCATGCATCGAGATATGCGGGGCGTTTTTGTTGCTATTGACTGATACTCCTTAATCTCTTACAGTTTTAAAAAGCAAACCAAGGTATAAGTTTTACAACATGAAAGCAAAAATTTAGCCAAGGCTTTCAAGCCAGACACGAGCTTGAATCAAAGTTTCTTTAAGTTTAAAAATGCGACTGTGCTGTTTCGTATGAAAGGCTTGTTATAAAAGATGGAGCACATAGGCTTCCATAAGGTCCCCAGACAGCGAATCAATTTGGCTGTATTTATCGCTGAAATTTATACATCGTTTGAAACACTGCTACAGTCTTGTACAACACCATGTTGCTACAAAGTTTGAAGTCAGTCATTATTCTATAAGTCAATAGCCATTCAATAGCTAGAAATTTAGCAGTAGGAGATAACAGCGTGAACTTCAGCATACTGCTGTGTAAATAATGAGGGAATTCCTTCATCCAGTATTAAGATAGGCTTATGAAGTCTATGTTAGAATATCCCTGAGGATGAAGAAAGCTTTTTCGAATTCGTTTCCACACTGTATATCCATTGGTTTTTGGTGGTCTCTCGAAACAAGAGAACGATGTTTTTGCGTTTAGATGTCCTGCAAATTGTCATGGTTCTAAGACTCAGACATGTTTGAAGCTACAAGCGCGCGCGCCCATTGTACAAAGAAAGAGCAAATTTTAGGATAAACTAACTTCAATACGAACAAAGACGAGTTGTCCTATCGCGCTACGGTTAACCTAGGCAAGATCTGGAGAAGCCTTGAGAATTCCTTTTACGTACAGTAAACTCCAGTCCAATTCGAACTGCTCTGGGGGATCGTAAAGATGTTCGACTTACAAAAAGCTCGAATTACAGAGAATCAAATTGTAGAGGTTTTTGTTCGGAGATTTCAAAGGGACCTGAACATTTTTTTCGAATCAGCAAAAGCCCGAGTTACACGAGTTCGATCTTCTCTCCTCATGGGGTGGAAATCTTGGCTGCTCAGCTATTCTAGTACCAGCGCCTTCGTATTTATTCCAGCCATTTTTTCTTTTTTTCGTTTTTTGAGTGGGTGAAACTATAAGAAGTAAGGATGCAAATCGTTCAGTTGTTGCTGCTCTTCCCAAGATTATGTGGGTTTTGTAGCACAGTTAGATATGTAGTTGATTCCTTTCTATGCTGTTTTTCATTCTCTAATGTCCGTTCTCTGGAGATTCCGCTCAACAAAGCACTGTTTTGTAGAGGTATCTGTCGTTATCTGTTGTTCACATTACTGTTCAGCATGCGTCCTTGCTATGTCTAGCTTTCGTAGGGGCACCTCTTCGGAGGAGTGTCTGTTCTGCAGATTTGTCCTTTCTATCGATGCATTTCCTTCGGCAGAGGCACCTCTTCGGAGGAGTGTCTGTTCTGTAGATTTGTCCTTTCTAACGATGCATCTCCTTCGGCAGAGTTGCCTCTTCGGAGGAGTGTCTGTTCTGTAGATTTCTCCTTTCTAACGATGCATCTCCTTCGGCAGAGGCACCTCTTCGGAGGAGTGTCTGTTCTGCAGATTTGTCCTTTCTATCGATGCCTCTCCTTCGGCAGAGGTGCCTCTTCGGAGGAGTGTCTGTTCTGTAGATTTGTCCTTTCTATCGAGGCGTCCCTTCTACAGATGTGTTCCTTATATACCTTCATCCTTTCGTAGCCTGTCTTGCAAAGTCCGTGCTATATGGGCGCCCATCGTATTGACATAATCCCGCTTACTCCTCCCGCACAATGATGATATTGGTACAAACTGATCTCAAGTTGTCGACGAATGAGTGTGAGTTGCAAATAGAATGTACAGGAACATGCATTAGCAAGTCCATACCTAACTCAGAATGACTAGAAGAGTCTCACGCTGTAATAAGTTGCAAATTAATGTGTCGTAACGTTTCTTGAAGAAAGCCTCTCACAACAGCATGACTTTATAATACGTTGTTCTGGTTTTGAAGTGCACTGAAGCCAATAGCACTACTCTGAAAACTGTGATCAGATACACAAAGTTATGATACGACTACAACAACAGCAATGATAATTGTGATAATGTCCCAAATCTTAGTTTCAGAGTACCCCATTGGATGTGATCGCTCAATAAGTTTGTAATATGACGTTCTGTTTGTTTTGTGCTGTTTCTCGATAAATTATTTTACCCCTATACGATTCTGCTGCGTCACATCATATCAGCTGAGAGTATTCGCAGATCCTTCGTCTTCTGCTCCTTCCTTCCAGCCATTCTTCTTCTAATTAATGCAGCAATCTAAAAAAGCAGCATTTGTTATACCGTCATGCCGGAAAACTCTCAAGGAAAAAATTTGTTGGGGTGGAGATATTTATATACCGTATTGTCTTAAATAAAAGCCACCCTTGAATAGAAGCCGCATTTTCCCCCTCTGAAAATGATAGAAGCCATGCATTTCTTTCCTCGTATGATTATGATTTCTACTTCATCTTCCTCAGCGTTGCAACCAAAATAATAAAAGCCTCCCTTGAATAAAGGCCCTGCTCCTTTAACTGAGTTGAGATTCTGGCTCGATATCCTGCACAGAATATTTCTCCCAGTATGAATACGGCGCGCAAAATGGTCATCACGGACTGTGTGCAGGGTAATGTATACCTGTGCCTCCAATGCTAATTCGGAGGATGTCGAGAAACTGGGATTCTAGGCGCAACTAAAGCTGCTTAACCTCCCTGAATGTATGAAAATTCATAAGTCAGGCAAGAAACTAGGATTCTTTAGAGGGCAGGGCTCTGTGCCGCCAAAAGGACCAATAGGAATATCATTCAAAGGGGTCTAGCCTGGAATTACATTCTTCAGATTTAGGAGCGGTAGAAACAGTGAAGTCGTTGGTTGCTAATAAGTTCAGGGTGAGTGCTATTTAAATAAATTGAAATCAAAGAAATTTCTTGTCGCAAAACGAGCAATATCAACAATGTCAAATAATTTCACTTCCAACCGGGAGCTTCGAATTCCCATTTGAGGGCCTACACATTTTTCAGAGGGTTGCACCAACAGCCTTGCTGGAAAATAGATTCATTTTTCTATGGAGCTGATTTTTGACAAAAAGGTTCTAGGAAAACATGCATTGCTCTCCTTGACATGCCCTCATTCGAAACCATGGCTGCAATATTCGGTTATCAATGGGATTAACACAATGTCCCTAGTCCTGTGAACACAAAACTACAGAGGTATGAAATCATTCTAAATCAACCAAAGCTGATTGCACACACTCACGCTTGGGAAAGAAATCAGTGTTAGGGTGATTGTAGTGCAAATGGTGATGGATGAGCCGATGATGCCGCCAGATAGCTCTTGGTTCGGATGTTTCCTTTGGGCGAGTGCTGTGACGGTTGAGATGATGGAGAAAACTGTTACGTTGTAGATGGTGAAGGCAATATTCCGTGACTCATTCACCTCCTTGTACGCGTGTCGCGTCTCGAATGCTAAAAACAGACCAAACGCTAGCAGGACCGCCTTGTAGAAGAGAAGGCCTATGACCCACCATGAATATATATTGCAGTTGCACGCGTAGCTGTATTTTTGTACGATCAGGTCTTTGTCTGGATAAACCTAGGAATTATTGAAAAGCTGAAAATGTGCAAATCGATGAATCGTGTGTGACACTGCGAATTTTTGCAATGGTTATCAATAGTTATCACTGTTAAGCTACAATAAAAAGGACACGTCGACTATAAAATTTTAATGTGAAGACAAAATTTCGATAGAAAATAATCAAATAGAAGCTAGACAAAATGATGTATATTAATTAGTGCCTGGTTAAGAAGCTTTTGGCCTTTGTCTTGGTTGCTTTATTCCGTTGGGGAAACACTGGATGGTAAGTAAGGCTATGTAGACTTGAACAGAATAAACGTGGATAAAATCTGTAAGCTAACAGTCACCCTAAGGGAGATTTAGAGATACCCATTTTACCCGGTATGTCATTGAGGCATCTATGATGAAGACTAACGGGAGAAGATTTCAAATGTCCCCATACTGCTGCAAAGTTTTCGACATCAAAATTTTTTGTAGCGTATGTTCTGAGGAGGGTAAAAAACTTCACTTTGACCAAGACATAGTTTTAAATAGTTCATCACTTTATTGGGCTGTTCTGTCCATGAAGTTGCCAAGAACAGATGAAAGCTGAGATAGGCACAACAACTCATGAAACAAGAGCGCCTATAATCTTTCTGTGAGCACCATGACTTGAGAAATTCAACCACAATAGCAGCTGCCTTAAATGACGGGATGGTTAAAATCTTAATCTTTGTCATACACCTCAAGAGGTACACACCTGTGAAGGTTCCCAAACCACTTCGACTTTGACGGAGTGAACTATATCCCAGACAATCATGTAAGCTGTGTCCAACGCCAAAAGTGTGCCAACCATGCCAAAAAGATGCTTGTTGCTTATCAAGCTGAGCTGCAACGTAAATATCGACTTGAAGAGGCATGTAACGAGGGAGGGTTGATGGAGAAAAAGTTGCGGTGAATATTAGTCAAGGATGCCAAGACATTAGTGAAGCTGAGGATAAATCCTACCAAATGATAATTTTTTAAAGGGAGGAATAGCTTGATCAGCTAATCAATCAATCAATCAATCAATCAATCCATCAATCAATCCATCAATCAATCCATCAATCAATCAATCAATGAATTATCAATCAACAATCAATCAATCAATCAATCAGTCGATTAATCCTGAAATTATCGATAATTCAATCACTCAACCAATCAATCTGACTATTGCTAATTTATCACAGGCCTAATTGACATAGCAAACTAAGAACAAATCAATTTGTCAAATGACACTAAATTGGCCATAAATCAACAAATCAACCAATTTATCAATCAATCAATCAATGAATCAACCGATCCATCTATCAATCGATCAATCGATCAATAGAATCACCTTTGGGAGTGGTTTAGATTACTGCTTGATAAAATCGAGATGAAATCAATATCAGTCAGTTATTCTATTAGGTAAATCAATCATTCAATCAATAAAGTCATTTTCTAGCGATGTAGATGATTCTTCAATCAATTTTCAGACAATTCTATTCAACATAATTGGTTGATTTCTATACAAAATCTCATAATCTACTAGGAGATTTACAATAGAAATCTGTTGGAGATTGCGATTTTTCGACCTATGGAAAATCAAATGTAGATCAACAAATCATCAAATCAACGAAGTCAAATCAATGAATCAGTAAATCAAGCAAAGGAAGTCACTTACGTCTTTGCGTAATAGTTTGTTGGTCATGATTCGAAACACTCTCCAGTTCTTCGCAAACATGGAGCCATACGTGCAACTGAATCCAACAGATGATATCCAAAGCTTTGCCTAAATTCGAGCAAAAAGCAATTTAAAAAGATTGAAATCAAAAATAGTTTCAACTATTTACTGAAGCAATCATCTAACATCCTCTGCACAAGGCGAAAAACAACGCATCATCCATCCCTCATATCATACGTGTGTGCCGACGAATGGAAAATATCTCTTGATTGCTGGGATAGGGCCGTATAAACGATTTTGGGGCCCCTGGGTTCGCTGGTGTTATGGGCCCCTCCCACGTACACACATACTGGTATTGTTCATGAGGTGAAATGATAACTAAGCAAAGAATAAGCGAGAAAATAACTAACCAGGATAATCGCCTACATGCTAACCCGTCGACTGTGATACTACTTATGGACTACCTAGTCTTACACTTCATTTTTACCACAATTTTGAAGAATCCTCCAGAAAAAACGCGGCCCCTAACCGCTTATGGGCCTCTGGGCACGTGCCGACGTACCTAGTACAGCCTTGTACAGTTAGCCTTCTCTTTCTCTTTTCTTCCTTTTTAAAATTCAAAGCTAATTTAAGATAACAGGCTCAGAAGGTAAAAGCAATTACACTGACTAGCGGGGGTCTCCTGGTGGAGTGGAAGTGAGCTACACAGTGATTGCAATATGCGTTAGCAATGCACCAAGTCGAGGATCTTCAGATTGTCTACAAGGATTTCATTGAAACGCTCCTTTCTGCGTGACATCAAGGAAGTTCTTAAAGCCGTTGTTGAATGATTAACTTTGACATGAAATCAGAATATAAGCTGAATGGCAAGCACAAGATTCCATTTGTAAAAAAAGAATGTATAGTTCAGCTACATCTTCTGATCAGAGAAGAAATAGCTAGAGGGAGGGGTGGAGCTGTCGCAACCCCCCCCCCGAACTCATCGCCACTGGTCTTAGTACTCTAAATGTCCGTCTATACGATGAAGCACCTTCACCTTCATGCAAAACATCGTCAGGAATCGTTGAACATGTGCTGGAAGATGTTGAAGAGCAAATTTTGGGTCCTGTGGACCACTTCTTGAAGCTTGTGCTTGCCATTATATCACTGTGAGAATAATACTGTACCTTGCAAATCAAAGCAATGCTGTGGTGGGTATCCAGAAAGCTCTCGGTGCCAAGAAGGCAAACAGTCGAATAAGACAGTACGCATCCAACTGTTATGACGACATTCATCATGGGGCTTGACTTTTTGATTTCCCTATCGAGAAAAATTTGCTTGAAAAACGTTCTATCAAAGACTATTTGCAACTTGAAGCGAGCTAATTCCTTCTAACATCGTTAATCATTGTGCTCGCTTCATACATTTGGTCGTCCATTCCTTCATTGTTTCATTCATGCTAGTTGAGTATCTATGAATTGTTTCATGTTTTTTATACATGCTCTCATTCAATCGTTCAGTTATTTGTTCATTCCATTGCTACTAATCCACATCTGGGTATCGATTGTCCGATATAGGTATTGCGGCATGACGTAAGTAAGACGCCAAATAAAACATGGCAGGAATCGGTGGCAACTGCAAAGTGTCTATACTTACTCAGAACGCCAATGTCTCTTCATGGTGAGTAGAAGAATGGACGAAATGAAGATTCCAATTCCGCCTATTGTCACCATGGCGAGAGAGAGTCCGTGTGCCATTTTGTATGGTATCTTGACTACTTTCTCCTTATCAAGCGGTGGAAGTTGACCTAAATTTAAATCGGCTGCATGAGAATATGCTCAAAAATTGAAAATGAAACATAATTTTATTAGTGCCTCTCACTGAGATGCATATGCATAACGACAAATTATTGCATAGCGTTGGATAGCATCGAACTACTATTTGCTGCATTGTGTTGTATGACATTGCACTGTGTTGTACAGTGTTACACGGTGTTACATCTTATTGCATCGTTTTGTACTTATCGTGAAGCATAGCAAGGCAGTGCATTGTACAGCTCTGTATCATGTTGTTAAATTGAGACGAGGAAAGAAACAGGCCGTGCTATCTCACAATGCTGGGGCACAGGAAGGTACCTCTTTAGCAAGATGCCCCAAGCGTTCATTCCTTCACATGATAATCTACTACTAAATTCTTCTTCTTGGCTTGCCTTGGCTTCGGGAACGAACATTTAACTAAGGGGTGTCCAGGCACGCTGGTGGCTGAAAAGCCCGATGCGGAACAGACTGGTTCGTCCGCAGTGGCTGCATTGAAAGGTCGCGTCGGGTATGGCTGCTGAGATCCCCGGAGAAAGTACTACTAAATTATTTGACCATAAAAAGAACGCTTATAAATGATTAGGCTTACTGTGCCACTCGAAAGACCTCCTCATGTTCAGAAAAGTGACGTTATCTGTTGTATTGTCATAGGTGCCAACCAAAGTTTCAACTCCGTCTGAAATAAAGAGAAGCTTATTATAGATCCCAAAAAAATCCAACAATACGAGAACAATACATAGAAGCAGCCTCAGTGCAATCTAATGAATCTAAGGAAATTAAATGCAATCCAGTACATTGTCAAACCAAGAAGCGTCTAATGCAACCAAAATCAATTCTTCGGAACCTAACACAATCTAAGACGACCCTAGTGAATCCGAAACAGTCTAATGCAATCTAGAAGAATCTTCTCCAATTCTCTCCCCTCTCTTTGATTAAATGATTACACATATGCTTTTTGAAAAATTACTTTGTGCGATTTTATTGTAAATTCCCTCAAGGTTGCCATGCATCATCAAGATTCTTGTGTTCTTAAAGATTATAATTGTTTGTTTGGAATCATTAGTTCTTGGACATTGCATTATATATAAAGATATATATATATATATATATATATATAAATATAAATATATATCGATAGATATGTATATATATATAAATAAATATATAGATATACATACGTTTGAAGTAATCTATCAATAAATTTGCCTTAAAAGTAGCCTATTTTATGTTCATATATATATATATATATATATAGAATAACGAGAGAGAGAAAAACCAGATATACTGTATATATAGATATTGGCTGTGCCTCCGTGCAATTTCACGCTGGCTACAGGCCTGTGTTCTTTTATCGTGAAAATGTAGATGTTGGATGTCTGTAAGTTATCATTAGGAGATAGAAATGAGAGAAATCTCAGGGATAGACAAAACCAATGCAATGAAGCAGCTGAAATTTTCTCAAGTACGAAAGATAAAATAGAGGCAACATTCACTCACTTATAACTTGCTGCAGTGCAACGTCGACAACTCGCTGGCTTCTTTGAGTAAAGCGTACCAGTCCCTAGAGAAGAGGGTAATCTTATTTTGTTATTGTTAGAAGATCAGAACGAAGTGACGGGGCCAAGTGAGATTGCTACTTTCTCAAAGGGAGGGGAAAACACTATGAAATGTCTAAGTACTAATTTTGATGAATGGGGATGTGGCTCCCATTAGATATTGCAAGGTGTATATTCCACAAATCATAATTCATCCCAAGAACATGCAATTTATAGAATATTGTGCCTTCTTCTTGCTTTCCTGAATCTGACAACTTGCCATCTTTCCAATCCAAGATCAATAAACTCGATTTGATCTCTCGCTCTCCTCTTAGCATTTCGCTTTCTTTCTTTGTTGCGGCTTTGTATAGGTCGCCATTGCCTTTCCTCAAATAACTCACCAAAAAAATCACTATTGGGTTGAGAATTACTGAATCTTATTTTCTGACGAATGACAAACCGAGCTTTTGAAGTGCCTATGATTTCTGAACTTGCAAGTAGCATAGGATAGGTGAGTCGAAGGCCAAACTCGACCATTTCGATGTCTGATTACGCGACTCACACTTCGTCATCCCTCATAAAGGATGCTAAAATAGGGGCCCTATGCCTAGATTTTTCATGAATAGTGGGCTTGGATTGGTGAAGTGTACGAACTCAAAGCACGAGGGCTGTGAGTTCAAATCCTACACGTGTCACATTAGAAACACCATAGGTGAGGAAGGCAATGGAAAAGCACCTCATAAAATTCACTTCCCTGGTAATAACTCAGATCCCTATCTCTGGTTTCTGCGACGCTCGAAATCGAGTATGCTACGCAGTTTGTAGTTTGAAAACGAATGTCTCACTTCTTCAGCTATCTCGAGCCCAGTCAATTTACCATTAATTGAATTAGGAGGGCTGTATTCGCTACAGTCTGCACGGAAAATTCCATGTTTGTTTGCAAAGTTAGAGTAGCCTTAAATAGCTAGAACCTCTTCTAGTCAACTTGAAAAAGATAAATGAAAAATGAATGAAAACTGAATGAAAAATGAATGAAAACTGAATGAAAAATGAATGAAAAATGAGTACAAATGAAAAATGAAAAATGAGTACAAATGAAAAAGGAAAAACGAGTACAAATGGAAAAATAAAAAATGAATGACAAATGAGTACAAAAGAGAAATGAAAAATGAAAATGAAAAATGAATGGGGCAAGCTTTTGCTGAATCCAATATTACTCAATCGTGTATGCAAAGCGTATGTGATGTTTTTTTACCGTTAGACCTTGAAAACTGAGATTCCTAAAGGCTGCTTTGAATATCGCTCCCGCAGTATGGTTTAAGTAGTCCATCTCTTTCCAATTGACCGTTTCAAAAGTATCCCGTATGACGAGACCGAGGGAGATGACAGCATCAAATGCATAAGGGCTATACGTTCTGTACTGCCTGTCGTTTTTCTTCGCTGTTCTGATGAGCCGCTCACTCAGCTCATATGTTGTCTACGAAAAAAAGAAATTAATTTGAACTGTTTGGATTCAGTTAAGCAGGTCTGTTGCTGTGGATGGAGAGGGGCATTATGGCATCCCAGTCTGCTTGTAAACTTGCAATCCACTGGAATGACCAGGAATTTCCTGCGTTAGTCTCGATTCCACCGGGAAAGAGCAGACAACGGAGTGGAAGATGAGAAAAGAAAAGCAGGTGGGAAAAACAAGTTGGGAGGACAAGAAGCATTGTGTTGGATAACTATGTATCCGTGTATCTATCAACTGAACGTCAAACTTAAGAATGCGAAGTCTCCAAAACCACAACATTCCAGCACCCCTTTGAAAGCAGCTTAGGGCCTTTTTCTTCTTGCAATCTAATGCGGCTTCTAAGAGCAGCCCTGAGTCATTTCTGCACGTGTACCGTTTGTTCATGACTTTAATTTCTTAAACACAGTTTCCTAGCCCCTCAAGCAAATCGTATCCTTTTCACGGTCAGTTTTAACGGGAAATCTCACTGCCAACGTGGTGTAGTGTTGCAACGTGTGCTGGCTCATTAAGCAAGGGTAGTGAGTTCGAAGCCTGCAGGTGTCGCAATAAAAGCGCCATTGGTGAGGAAGGCAACGGAAAACCACCTCATAAAGTCCACCTCCTTAGAAAGAACTCAGTGCTCTGTCTCTGGTTTCTGCTATGCGATATCGATAAATCACTGCAGTTTTATTGTGTTGCCGTTGCTACTACATACCTCTCCAGTGATGGTAGTCTCATTCTTTACGATGTAGTTCAGTTGACCAGCTGTTATCACCAGGTTGGAGGCTATTTTGACTTCGGCCGGTGTACACTCTAGGAAGTCATCCTTCTTTATCAGTCGGTTCCTGATGTTTCCGTGTATAATCCACATATACTTTGCACCGTATATTCCAAGCTTGTACGCCTAAAAAAGGAGGTCGGAAAGATTATTGGAAGATGCCCATTTTGCTAACGTTGACTCAGGGCTGTCGATCAAGGGCTCTGCGGGGTTAGCCCTTTCATTATTTTTCAAAGACATTTGGTGGCTGTAGCCCCCCTTGTTGTTCCGACTTTCTGTAAGAATCCTTCGCGCTCTTGTTTATTTACCGGCTTCATGGCTTCACCTTCTTACTTTGCCAATGGCTTATTGTTTTGGCAATGATTTATTGTTTTAGAGGAACACATGTTGAGGTGATGCTTCCTTATTTGGCACATTGCAACTTCACCTCGTTCGTAGATCCTCCCACTTATTCATTTGGCTCTAAACCACTGGGTAAACTTCACTCAATGACTTTAAACAATACGAGACCAAGCGCAGTAAGTAGTTAAAGCTGATTAGGATATAGCGTCACGCAATAACTAAACAATTATCGTCATCTACCCTGATGAAAGGAAATGCTTTTGCCAATCCAAGGTCCTAGCAATAGAAGTTGAACATTTTCTAAGCTTAAAACTGTTCACTGATTTCATTTCGAGCTCAGCAGAAGCCTAAAACAGGCCTCCGACTTCTTTAAAGGGAAATGAATTTCAATTCAATGATAACCTTAAGCAGAATCAGAGCTGAGATCGGCAGGTGTCGCAAAACACTGTTCCGATTGAAAAGCTGTTCCAGCATGCACTGCGAATGTGCAACGAGAAGACAATGGAGCATATCGCACCCATTGTCCTTCAGTGACCCCCCTCCCCAAAAAATTGCAGCAACTGGCAGCGACGTCCCTGGGTAGGGATCGAAATGCAAATGTTTAAAGAAGATGGACAGGATAACAATAGGTACTATTCGCGATAATGAACCTTGCTTATCTTGAACTTGAAGATAACTTGATAATAAAACTAATTTGAAAAGAAAAGCTTTATAACGGCATGAGAATGTCTATGGGAGGGTGAATTGACGCGGCTCATACGTTTTTTTGCTAGTGAATTATGTCGAGGAAAGGCAATGGTGAACTACATCAATCCTCAACAAAAGGAGAAAGAAGAAAGCGAAAGGCTAAGAGGAGAGGGAGACTGTGTGCACGCCTGACGCAAGCATTTTGGCATTGCACAGCTAACAATGCATCAGCTATCACCGAGGAAGGTGAACGAATACCAGCTCATGAATATCAAATTCCCTAGAATAGACTCAAAGCCCTTGCTCTGTGTTTCACTACGCTTGACGTCGAGTGTGCTGTGCAGTTTACTTCTATCGGACAGCCAGGGTACCCATTTGGATATTCGGAAAATAGGATTTGCCCAGCCTGTTAGTCTAGGCCAGGGGTGGGCAAACTTTTCAGCACAAGGGCCGGAGTCACAAATTTCAAGCTTTAGAGGACCGCACAGCAAGTTGCCAAGGCTGTTTCAAAATTAGATTGTCCCGCAATAAAAATGAAATATATGCTTAAATCTTTTGAAAACATAATCCATTCTCAGTACGGTGAAACTTTACATGTTTATAAAGAATTTATACGGTATCAAGCGATTAGAAAATGAGAATAACGGGAGAGTTTTTGCTTGATACAAATTCTTGGCGGGCCACAAAAATGGACTCGGCGGGCCGTAGTTTGCCCATCCCTGGTCTAGGCGTATTATATCATCATTAAAAAGTGGAGCGACACTGGCTACACATTATACTGAGCTATTCGAATTTTAACTATTTTATTCCTTTTTCTTTCTATTATCTTGTATTTATTAGCTATTTACATGCTTTATCATTGCATTCGAAGCCGATGGCCAGTTGCACACTACATGTCACTAGAGAGGTGTATAATGTCATATGAAACTATGTCATATGAAGTAGTTTCAAAAAAACGATCAACGTTTTCTAAAAAAGCTAACTTCAATCTCATCATCATCACCTCATCTGACTTCAAGTTAATTGTTAATTTCCACAGGGTTTTTATGTGACTCCATGCTCCCTGTGACACCTTTGCATTCTGTGCTGCATTTCTTTAATTAGCATGTGAAAAAGATTATCATAATCGAGGAACTTACCGAGCAAAAAACCCGCCTTGCAATCACTGACAGGAAATCTCCAATGAATATCTTTACATTCTGCTCCTAATAGAAATGGACGAAAGTTAGAAGAACTCGACTGGAAGTCAATTGCCAATGAAAGCAGCAAAGTGTTCAAATGCAATGACTCTTTACTCTGCATTTATAAGACATAGAAAGTGTCACTAAGTCACAAATGTCAAGTGGAATGTCATGCACGAGGAAAAGAGCAACTTTGGAGATTATCTTTGGAAGCTTCTTGCCCTCCTTTTCCAATCCATTGGTACTTACCTTCAATCTTAGCTGCGATAAAAACGAGCATTGAGGTAAGATTATGTTTTGTTTTCTATGCCACAAATTCTTTAGTTTATTGAACGTAAGATTATATTTAAGATGCCATCATAGATTATTTAAGGCCAAACCTTGAACTTTTGAAGGACCGGCTTCATGTCATTGTCCCATCTACTAACTCCAAATGGGCCAACAACGGTGTAGCCCATTCTAATGAGCCTCTTGTGCAGCAGTGATGATGCCTAGTGAAAAACAACACTGGTCATTTAAAGAAACAGAAGTCCAAGCAATACTCTCATCGAAAGATCTAGCAAGTGTCACTGGAGCATAGACCATCACTAATGCGCATAGTACGTATCTAGTAGTATATTCATCTTGCATTGCTTCGCAATTCGTCTCGCTTCGGAAATCTGTGAGGCAAAGTCAATTCAGAATAAAGCCCTTCACTCATAATTTTTTGGTGAATTGGGCTGTACCGATCCCGTTTCTACAGGCTTTGAGCCACATAGCTGTGAAAGTATAACAAATGCCACCGTTGAGGGCTGGCCATCTGGTAGTACTGTCTGTTTGGCTCCCATGCTCGTTGCCAAAGTGCTTAATGTTGAGTAGAACAATGGCATGTAATACTTCTCAAGTTTCTGGCATGGGTCGACCGGGTATCAATCCCTCACCTGCTGTGTACAAAGCAAGCATTTAATTACTGGGCCATGAACGTGACTGCGTGCTTTTAATATCGCGATATCAAGGACACATTTAACAAGTACACGCGCAGGCGTCTTGAAAAGCAAGGCAAAGCAAAGCAGAGAGAAACTTCTATTTGTTAATGCAGACTGTGTATATGGCAGCTATACAGCTGATGTAGGCCTGCAGCATTATTGCTCTTCTGATATACGAGTACTACTTTACTAGAAGGCTTTCATCTTCGACTCCAATGGAGTGCCACGCCGATGACGAGAAGCTCCTTGCACTGTGCTCTCCAGTGTACATCTAGTGTGAATGCTAGTCTTGATTCTCGATGGACTCACTGAGATGCGAAACCAAGACATGGCCATTCAGTTTAAACAGGATGCTGTTGGAACATTGATCATAAACGTTCTATTGCCCTATCTCTGTCCAACAGCAATAGGTATCTGGCGTATAGACGGGACCTTGTTGTGGCGAGGAAAGGAACTAGCTACTCTACCTCCCAATGCTGTGGTTCAATACGGTACCTCTCCAAAAAGATGCTCCATGACGCTCATTTCGATTATCGGACTCAAACGTTTTACCCCATCATATCTAAATCCTGTACTTCTACTAGCTAAAAACAACTTTACTTTAAGTTGGTCGAAAAAGCGTTCTCAGAGCTGAGCTGTATTGTTACTCGGTTCAGTTGCGTCCTCTGCTTTACTCTCTCCGGCTTGGAAAGATTGGAACTAGGCCGACACCTATCACACTCCTCCCCTGAAAATGGCAAATCTCTACTTACCAGCGACAAAGGAGCATCATCCCTGTCATAAATCATGCCAACCTTTCTCCAGTTGTATGTTTCAAGTAGTTTTACTTTGGCTCTGTTGAAGATCTGCGTTGATGGGACTGTTCTGAACAGGTACGGAAACTGCAGTAAGTTATTGAAATATGCGTAGGTAGACGCAAACGAAACCTGAAAAACAGATGTGAATACTGTGCTCAATAATCACTTTGACCACGTGCGTGCAAGCAAGCGGTTCTTTTCAACGACACGAGATAGTTAATTACACACTTAACATAATTGAGCATATAGCGAAGTTTGGTCGACGCTAATTCACTCATAGTTTTCAAAATCTGCTTCCGTGGGCCCAACGGGAGTCATTCTGCCCAAACTTAGTCCAAGTTCCCTTCGGAAGTTCATATATTTATGGGGGGAGGAAGGCTCTATCATGCATTCATACATTGCCGTTTCTGTGCAACAAAATTTAAACCAGCAGAAATACTTGTTTTCTAGCACCTGGTGCATAAAAATGTCCATTAGATCCACTCAGTGCTCATGGAGAGATGGCGCTGCGACGCGTCAGACCTCTGCTAGTGGGATCTCCCTCGAGACATAGCCCATTTACTCGATTGCATCACACAGCCTTTGACGTGCACCTTGGAGAACGCTTCCCTGCCAACTGAAGATGAAGTAACTGAGGTCGGTTGCCTACTCGGTTTACAGCGTAGCAGAAGCCATAGAAAGGGCTCTGAGTTTTTCTAGGGAAGTGGACTTTATGAGGTGGTTTCCCGTTGTTTTCCTCACCAATAGCATTTTATCGTGACACATGGAGGAATCGAACTCACAATCCTTGTGGCCCGAGTCCGCATGCTTAACCACTACACCACAACGCAGTTTTTACTATTGCCAGACACCGGCTAAATAGCATTTGATGTACATATACAGTACACGGTGTAGGTTAAGAGACACGATAATTATTACCCAGTGAGTCAGTTCATGCCACGCGTCCATGTTGAACAAAGGCTGGCAACATATTCACCGGGTCAGTTTGAAAGGCTTGTAAAGTACAGATCGGTATATTTGCGCAAGAAACTCTTACCTGAGGCACGGAGAAGAGTTGAAGAGCTTCCGCGATTGGTAGCAATGCTTTTGTGAATGCCGGTCCCAGAAATGCTACCTTTTTCGGCTCACTGTTCAGCAGGGAGCCTAGATGACCTATGGCATACGCAGCCATTCCCTGTAATGAAAATGTCACCATTGCTAACTCATTGTAGATAATCACTGTGTTTTATATGAAATAGAGCTGGCAGCCGATTTAACAGAATGTTCTGCTAGGAATCTCAAGACTTCTAATTAATATTATAATAAATATTATTGTTAAAAATTCATATTAAGTTAAGATAGCTAGCAGTTAATTAGCACCAGCAACAAGCAAAAATTGAAAACCAATTAATTACGGCCCAATACATTGTTTCTAAAAAGCTTCAATATTTTCTTAAAATAATATTTCAGAGTTCAAACTTGTTGGATAACTATGCTTTTAGATGTAAAGTTCGCCTTCAGCAGTGAACTTAGTCTGAAAGTGGTTTTTTGATCTTTCGAAAACATTGAAGGGCTAGTTTATTATTGCCTGCTTCACTTCCATATTCAGCTTGTAGCTTTCATTCTCAACCACAATAATTCACGCAAAATTTGTTTAAAGAATAACCAAGGGCGCAACATGATTTTCGAGTCAGCAGTAGCATGGCCACATTTGGGATCGAACCAACTACCTAACGCAGTTAAATGAATACCCCAGTAAGTAGAAATTGGCTGTGCATTTGTACTGTCGATGGGATACACATAGAGACTCGTGGAAATTTTTGTCAGCATTTTCTAGACCGTGGGATGAATAGCACAAACAAATAGTGCAAAGATAGTTCTATAAGATATCGAAATAAAGCTTGGGGGTTGCAAATGTGCTTCTCGGCTTTCTGCTCTGTAAAAAGCGGCTTATTCTTCATGTCAACTGCTGCGAATGCTAGTAAACTTCTTAATACTCTTGTTTCGATCAGAACTGTGCGATTCCTTGTTATGAATACATGTGGGATGAGAGTCGCCTTACATTATATGACTTGGCTTATATGACGTAATGGGACGCATGAATGCAGTGCGGACTGTACATTGCATGCCTGCGTCGTCACACCTCCCTCTTCATTTCCGATGCCATATACAGTAAAAACCCGCAACTAAGAACCTACATTTTTAGGAGTTGGCCTAAACAGGTTCGTAAATAAATGGTAGTTAACGGAGTTTTAGGCTATTTAAGTTCTTAAAATGGATTCTAAAATCCAGGACAAAAAGCAATTAAAACACAGCTGCAAACAAGTCGGTAATCAGCCGAAATTTTTATTTTTTTAGCCCCATGCCAAATGTCGCCTCCCCAAAACGTTAAAGATTATATCAAGTTATACATTTATATCTTTTTATATGTTCAAAGCCAATTCAGTGTTAAAATGTGTAGTCTTCAAGTCGTTGAGGCTTGATCTTATCATCACCACTTCCATCCATTTTAGAAAATACGAACCTGTTTTAAATTTCTTAGGCTAAATAGGTTCTTGTTTATAGGGGTATAATTGACAAATTTTAGGCTAACAGGTTCTTAATTTTTAGGTTCTTAGTTGCGGGTTTTTACTGTAACTTGTCTTTTTCAAAGGGAGAATCAGCAAAGTTGATCCAATCTCCCTCTCTTTCTAGCGTTTTCTCTTTCTTCCCTTTTTGGGACTTTCTGATGCGCAACCAGGGCCGTTCTCACCATGAAACGCTACAAAATTTTGATAAAATTGCTAACCCCCGTTCAAAGGCAATATCCATAACATTCAGAAAAACCTACTGAGGTATCTCCGCAATCCAGTTCCATGGTGTAGTTATCCGGTATTATTCCATTTTCATTGATCCAGTCTCTTGCCATCTCGATTGCTGTTGCATAGCCAAAGTAATCCCCCTCCGAATAACCCGGTATGAAGCAGCCCACACTGAGTACTTTATTTTTCTCCTCTATTCTCGCAGCTGAGGCTGGTAGTGTGGCAAGAATTATGATAACAAGAAGATTCACTCTCGGCTTACTTCGGTCGATTCTGCCAAACAGGCTTAAAAATTTCCCAAACGTAGAGCGCACGTGGTTAATGCTTGGGCGAGAGAGGATGGGTCGCTTCGCAAGTGGCCAGCCGCAAATCTCTCTTTCACACAGCTCCATCGCTTCAACTCGAGCAGATTCTAAAAAATAAAGCAGTTAGTTATTGGAATTCAGCCCGTATAGCTATCCAGTGTTGTAAATTCAAATGATATTCTCAGTTATATAGATCTTATTATGATTCTTCAACTTTTTCTGCTCGATGTGTTTGTCTAGTTGTTAATGCCAAAGGCGAAGAAGGCAGTAGATTTCTCGTTGCATTCTACGGGACCGTTTGGAACCGTCCCATATGGAACCGCTTCATTTAGGTACGGATGGGGCTCGCACTTCCACCGGGCCGGATCCATTCACAAGTGAAACTGTGCAGGCGACGTGTGCTTCGCAGGCTCACTGACCTGTGGGGAAAGGTCGGAATGAAAACAATCAAAAAGAAGCTGCAAGGAAACACGCGTCAAAAGATCCAAAGATAAGACTCAAGAGTGGATATGGCAGAAAAAGTTTTCAGTTGGATGGAAGAAGAGACTGCTCTTCTTCTAAAAGTAGCGCTTGAATGCAAGACCGCGAAATTAGCAGAAGGGAAAAACTGGCAGACAATTCGAGCAAAATACGAGGACTTAGTTGCAGCATTCGCAAATACGTAATTAGCTGAAGGGGGCAACAGGGAGGGCTTATCAAGATTAATAAATGCCAAAGAGATGTTCACCAAGGAAATAGCTAATGCAAGACTATCAAGACAAGCTTCAGAAAAGCTGTCGACAGCGGAAGAAAGAGTGGTGGTGGGAGAGTCGGATGGAACCTGTACGATGGATGTTATGAGTTATGGTCAGGCTCCCCTGCAGTACAGTTTTTAAATCATGGTTTGGAAACTGAGTCAGTGATTGAGTTGGATAACACCAAAGTAGATAATACCAGTGAATTCGCAGCCACCGCAACTAATGAAAGTATATAAAGAACTGGTGATTCAAACAATGAAAGTTGAGAGATGAAACATTGCTTACATTAAAAACGTAGACTGGGGAAAAATAAACGTATTCGTGAATTCATCATCATCGCAGTTCAGGCTAGGTTTCGTTTCGTCTCGAAAGTGATCAAAGTTCAGAGTTGGCGCCAAGCGTGTCCTGTGGTCTCTCATTGAAAACATCTTCTTGCCTCGTTTCCCATCCGTATCGATTTGGAACCGTTCCACCCGTTTCCACGGTACCGGTTCCAAACTGGACCTACTTCGTAAGTGGACCCATTTGGAACCGCTAATCGTACCCATAATGGAACGGTTCCAAATGGAACTGGTCTCGTGGAAACGTAGCCTAAGGCTAATATAGTTGCTACTATTATCTAATTGTCTTTATGTAGCATTTTTTTGTAAAAACTGCCAGTACTCAAATTAATTCACTGCGGAAGAAGAGGCAAATGCATAACGTTATGGAAGCATATGAAATCAACTTTCAATCTAGCAAGACTCAACGCTGGGAGTTGCGTATCTTGCGCGCTTGTGAGGATCTTTCTGAACGATTTTAATAAAAAATGGCCACTGAAGATTGATGACTTTGTATTTATCAAGGCCCCGTTCGTCCGCAAACAGTGAAACTATCTGTCCGGTAAATGTTCTACTGCTGATTCCACCCTCTGAAATCTAATGATATTTGCGGTAAAAGATCCATACAATTCAGTTTACGTCGGTATATGAATTAAACTAGTAAATCAATAAGACAATAAATCGACAAATCAAGCTTCGAATATAGAACACAGCAATGAAAACTACAAGTACTGCCTTCCACTTGAATCTGGCCTGTTTCTCCCGTAGGAGACTAAAACCTACTTTTCTACTTTGCTTCCTATTTTTAAAAGAAAGAGTTCTTCACTTTGATGACATGCTAATAGTGCAACTTGTAATTGGTGTCCATGTCATTGAGCTTGTATTGAAGTCATCTTCTGTGTCGTTTGTGCCATCATCATTGTCAATATCAACTTGTTTTGGTTTCGCTTTTTTCTTTCTTCCTTTGTTGGGGCTTTGTATAGGCCACCATGGCCTTTCCTCAACATAACCCACTATAAAAGAAAAAAATTGTGACTGCTCAATTTTTTCATCGCTTTGCGAACCAGTATAAATTCTGCCAAGATGAACGTGTGTGTGACAAAATTTTCGTCTGCGCCTAAAGGGAGGTTTTCTCTACAACTTCTGTGGCTTGTTGTTCCATTTAATGCCGATTCCTGGCTGCGTCCTCGAAGAAACCTGGAGTTGTGCCCCCCAGCCCAAGTCATCTTCTGTGTCGTTTGTGCCATCGTCATTGTCAATATCAACTTGTTTTGGTACAAATTTGCAATGTGAGACACCTTAGTTAATCGCATGGTTCTTTAGTGAGTAATGTTGGTGAAAGGTCATAGTGTCCAATACAAAGCCTCAACAATGGAGGAAAGAAGAAGGTGAAAGGCTAACAGGAGAGAGATAAGATCAAGCATATCGATCTTGGATTTGAAAGAGGGCAAATTGCAGGCTTCGGGTGAGGAAGAAAGCAAGATGCTCCATGAATTGCACGTTCTTGGGATGAATGACGATCGGTAGGACAGGGTTTGTAGATCAAGTAGTGAAGTGGATAGCTATGGCTGATGGCAGCTGTCACACATAATGTTGTTTTTCGTATCTCAGACCTTGGGTCAGGCCGATGCACAGACACCTACTTCCTCGAAATATGTACCAACATTGATTCAATGTAGGAAAACTAGTCTTGGATTCTTTCCGCGCAATGGCCTACCTACTAATCTAAACTCAACACGGTGCATTGATTAAACATAAATGAAAAGCATGCTCCGCAGAGGCATGACATTATGTCGCTGCGAAATACTACCAACGTATCTAGTTATCAGAGTATGAAATAAACTGTATTCTTCGGAAAATGTGTATTCCTCACGAGCTATCCTTCTCACCGGTCTTTCGCATGGCCAAGGTAGTGCGTCATTTGTCGCCATACCGAGAGAACTTCGTCAACAGATGTGTGAGGATAGCTCAGTGGTAGGATACGCGCTCCCAGATAAAATGATAAATGGGGCCGTGCTCTCCTTGCGTCGAAAAACTCATTCAGGTCGAGGAGACTCTCCAACCCTTCGTAATTCCAAACTTAGGAATCACGAGGCTTGGCCACGTCGAGAGGAAGGACCTGGACACTGCTCGATAAGCAAACAGCTTCTCAGCGTCCAAATTTATCTTAAGGTGCCAGGTAGATAGAGTTCAAGAAATGAATGGGAAACCACGTGCTTCTTGGGATTGATGAAGATGAAGGAGCACTGCGTGCCACCTCTTCATTGCCTCCCCCAAAGTATTGCTCCCCCCAGTGCTTAAGCCTCCCTGTTGATCGTTTTTCTACTTTTTCTTAAGCCAAGCTACCATGTTTACCACAATTTGGGATGTTTAATGGAAATTTGGCGGGAATTTGTGACATAACTTGTTCATTTTCTTTTTTACGAGCGAAAGTTAAAGCGTTACAGAAATTTTTCAAAACAAGTGTTCCTATGTTGGGGGTTTGTATAGGCAACCATAGCCTTTCCTCAACGTATCCCACTAAAAAAAAAAGGATAAGAAAATTTACGCACGGAGAAGGGGTGGCATCACAAATGTCGTCAGTTTGAATCCTCTACGCGTCAAAATAAAGATGCTATTGGCAAGGACGGCAACGGGAAACCATTTCATTAAGTGGACTTCCCTAGAAAGGACTCAGAGCCATTTCTTACTTTCGCAGTTTCTACTACGATCAAAATTAAGTATGCAACGCAGAAAAGCTAATAGAATATATAAAAATATTTGTTGGGTTGGCAGCTATAATAAATAGGAGACCGTGAATCAGTGAAGCAATTGAATATGAGTGACACGAACTTAACTTCGTTGCTTTCTCTCATCGCTGACTCCATGTTCTTTGCTCAGGAGCGTCGAAAAGAGGGGTAGGGGTATAGGTGGTAAGAAGTCCAGAGTCCGCGGCTGGAAGGCACCCGTAAATCTCCAGCCAATATAAAGTGGTTATCACTGTAAAGCCTCATGCATAGGAAATATCCATCTCAATGCTTCAAAGTTTTTGTGGCCGTGCCTTCGAAATTCATTCCAAACCCAGCTCCTTGGAGCCCGATCTTACAAAATACGACATGGCCCGAGATGGCTCTCTACTGCCCTGTCTTTGCTGCTTTTCTTCCCTCTATTATCTCGACTCTCTCATACCAGAGCCATTTGGTCACTATGCATTGCTTTGACTTTGGTATGAACTTTTATTCGCGGTGATTTTTACCTTGCCTCCCAACTCGATGTACAGCTAATCTAGGCAGTATGCGAGACAGCAAGCTTACTTATTGCTTATTTTTGAAAGTTTCAGCTAATGTTATAAGTCGGTGTTATTTTTTACCTATTGAGACGTAGGTTTTACAGTTGGCATCTCTCGTAATACCTTTATATTTGCACGCACAGCAGAGGTTTGTAAATTGTCTTCACGGCTTGTAAGCGACATCTGCAGTGGGAACTAGGTGTCTGCATGTTTTTCCCCGGTGTGGATGGGACCTGTGACTCATCTTAGTCGTAGCTGCTTTTGACAAAAAGAAAGATCTGCCAGAGTTCTTTTTGATGTATTGAGGCATCCACTCTGCACTGCGCTTTTCGTCGAAGAATTCGAAATTCAAAAGTGAGTTTAGATTTGGACGTGAGCTGCTTATATTATTCTCATGCATTGGACATGCCAAACCAGAATTGAAACCATTGGCACGAGTTGCGGATTGAAAACTGACCATCGGTTTGAAAACGCTAAATATAAATCTGATAAAAGGGTAAACATAACAGGGCTGATCGGTGAACATCTTTATTGAGGCATCGGCAAATAAAAGGTCATAGATCTTTTCGAGAATCGTATAGCTTTAGTAGAAAGCTTTTTACCTACTGTTTCTGAACAAAAATAGTCGACTTTGAAATAATAACATCTATAGTCTGAATCAATCGTAAATGAAGACAGAACAATATAGATTTAATCGGCACGAAGCATAAACTGCGGTCTTAGGATTGCTAAAGTATTCATAAAGGTGTCATCTACATATCAAAAAATTTTTAATGGAAATTGTCGTAAGAAACGTACCTGTTTATCGCAAAGTTGTCGGGAAATTCTTGAATCAAGTTGATGTTGATTGAAAGTTTCTGGATCTCAACCAGGCTCTAACTGACCTTGATTGTATGCATACGATTTCCTACTCTCTCTCTTTCTCCCTCTCCTTGAAATTTGTAACTCAACTGAGCAGCATTTCGTCAACGCTTTGAAAGTAGATTGGCTACGGTGAGTAGTGCAGGTGTTTTAAGCAGGAAAAAAATTGCTTGAGGTGGAAATCTATTGTTGAAACAACAAACGATCTTGCAAGAAGTGAAGTTTAGTCAAACCTTACAGTGTTATATTTTATACTTGCTATCATCAATGGTCAATAGATTCGTTCTGATACTTAAATCATTCAGATTCAGAGACGAAGATGGAAGTCATTCCGAGAACAAAACGTAACACAGCACTGATAAATATGCTAACTCGTGATACTTCAATGTTAAGGGGTCTGGTGTCTAGGTTACATGATCACTACAGTCAGATCAACAGCTAAGCCACGTCAGAAGCACAACTTGATACAAAACTTTTCCAAATATCTCTTCTCAATATTTGAGAGAGTCTTTGTTTCTTTTTAATACCCACAACATATTTTCCTATGGGCTGTAAAAATGGCTATTTCATAATATGAAATCCAAAAAGCAACCACTCCCAAATTATATTTGCCCACACTGAAGATTCCTCGAGTCTCAAGACTTCAGTTAGGCTGGAGTTTTCCCTCATATTCCTTTCATTAGCTTTATCTATGGAAAGCATTAGCTTAGGACAAGATTTAATTTTCCTTATAAACAAATAGAATGTTCTGCACTCCATCGCTAGCTCTTTCGCATGTCACTTTTTATTTTCAACCATGGCCTAAAGAATACCTTGCCCTCTTCTTCCTTTCACGAATCCTACAACTTGCCGTCTTTCAAATCTAAGATCAATAAACTTGATCATATTCTCTCCCCTCTTAGCCTTCTTTATTTTCTTCTTTCTTCCATTGTTGGCAGGGCATTTTTATCATACAAAGTGGTGGGAAAGTTCCCCACCAGCCCCTTCCATTGCCCCACCAGTTAAATACCTTTCTCCTTCGTTGAATTTGCTCTAATCTTTTGCCTCATTTGAACTGCTGTGTTCAAGAGCTGCTGCTGCGCATTTACTCGTTGCGAAGGAACAAAGAAACTGAAAACCAGACTTGGTCATTTATGGCAGACGTCAAATTGTTAAGAAATTTTTCAGAAAAGGTAGAAGCAGGACACTTTTTATCATAAACTAGAAGTCAGTCATTTCATTCTACAGTTGATGGCAATATGTTGATAGGCTAACGCTGACAGCTTGTGAATTGTGGATTCTGCAGTTACCTAAAGTGCTCTTTACTCAAATGCACCAACTGTGAAATATCAAAAATTGCCTCGATTTTTGGGGCTTTGTATAGGCTACCATAGCTTTTCCTCAAAATTATTCACTCGCACAAAAATTTTCAAAAATGCGCGTGAGAAAATCTCTGAAGCATGCATACATTTTCAAGCATGCAATTGTCAAGAGCATATTTGAGCTCAACAAGCTTAAGTTGAACTTAGGCGGAAATTTGAAATTTGGATCTTTCAGTGAGAGCTTTTCAAAGCCAGCTGATTGTCCTTCACGCATTGCGCAATCTAGCTTTCATGGAAAACAAAGATGGGCAAATGTTGTGACAAGTTGCTCCTGAAACTGGAATCGCTGTTCATCTATATTTGCAGCCTTATCGAACCCTAAACCAGCAGGACGCTTCAACTTCTTTCACACAAATTTGTTGTTCACTATTGTCTAATCCATCTAGGAAATTACACATCCATTCCATTGCTAAAGCTGCGTATCAAAAGTTTTTTTTTCTCTCCAGAGAATGCTAGGTCTTTCTCATCTTCTCATCTACTATAAAAACTGATATTATCATCATTGTTTTTTTCGTCTGTATAACTTTCCGTCATAGATTTCCTACCGTCTATTACATCTTTTGCTGCAGAAATACAAAAATACAACAACCAATCCTGACCTTCTTCCTTACCAAACCCGTCCCATTATACCGATTTAATATTCATCTTCATACACAGCATCTATATTCATTTTGTTATTTACCATTCTTTTCGTTATATTTTGTAAACCCTAAGCTAGGAAATCTGCTTCAATCTACCTATGTACTAGAGATGTTTGTAATTGTAGTTTCAATTGAATTTGAATGAAAGGTTTCCATTACTATGAATACTAACTGCATGCCAATTCCAAATCCGTCCCTCTCTAGAGTGCTGCTCTCACGTCCGGGGTGGCGCTCCACAATCTACTCTCTGTCTTCTCTACAAAGTCCAGTCCAAAGCCATTCTTCTCATCAATAGTCCTAACCTCACCAAATCTCTCCAACCTCTTTCCAATCGCCGTTTAGTTGGAGATCTTTCCATCTTCTACAGATGCTTTCACGGGCATTTTTCTCAGGAGATCAGTGATATTATTCCTGTTCCTCTGAGGTGTGTTAGGATCACCAGAAGCTCAACTCACTAACTCATACCCGTTTCAAGTTTCGCTATCTAATCCACGAACTCTACCCCACAAGTCATCATTCTTCCCAAGAACGTGCGACCTACGGAACGTCTTGCCTTCTTCCTCCTTTCTTGAATCCATAGGCTTCCCTTCTTTCAAATCTGAAATTAATAAAGCTGATTTCCTCTTATCCTTTCTTGGGAGGCTTCATTTTTTGCCATCATGGCCTTTCCCCAACGTAACACACTAATAAAAGCAATATAAATCAGACTGTGGTCATGAGAAAGTCGCAAATTCATTTTTGTCAATGCAGAAATGCAGTTTTATGAAACCGGGCCTTGATGTCAATCATTAAAACTATGACGTTTCGTCCCCTGAAAGAATCATTTAAGAACAGATGTCCATGAAAAGCAGCCTATTAGCACTTGCTAGCTGTGAGGAAAAGCAATCAGTTTGCTACAGACGATTTGAGTGGGTTATGAAGCAACATAAGGACAATGGCCATTTCTATGACCCACTCGGGGAGCAGAAACGAAGCAACACGTGCTATTCGGGATAAAATTTGGCAAATAATGCATAATGAGATGACAGCTACTTCCTTTTTTGGTAACATTCAAGATTATCATTATTTTGAGGCTAGAAGAAAATCTATACACAGCTGTCAAATGGTTGAATTTTGATTGAAATTCAGATTATTTATCCCATGCAAAGCAGCAGCACTGTCATCTTCAATCATCTATTTAAAGATAATGATAGTAATTTGTCCTTAATTACCCCTAAATGTGCTACTCTCATTTCTGTAATAAGAAACCCTCCATGGCAAAATGTACAGTCATGATTCCAAAACTTTGAAGCTTTGCTACAATTTCTCTCTCTAGATGCCATCAAGTCGTTTACGACTTTTGGTGATTCTGTGGATAAAGTCTTTCCATGAGTCCCTGTTCCTAAAATTATCAATTGCCCCCGCGAGGATTTATCTTGAATTGATTAAGAAATTGTTCTTCTTATGCTATCAGTTGTCAAGATTGGGGTCCATTGCCCGGATGTGCGGTTGGTATCTGCGTTTTATGTTAAAGTGTCGTCGCCATGACTTGAGATGCTACGTTGGGTTTTTACTGGTCGGGTTAAATATCATATTTATCCGAGTCAAACAAGCACAAACGTATCCCCCTATCTTGTTTACTCTTATAAACACAACATTTGGTGCCCAGCCTGGGGTCCAAAATGCTGTATAGATGAATTATGGAGGCACAAACGTATCCCCCTATCTTATTTACTGCTATGAACACAACATTATCAAAGTTTTAAGCTTTGATTTCCTCTTCAAAACTGTAAAAAGTTAAGCCACATTAGCCATCAAAAACATTTATGCCCCTCATCTTGAGGCAAATAGAGAGACTGTATCACTTTCCCTAATCAGTATCAGAAACACTATCATCAATCATTATATTACCATCTATAAAATCATTAATCAATATCGATGAACGATATCATTCATCATTTAGAATCAAGTAGCTTTCCTGAAAATTGCTGGAATGATTTTGTTTGGGAGGATATGGCGGCAGTGGGAATAATGAAGGAGGGCACACAGGATAGGCCAAAATGGAGAAGGACTATCGACATCGGTAACCCCAGAGATAGGATTTAAGCCTGACGAAGAAAAAGAAGAAAAAGAAGAAAAAGAAGAAAAAGAAGAAAAAGAAGAAAAAGAAGAAAAGGAAGCTTTCTTGAAAGTTTGTGTCAATGGCCGATACCGTTGACTCAATGACAGTGGTAATGATGGCATTGATTTTCTTCTCCTGAGTCATACTTGACTTTTTGATATATCAAGAGTAATGAAAGCCCTCAAATGCTCATTGTTTCCCTTTGCAATCCAACCTGCTAGTGTCTTCCACCGCCTTTCCCATCCGTCTACTGTGTTTCATGTGCTATACCGAGAACCTGACGCCATTCCAGGATACCTAGCATCGGAAGGCAAATTTTAAGACACTGAGAAGCTATACCTCCCAAGAAGTTGCCCTCCTCATAATATCACATCATGTAAAGATTCATTTGATTCGTGAATCATAAAGTAGATTTCAGGACACGGAGAAGATATCGCTACAGTGGTTCGGCCACACCACGAGACAGGGTTACAGACAGAAGGGATCGTTTTCGTATGACAGAATGCATAGAACAGTAGAAGGAAACAGAGGCAGAGGATGGCCGAGAAACACATGGTTGCGTGACGTAGGGGAGTAGACCAGAAGAAGCGTGGAGAAGCGTATGAAACTGGCCAGAGCCCGTTAAAAACGAAGAGAGATCGTGATGAGGTTATCAACGGCTGTGAGGTCATGGGAGTGACCTGACCCGACCCGACCTGACCCGACCCGACCTGATCTGACCTGACCTGAAAGGGTATAATTATCGAGCAATGGCCTGGTCTGTTCTCATAACGTGACATCATTCCAGGATTCCTATGATTCATGAATCATAACGTAGGTTTTATGAAACTGAGAAATTATGCTTATCGAACAGTTTCCTGGCCCTTTCTCATTCTGTGATGTCATTCCAAGATTCCTATGCTTTATGATTTATTGCTTTACCTTGCTTTGGATTTCTACTAGCAATTAACATTTGCATCTAAATTTTTATATATCGTCATTTTGTCATATTAGTTTGCTTGTAGATGGACGGCCCCTTGTATACTATAACTGCTGAATGGGTTACCTTCCTAAAATAATTGAAACTATTATCATTGTTATCATTATTATTTATGATCGAGAAGTTCCTCGTCCTCTCTCATATTGCGACCACAGCTCGCCATTCATATGCGTGAAATTACTTAGAGCAGCTGACTCCCTCGCTCTGACAGAAGCTCAAGTCTGGGGTGAGGTGAGAACTGCTTTTACCACTAAGAACAGCCGCCTAATGCCCATAAGTTAAGTGAAAAATGGAAAACTTTGAACTAATGTTGGCTCGCATGAATGAATGATGGAGCGGCGATGGAGCACAGCGGTGGCGGCAAAATCGTCTAAATTTTGCTAATTTTATCCGGTGCTGTAAAGCTCATGTTCTTTAAAGAAAAAGAAATACAGTACAAGGTGGATTTACTAGAAGCTGCGGCTCAACAGAAACTGCACTTCTGTAAATTCAATTGCTTTTTCTGGTCACGCCGACAGAATAATGACAGAAATTTTTTTTATATTCATATTTTATAGTTAACCAAGAGGCCATCATTAAAAGCAGAAGTGATGAACACTATTGTATGCAAGTGAACCTGCTAAAACAGCTAAGATTTTTAGACCAGAATGAGAGTTGTCATTTTTCTACCTTTCCAAGTGAAGCTAGATGATTTAACAAGAGCAAGAAGTTGCAATATTGTAAAAATCAACATTACTTCAGTGATGCCTTAGGGCAGCGGGTTTAAGTGTACCATTATTATTAAACTTTCCACCTGTCCTCGTGAATGGTGATGAACTGGACACTTCAGCTTCTTTCACACAACTTGGTCTTTCTCTTTCATCTAATCTCAGGTGGAAAACTCACACCCACTCCCTTGCTAAACATGCATCTCAGAAGCTCGGCGCGGGTTTTTCTAATCTTCTCACCTTCTATCTATATACAAGTCCCAAATCCGTCCTTCTTTAGAGTACTGCTCCCACGTCTGGGGTGGTGCTCCAAAATCTACTCTCTGACTTCTCGACAAAGTCCAGTCCAAAGCCATTCGTCTCATCAACAACCCTAACCTCACCAAATCGCTCCAACCTCTTTCCCATCGTCGTTTAGTTGTAGATTTTTCCATCTTTTACAGATATTTTCTCGGGCATTGCTCTCAGGAGATCAAGGATATTATTCCTGCTCCTCTGAGGCGAGTCAGAACCAACAGAAGCTCAACTCATTCAAGCCCTCTCCAAATTTCACTGCGTAATCCACGAACTTTATCCCACAATCATCATTCATCCCAAGAATCACATTCAATTTATGGAACATTTTGCCTTCTTCTTGCTTTCCTGAATCTTACAACCTCTCATCTTTCAAATCTAAGATCAATAAACTTGATCTGATCTCTCTCTCCTCTTAGCCTTTCGCTTTCTTCTTTTTTCCTCTGTTAAGGCTTTGTATAGGCCACCATGGCCTTTCCTCATCCTAAATCGCTAAAAAGCTCATGAGGCAGGCGTTGTTACTTTGGATTGGATCAGCATTGAAAGTCTGCCGTATTCACCCGTTTACGCGATACCGTATTCATTTCATACCGTATTCGTAAGCGTCTTGGTTTTATGCCGGATTGGCAAGCGTCTCCGTGTAAAAGGAAGGCCAATCCGATATCATTTCGTACCGCATTCAAACGAATACGGTATCATGTAACAGTAGCCTTATAGACTGCTTCCAAGATCAAGACAATCATGAGATTAAACAGGGACTTTTGATAATCATCTCGTCAAATAGAAGAGCAAGTGAACTGAAGAGATAGGCCCACCCGAAAGTGTACAAAAAGTTTTGAAGCGTACAGCTACTTGCTGTGTAGCCATGCGTAACTTTTTATCCACTTTGTTTTCTGAATGGAAGATCAGATAATGGCAAGGTAGAACGACATTGATTTCATGCAAAGCTCCTTATCACGTCTAGAACATCTAAGCGATGAGAGCTAATCTCTCCAAAACCGTTAAAGTCAATGACAAATTGTCTGCCTATACCATCTTATGTCAAAAATAACATGGTAATAACGTTAGTTAAGCAAATTTTTTTAACCAATCCTTAGATCTAGGAAATGAAACCTCACCTCTAGTCAAGCCAAGAAGTGAAGAAGTAAAAGAATGTTCTACTTTTCGGCCTCTGTAATGGTTGCCGTTTTGTAAATCATCTTTTATTCATTTAATGATTTTGTTCTAACTTAGATTAACGCTTATTTGTCACTGCCTTAATATTAAGAGCTTTTAGTTGGTATTGCTCAAATGGGGGTATGTTATAAAGATATTTTGATTATGATGAAGATAATGCTGATGGTGGTGATGATTGCGATTGTGATGATGATGATAATGATGGTTGTGATGATGATGGTAATGATGATTATGATGATTATGATGATGATTATTGTGGTGATTGTGATGATTGCGATAATGATGACAATGATGATGCTGGTGAAATATCCACATGGTGGGTATGTGTATTGTCTCCATCCCTAGCCTCCTCTGAGATCCCAAACATCTCAGTCAAGACACGAGACTGGAAACATTAAGAATTGCTTATTTCATATCAATACGATGGTTGACGGTCAAAATAGTTTCATAAACTTTCCGCCGCGACAAAATCGTTTCATAATTTTTTTGTTCGGTGCAGTAACAGCTATATACGCTGAAGCTATCGATGTTGATGGTCGTGTTAATTCGAATTCAAATACTTACCATGGGACTCTTTAAGTAAGCTTACAATATCATATCGATAGTTAAACATGCGGATGAAGATAAGACTAAGATTACACGAGCGTCTGGCTGTACAGAGGCAAAGTTCTGCACCAACACTCCCTTGACGAATATTTCCCTTGCAAACGCTCACACATGAAGTCGGGACTTCTTTGCTAACGCTGGTTCGTTCCTTTCAGTCAATAAAATTCTAAGCATATTTCAGTTGCTTTTTTTGACCTTTTTTCCTTTCTTTTTGTTTCGCCGATGACTCTTTTTGTTCTTTGAGCAGCGACCCATTCCTTTCCTTTGCGATATCCTTTGATCGTTCTTCTTTTTCTGCTTCTTCTTCTCCTTCGATATCCAATCGATGCAAAGACTGTTCGATTTCTTCTTAGGGAATCGCTTACAGCGGAACGTTTTTGGCCATCTGTAGCCGTATCTCTGCATGACCTTGGCACAACCTCTCCGTACACGCCTGCAGTTGTGGCGACATGGACTTAAACTTTGGATAGAGCCATTCATTGAAATACAAACAGGAGCGTACAATGAGCACAAAAACGGGACCAAATCAAGCGAGCAGTTTAACTTGACAAGCCCTTTGAACAGCGCTATGTCCGCCTCTGCTTCCTCTTGCGTCTCATGACCAAGAAGGTTCGGAAAGTGCGTATGATTGTACGGCTGTCCTTTGCACATGGTTATATCGACAGGCTCACATCTTGAAGAGGACGTACCCAGTCTTGGCCTGAATTTCGTCAGCTTTGCAGCCACTCCGTAAGCCAGGAAGCACATCACTGACAGAATCACAGAGTTAAGAATGCGTTTCATTTCGGCAAAATCACTACTTACTGTTAGACAGAATCCTTTGTAGATATCTTGATGGGCTGAATGACGGTTTGACTGCAAGAGTATCTTCGCTCAAGTGCTGTGGCTTCTGTTTGTGGCGTGGAAGTAGCTTTGGTACGTTTGTCGAGTAATCTGATACACACACACACACAAGCCCTCAAGTTTGTATTTTGTCCACTGCAGACGATCTTTGAGCATTTTATTAGTGACGAGGGCGTGGCTGGATATAAAACCACTTGCCCTAAATAAATGACTGTACTTCACGAGACCTTTGTGAGTTCAATTATTTGTACAGAGTTCCATTCATAATAAGCTTATCTCGTGAGTATCATCGTTCTCTTCTGCTAGCGCTCAAATAAGGATCCATTTTACCTCGCTTCATTCACCGTAGCCATGTTGTTTCAAGCTTTTTTAGCCTTTCAGTCCATTTGTGGATCATTTTCGAGGGTTTAGTCAGAGACAAGTTTGCAGGAAAGTAGCGGAGAATCTCCTACTACTTCTGTGTTATCGAAAAATGCCAGCAGGACGAATCCTATACATAGCCTCGTCAATCGAAAGTGTTGATAGAGAATGAAAGCCGAGATAGGCCCAGTTCAGCTACACTTTGATTGAGGAATAACCTTAGCAATCCTCAGGTATACTACTGCCCAGTTCATATTTATTGAAAAGCAATAAGGCTCGATAGAATTTGCTGACGTTCGGTCATGGGTGCTCTCATCTGCCGTCTAGCAGCTTGTTTAGGCATATCACAGAGGAGCAGCTGGACAGCAAGCGATTACTTCATCAGATCTCTACCTGCGAAATACCCGATGTATCAGAACTGTGAAAAACTTTATCAAAACAATAATCTGCAGACTTAAGTGTCGAGGCCTCGAGTTGTGTCTCAACCAAAACAATTCAACTTCAAGAATCCACGGAAAAGGTACCACGCGTCTTCGAAGGTAGACCACAATCAATATCTGATGGTAGATATTCCCCTGAAAAGCTCAGCTTGGTTACTAAAACCATTCAGCTATTTTCAAAGCTAATTTTCCCTTTGCAGTAACTGAGAAGTTTTTCGGATCAGTAGAGACTCAGCTCTAGAGCCTTGATTTTAATCGAATTAAATCGATCAGAATGACCTGATTCCGGAATCGACCGAACAGTCATGGATTGTTTTCCAATTCTGCTAGACCAGGGAATTTCATTTTGCTTAGGTGGAACGCCATGTCATAATTGCCCAGAGAATTCCTCATACGTGTTGGCAGATAATATTTTAACATTGTAATTACTGGGCCATTGGCGAACGAGCCATTGGCCACTGGCCCAGTGAGCCCTCTTCCTGGCCATTGAAGCAAGAAGCATAATCCACGGTTTCGGTCTATTAGTTATGGCCCTTGTCTGGACTAATTTCTTGGGCGCTGAGGGGTCACGGAGGTCAATGGGGTCATGAGGATCACGAGGGTAAAGGAGCAAAATGGCCGAACTTGGTTCCGAAGAGGTTGGGGCCCTCATAGGGTATTGTCCCATTAGTCAACTTCCCTCAAAAGATGCCCTGCGGGTTGCACTACCAAAACCGTGTTGCACACCCACTGAGTCAGCGAGGATAGGTATCCAAACTGGAGTCTCGCAATTCCACAGTAAAAGTAGCTTTCTTGTGTTCTGACATTAGATCCGTAGCCGACCAATTCAACTCATTAGCTTTGGCAATGAAATTCGACTCTTCCAAGCAAGGTCAACATTTTCAGACCACTTCTTCGTACCGTAGGTCAACCAAAATCTTCTGGTCACGCCGATTGCGTACCGTGTTTTCTCGTTTCTCGGTCGTGAGCATCTTTGTCATGCTGACTTGCCGAATTTGCAAAGTTCCATCTCTCATCAGTTGGTCTGCCGTTGAAAGGAATGATTTTCTTTCCCATTGACGGGTGATTTACAAGTAGGCAGAGCACGCGACAAATGTGCTCAACTTCAAGGGCTTTAATCCACACCCGCACGCGTCTCTGGATGGTCGTTTTCCAGTCTACTTGCAGTAAATGTGTACTCGGTGTGAGGCTGGGAAAAAGTGGGACGAAGAAGATAACTCGCCTCCCTATCTCTCAGTGATGTTACCCAGGACAGTGCCTCCGTTGCAAGGTGGCCCCCAAGACTTCTATCGATTATGTGAGTCCTTTGTTTCTATATATATATATATATATATATATATATATATATATATATATATATATATATATATATATATATATATATATATATATATATATATATATCACATAGAGGGTGCTGTCTTCACCACCATATGGTGCTCTATGTACAAAGTACAGAGCGTTGATAGCAGAAATGCAGAAAAGGAAAAGACCGATTCTCTGTTACTCTGAGTTTCGTGCGAAGGCACTCGTCAGACAGACTATAACTCCTATAACTAATTATAGTCTGTCTGACGAGTGCCTTCGCACGAAACTCAGAGTAACAGAGAATCGGTCTTTTCCTTTTCTGCATTTCTGCTATATATATATATATATATATATATATATATATATATATATATATATATATATATATATATATCACATAGAGGGTGCTGTCTTCACCACCATATGGTGCTCTTTATACAAAGTACAGAGCGTTGATAGCAGAACTTTCTGCTATATATATATATATATATATATATATATATATATATATATAAACACACACATAAAGTCTAAGAAAATATATGTATCTTTCTCTTTCTCTCTCTCTCTCTCTCTCTCTCTCTCTCTCTCTCTCTCTCTCTCTCTCTCTCTCTCTCTCTCTCTCTCTCTCTCTCTCTCTCTCTCTCTCTCTCTCTCTCTCTCTCTCTCTCTCTCTCTCTCTCTCTCTCTCTCTCTCTCTCTCTCTCTCTCTCTCTCTCTCTCTCTCTCTCTCTCTCTCTCTCTCTCTCTCTCTCTCTCTCTCTCTCTCTCTCACGCACAAAAGGTCTCTCTCAGAGTCTATTACGTAAACCAACACATCCTAAGATATCTATGAGGAGCCTAGCACTCCTTCAGTGTGTTTTGATTCTTTAAATCTGAATCAAACAACATTCTAGCCTAAATAGATTTAAATCCTCTGAGCTATGCGTACTCGTTGGAGAGTTGTGGTAACTGCGTCATTTCAGTTTTCAAGCTACCGAAACCGCAGTCAGGAAATTGGAGCGTCGTGCAAACCTCATAAAGAAATATCATCATCCAGTTCCTTGTTGACATCAAATCAAACTGTCGAAATATTCTTAGATTGCTAATCTTCCCGGCCTCTTTTCTGGCTCTTCAGAAACGCACTTAAGCAAATGGCGAAGCTCCCTAAACCTCAACTAGATCGATGTTCGATCAAATATGAAGAGAAGGTCAAGGGGGCGGGGGTTTAGGACGTTTAGCGATGCTTCAACTCCCAGTGAGTTTAAATGCAACAATTCATTGCATTCATTATTTAATAAGCATGTATTCCATTGCATCTGTTATGTCTTTTAGTTAACGCCCTCGCACTGGGATGTATCTGATTTACTTATGGATAGGCCAATGTTAGTAAATGCATAGCAAAAATATGGCGTTTTTCACTTGCCTCTCGTAAGTATTGCACACCTTATCAAAAATGGCGGCACCACTGCAAAATAGCCTGTTTAGGCCAAAATTCAAATCGCTACAGTAAGTGCAGCTTGAAAACGTGGCAGTTTTGGCGGGAAATGCTGTAAAATTGCTAATGCCATACATTTCGCAAAAGTATACAAAAATTAAATTGCAAGTTTCTTTTCTAAACTTTACAAAATAGCAATGGTGAAATTCGGGAACTGAGCCTTGAGCAAAGAGTGGCTGTTAAATATTTACGAGAAAATGGCTTATCCTACCGTGAAATGGGAAGACAGATTGGCTGCAACCACTCCACTGCCTTAAGAATTTACAGAAAATTTGTTTCAGCTGGCTCCGTTTCAAAACAGGACAGCCCAGGGCGTCCAAGCAAATTTGATGAAAGGGGGGAAAGAACAATTTGTAGAGTTGCAAGGAGCCTGAGATTTTCCACACTGAAGACCATTGTATCGGACGTACGACCGTCCCACCACTACCAAAGTGCCAGCGCTCTGGTGAGAAAAATTCCACAAATACAAGCTTCAGAGCTTTAAAAGGAAAAGGAGGTTGTATATTTCTGTAAAGAACCGTGCATATCGTCTTCAGTGGACAAGGGCTCTCAGATAATGGCCAGCTGAGTTCTGGAATGATGCTGTTTTTTCTGATGAGTGTCGATTTGGCCTCAAAAATGATTCTAGAACACAAAAGGTTTGGCGAATGGCATCTGAAGCCAAGAATCCGGAATTTTTTTCCAGCCAACCTTCAAGAATAATGTTTTGGGGGTGCATTGGGCCTAATGGCGCTGGAAGATTGGTGGTGTGTGACCAGAAAATGAATGCAAAAAAACAAGTCTCTTTGCTGCATGAACCCCCCCCCCCCTAAAGCATGTCTGCCATCTATGGTGATGAAAATCGGCCATTTATCTTCCAGCAAGATAATGCAGCCCCACATCGAGCCAAAATCACCACAAATTATTGCAAACAGAAAGGTATCAATCTCCTCCCCTGTCCTGCACAGAGTCCTGATCTGAATGTCATAGAAAACGTTGAGCAGCATATAAAAAACAAACTGAATTTCGATGAAAGAGGTCCTCCAACAATCAAGAATGAATTGATCGAGCGAGTTAGGGAAGTTTGGAAGCAGATTCCTCACAATTTTTTGAGAAAACTTTATGAGTCGATTCCAAGAAGACTTGCTGCAGTGCAATCAATGATTGGTTACCCAACAATATACTAGCAATAGAACGATTTTAGTCATTGTTAATGACAGTTCATTTATTTTTTTAACAATGTGAAAGATTGTGCTTTGATTCGTAAAAATTTCATTTCCACCTGCGTATGATTCGCTGCTAAAATAGTTGTCTAATTTGCATTTGTCTTGTTCCAGTGTCCAAGCCACCCCTCTATTTTTGATAAGGCGGTGCAATACTTTTGTGAGGTAAGTGTATATTGTAAATTGAAAATTCCAGGTAGGGAATAATCTACGCACCCAATATGACCCAGATAGAGAATTTCTACCAAGTTATCGTATGGCTTTTAACACCAGGCTTTTTAAGAGGACGACGGTTACAGATCAAGAATATGTTTACACGATGCCGTATTCAAACGAACCTTGCATCGTGTAAACGCAGCCTTAGGTTCATTTAAAATTTAAAATTCATTTAAATTTTGCAGATGTTCGGTCCGAATTCAATGAAAAGCAAGGCCATCAGAATTTACCTCAATTTCAAGGCTCAATTCTTCAAAAGTAACTTGATCATACGATGTAATAACCTATTTTTGCCTAAATTTTCAACTCATTCAAAGAAGTTTGGGTGGTGTCACACCCAACCATCTCTAGTCCACGTCCCTCCTGGTTGTCCTATCAGCAATGTCATAAAAACAAATCCGTTGTCTCAAACATAGTTACCTCCAGTTCTTGGCTATCGCAAATTAAAATACTTTCAAGAATGAGAAAAAGCCCGGTTTTCTCCAACAGATGTTGAATATTACTTCTGGTACTGCAACGTTGGCTCAAAAAAGTCGAGAAAAAAAGACTAGAGAGAGAATTGAATTGTTTTCATTCATTGATACAGAGGCTGTTCAGAAAATGAAGCCGCATTCAATCGCGAACTAGATATGCAGCTCAAAACAGCTGTAGTTGCTCCACATTGAGATAAATCACCCCGTGGGTTCGTGTGTCAACAAGGCTCAAAGTTCATTTTTTGATGCTCGACGAGCTTACTGCAGGCAAGCAGTGACGTGCGGTGAGGTTCATGGCTCGTGAGGCACTGACGTCATCAGTCAGATTTACAAACATACGAACCATACAGAGTAGCATATCCACCATTTGATAGACAACAGTTAACGTAATTTGTCTGAAATGTCATTTTAACATGCTTTTTCCATACACAATCTTGAACTATCCAATGTTTTTAAGAGCTGACGCGTTGCTTTTTTGTGGCTCGTTTGGCTAGGGCGAGTTGAGAAAAACATGACATTTTGGTGAAGTCGACAACTCTTCTTTTTCAAAGATGTCCGATGATCATCGTCATGAATGGGCAAGAAAATATTCTCAGCCATGAGGGGGACAGTATATTGGAATTCCGGGAAATTCGACGAAAAAGAAGACTTTGATAGCTACGTTGCATGTGTACATGGAAAAATGTTCCTTCTTCAGTTTCAAATGTCTCTCTGTTTCAGTGGAAATCACTGCCACGGAAGAAAGTCTTACTTGATCAGCCGACTGTATGTTTTCAGTCTTTTCAACGCAGAGGATGACCGCTCCGCCGATGCTGTAATAGCGTGAACAGTGAGCACGAGCTGGGGCAACTTTGCCGCTTCAGGAACTGTGGGGACAATATCCTGCTGGACCAAAAAGCTGAGAAACTGTCCAGCAGATTTAAATTCAACCCTCACTGTTTGTAAGCCATACAGTCCAACGAGATCCGCCTTTAATTTCAAAAAGTCAAAGAATTAGGCATATTTTGACATGCGTTGAAGTTTCGCGTCATCAAAATGCTGCGATATTTCATTGAATTCTGCACATGAGGTAGGGACCTGCTTTCCTCATCCAGGGCCTTTCGCGGGCGTTTTATTCTCGCTCAGGACAAGAGACATCTCATTCACACAGCTGTTTATAGAAACAAAGAAATAAACGAAAACTTAACATTTTATATTCATCAGCTGAACTATATGTAAACTCGGCTCATATAGTACAAGCAGTTGACTATATTAATACTGACATACAGAGGGACCGCAGTTCTGTCTGATTTCATAGTTATAGCGCAATCCGAGGTGAGGCTCAGCAGGCTGTTGCTTCACCACACATTTTTTCTTAGTATCTGAACCGCAAATGCGGAAATTCAGCAATTTTGAAAAAAAAAGCTCAAAAATGGTAAACTTAACTGGAAATGACTGTTAAGCACAAATTGCTGGATAAATATGTGGATATCTCATCATAATCACCATCATCCTCATCATCATCATCATCATCATCATCATCATCATCATCATCATCATCATCATCATCATCATGGGCCAGGTTCCTTCATCGATCCTGCCCAAATTCGCATAGCTGCACCGAGCCCGCCAGATTTTCCGGTCTCTCATGGCATTCGGGAGATCCTCGACAGCCAACTTCGTGTCTTCGACAAGTACGTCGATGTATGATTTGCGAGGCCGACCTTGACGAGCTCTCCCATGGGTTGGCCTCTACAGAACCAGCTTGCTGCATGGTTGTTGTTCAGCGCGAACACAATGGCCAGTGAACTTCAAGCATCTGTCTCTGGCTACTTCGCTCAGGCGAGGAAGGTCAAGACATAATGCCTCTTTGGTCATATGCTGTTGGTAGTCGAAGGGCTCTTCGTAGCAGTCTTGTGTCTGCGCCGTCCTAACTTCGGGTTTGCTCCTTCGTTCGCGTCCAGGTTTCTGATCCGTACGGAACAGATGGATCTTGGTTTTCCTGGTCAAATGCGCTTTCCACACTCTGTTTAGAAGTGTTATAGCTTGAAATGCAAGTGCCTTTCAAACCTTGACATTATCCAAGCACCGAGATACTTGTAGTCCTCGGTTAAACGTAGTTCCTCGTTGTCAAGGTGAATGGCGTTTACTGCGTCTTCGTTTAAAGCAATGAACTCGGTCTTCTGTTCGTTCACCGTGAGTCCTACTTCACGCGAGCTGGTGGAAATGCGATTCAGAAATTCTTCCGCTGCTGTTTTGCTGTCTGCTAGTGTAACTATGTCGTCGGCGAACGCTGGGTCGGATATCTTCTGGGCTGGTCGTCTTGATCCGGCTCGTCTCTGAAGAGTAAAGCCGTCTTCGGGTTGGATTGATTCTCTCATGGCGTAATCAAGGATTGTGATGAAAAGGTATGGTGCGACCACATCCCCTTGTAAAACCCCTCTGTATAGTCTGAATTCGTCCGTTAATCCGTCATCGGTGTGTACGGTGGCAGTTGTGTTGATATAAAGGACACGAACTGCATTTACGATCTTTGGTGGAATTCCGTACGCCCTCAAGGTTTTGAACACTCAATCACGGTTGATACGGTCGAATGCCTTCCTGAAATCTATGAAGCTCAACACGCACGGTAGATTCTTGTGTTTCGCTCCTTCTATTACTCTTCTCAACGCAAGGATGTGCTGAATTGTAAATCGCCCGGGTCTGAATTCAGTCTGTTCTTTGCGGAGGTGAGACTTGATTTCAGGTCGAATTCGATGTAAAAGAATCCTACTGTACACTTTGGCCGTAATGATCATGAGAATAACGTCTCTGTGATTCGTCATCATGCTGAGATCTCCCGATTTGGGAATTGGAACGATGGTTGTTGTTGTCCAGGCTTGTGGACTGGTTCCAGTCTCAAGCGTGTGATTCATGAGCGGTAGCACAATGTCATGTAGCCCACCGCCTCGTAGAAGAATCCCTGGTACAGCGTCGGATCCAGCTGACTTGTCCGTTTTCAAAGACTTCAATGCATTATTCAACTTGCTGAGTGTGATCGGTTTGTCGTTGATCAAAAGTTCGTCGTCAACAATGGTTTGACGCACAAAATTGTCATTGTCACCCTCGTCATTCGACCCAAGTAGCTTTTCGAAATACGTCTTCCATCCATTCAGCCTCGCTTCGATAGTGTTGAAGCCTTTGATCTTGTACACCTTCCGCGCCTTCCTACCGCTCAATCGAGTCGCCGCTTGCCATGCTATTTGACATCGCCCATCTAGTGCTGCTGACTCGACTTGTTTTGCTACTTCGTTGACATGTTTCTCCATTTCATTACGACAGGATTCTGCCAATTTGAATTTAGCTCCCTTCATGTCTTTCTTGAGCTTTTCATCAGCGGGATTTTCACGAGCTTGTTTTCTCATTGTGTTTCTTTGCTTCCTGGCTTCTCGAACCGGAACACCTTCAGAAAAGTCTTCCCGACGTCGCTTCGGCATTGTTGGGAGGCTATTGCTTGCCGCATTTGTTACGGCTTTCGTGAAAGCTTCGTAAAAATGGTCTGGGTTTTGGATCGTGTAGATTGGTAAGATATCTGGCATTGTTATCTGGCCCTGACTCGGTTCTCTGGAGAGTGCTTCACCAGGTAAGTCTGGAACGGGTGCGTTTTCACTTTCTGTACCTTTCGTCAATAACACTTCGAACCGGTTGTGAGCTTCGGCAACAAAAGACATGAATGCGGGATTTACTGCAATAGTCTGCCAGTTTGGACGGCGGACTTTATGGCGCTTACTACACTTACGACTCGGCTTGATCTTCGTGGAAATTATTCGGTGGTCGGAATTCATGTCAGCTGTGCTGCACGCCTCCGTGTTCTTAGCAGAATTCTGCCATTTCGTGTTCAAAAGTGTGCAATCTTCAAAGACGTCAAGTAAATTCTGGACCTGGTGTTCACGAGTCTGCGCTTGTGTCCAGTAGGTGAACACCAGGTCCAGAATTTACTTGACTTCTTTTGAAACTTGGTGTTGGTGATGGTAAGACGTTCTTCAATGCACATGTCATGTAGAAAGTCGCCATTTCGATTGTTGTTGGCTGCGAACGCATGTTAATAGATGTCCTTACCAACTTGTGCGTTGAAATCTCCCAAGACGAGGTATAAATCCTGCTTGGGAACTGCGCCTATTGTCTCTGAGAGTTGGTTGTAGAAAGTTTCGGCGTCTAGGGCATCAGCCACGTTGGTGGGAGAATAGCACACGATGATCGTGATCTTCGGTAAACCAATTAGCGCTATCAGTAGAATGCGTGGGCTCACCAGTTCGGCTGACAAAAGTGCTTTTTGAGATTGTTCGTTCAAAAAAGCGCCGACTCCTCCGTGTGGGCTGTTGTTAGCATTGAGATATGATCCTCCGAGGACTAGGAGTCCCTTTCCAGCTTTATGATACTCAATGTCGTCGCTATCTTTGGTACGGATTTTGTGCTCTTGGAGCCCGCAAATTTCGATCTTGCAATTCTTGCAGGCGAGTGCCAGTTCTTTGCGCTTCCAAAGAGACTGTAGGAATCGCAAGTTGTACGAGCTCACTATCGAACATTGGTTGGGTTTGATTTGAAGGTAGAACGAGGCTTGCCCCTATCGATTGCGGTCCTTCCCGAAGGGGGGATCGGAACGTCACCCGCCTCTGCTGTTGGAGAAGGCTCGTCTCGAATCTGGTTGAAAGCCAGGGCTTTAACCTGGGTGCTTTTCGTTGCAGTCATGCAAACTTGTCTAAAGCTGTGTACCCTGACGCTACGCTAAAGCTGCCAGGGGCGAGTGCCATTGACTCCTGGTTGAGTTAATCTGCCTTGAAGGATCTCGCCGCCTCGTGCATGATGGCCGATGTCTCGCTGCGAGATCATACGCCCTTAGAGAGTAGGTATTGGGTGCCACGCCACCCTCCTGCACCTAACATTACATTAGGGGGGTTGCCGGTGTAATCGCCGACAACTCGACGCTGATACAGGCAGTACCGTTTACAGGTTAACGGTAGCAGGGTGAAAATTTGTGACAGTGACCTGATCATTAGTGCCCATTCGTGCAAATGGCTTCGCTGAGTAGTGATGATAAATAATGATTAGGAATGTTTGAACAGGAAAAAAACGCCAGTAATTATTAACCTGCTGTTATCGGCGTTTATCCTGTTCGCTCTAACTAACTCAAAGAAGCTGGGTTTTTGTTGATTCGTGCAGCAAGCACGAGCTTTTTTTGCACGGGAGACACTATGGGAAGTTAATTGCTTCTCAGAATCATCTTCAGACCCATCCATTCTATGAACCATTAAATCTTAGGCACTCCTCCGTCCAAGGTGTTGGGGCTAGCACCTTAAAAGAACTACTACAAGGGTATCGCAGAAAATATTGCTATTTTCGTGTCCCAGAGTACTGTCTGAACATGGCTTATTTTTTCAGGCATGGCTGATTTCATTATGGTTAATAGCAAATTCACAGCAAAGACATTTAGAGAAACATTCAGGTCATTACAGGATGTGCCTGTCACAGTTCTATATCCTGCTATCAATACAAAGGGTTTTGATATTGAGGTAGACAAAGACATGTTAGATGGCATTTTACCACCGAGGGCCAAATTTGTTTTCCTTTCAATCAATCGCTATGAAAGGAAAAAGGCTCTTGTCCTTGCTTTAGAATCATTAAGGGAGTACCGATATCTGTCGAGAGCAAAGCTATAGAAACGTTCAAGGCTATAAACCAGCAATCTGGAAGGAAAGCTAGAATGCCTTCTGGAATATCAGATAATTTTCAAAATAATGCAGGCAAAACTACAGAGCCACTTCAAGAAACTGCCAACTGCGAAAGAACTAGAGACGTCCACAGCAACTTCGAAGATCTGGCGATTCCAGCTGAACCGCACACATCCGAAGAACTAAACACAGCTGCAAAAAACTCAAACAACGTAAAGCATGTGGAGAAGATGAAACACCTCCTAAATTGTTGAAAATTCAACCAATCCAAAAAATCCTTCTCCCGATTCCTAAAAACATTCATCAAGAAGAGAATATACCAACTGACTGGCTAAAATCAAAGATTGTACCGACCCAAAAGAAAGAATATAGCTAAGATCTTGGGAACTATAAGGTATCGCCCTGATGTCTCTGGTAGCTAAGCTCCTCAGTCAACTTCTCCTAAACCGAATCCGACCACACTTTGACCACATATCAAGACAAAATCAGAATGGTTTCAGAGTCGGTTGCATCACAACACAGCGCGTCTCAGCACTCGGAAAAAGCATCGACGAATGCAGCATCAGTAAGCACCGTTCACGTGTCATCGCGTTCATTTAATTCTGCTAGGCTTTTGGCTCCGTCTCAAGAAGCAAGCCTAATCAGATCCTCCTTGTCTACAGTACACAAAGCAAAATTGTCAAACTTGCAATGTGTTTCTATGAAAGTGCCACTGCACATCTCATAACACCGGACAGGCCTGGGGAAAACTTCGACGTCACCGCAGGAGTTCTACAAGGAGATACACTGGCACCGACCTCTTTGTGATTGCCGTCAATTGCATCATGAGAAATACAGGACAGGAAGCAGGAGAATGCAATGGTTTCGCAATAAACAGAAGATGTTCAACGAAGCGCTCTGGACTCCACCCTACCGATCTTGACTTTCCTGATGACTTCGTTTCTTACTGACAACGTAACCCATGCACAGCCTCTTTTAACATTTGTTGAACAATTTGCTTTGCCTTTGGATGGTTCATCAGTCGAAGCAAGACAGAGCACTTGGTAATCGGACATTCTAACCACCCCGACCAACAGCTTACCACCTCAGTAAGGACCATCGAAAAAGTAGAAGATTGCAAATATCTTAGTAGCTGGGTAAGATCTTCCTTGCATGACTTTAACAGCCGACCTTCTCTTGCATTCAAGGCATGCGTGCGACTAACTCTGGAGAGTGTGGAAATCAAAGTGCAGTTTCGGAGTAAGACCAAAGGCCTTGAGGAGAGAATCAATGGATGGCACCAAGGCTCCTACACAAGGCTCCTTCCTACACAAGGCTCCTTCCTACACAAGGCTCCTTCCTACACAAGGCTCCTTCCTACACAAGGCTCCTACACAAGGCTCCTACGGAAGGCACTGGGGTGACCTAAAAAGACCACAAGACACTTGCAGAAATCTATCGAGGTGTTCCAGAAAAAACCTCAGCCATCAAAACTTGCAGACTACAGCTCATTTGCCACTGCATACGCTGCACAGGATGTCGTCCACCTTTGGAGAACCTAGTAGTAAGGCAACCTCCATATGCACTTAACATTGGTGAAGGAAACAGGAAAACCTACATAAAACAAGTGCTCGATGATATACCCGGGTTGGACATTGAAGACATCACACGTGCTGGACTCAACAGAGAAGTTCGGAAAGAACTGATTCAACGAGAAGTGATCCCGGCAAGCCCAGCTGAATCACGATGATGATGTCATATTTGGAGACCAGATGACAAACTGCAGCCCAAATATCAAATTGTACATTGATTATTCATTTCCTGGGAAAGAATTTGGAATCCTCAAAAGCAATCCAATTCTATTCGGGCCAAAAATATGGGGCAAACTAGCAAGAAAAGTCAAAGAGAATTTAAAACGTTTCCCAATTAATTGGTAAGCCTAAACATATTCAACGGATTTCAACGTGGTTGCATTTTAACGAAGATGCTTGAACTCAGCTATAAGCTTTTGAATCCTTCACAATCAGCGCTAACAAGTTCCTCGAAATCAATTTCTTTCTTTCGCGAATAATGTTGGAGAAAGGCCATGATTGCATATGCAAAGCCCCCCAGTAAGGAAGAAAGCAGAATGCGAAAGGCTTCGAGGAGAGAGAGAGATCAGATCAAGCTGTTTCATCTTAGATTTGAAAGATGGCGGATGCGAGAGATCTTTGATGTACTACCCAGGACCAAGGTTCATCCATATTTTCTGACCCATTGATAATAATAATGATAATGATAATAATAATAACGATAAATTCTTTATCTAAGGTTGGCGTGCCTGATAGCTCGAGGCAAATTAATGCCAACCATTTTGATACCATAGCATCAACGAACCAAATGGAATAACAAAGTATCAATATTATCATACTGATGCTGATGTTATACTGTTACTGTACGTCCTCCCTGCATAAGTTTCTTTCTTGTATCTATTGGTAACAGCCTGAGCCACTAAGATTTATACTTCACATAGAAAATAGCCGTTGATTTTACTTAGCGATGTCTGAAATCTTACTTTTAAAACAGAGATATATGCAGCAAAGAAGACGAGCTGGACTCGAAACGCCGTAAGATGATGACATGCTCATAGCGTTAAGTCTCTGCTGTTCAAATGAAGAAAAAACGAGAAAAGAATTGAGCCCTCAGACCAGAGCAGGTGAACAGCAACCATTCGCAAATTCAATCTGCATTTAAACAGAAATGGCTACTTAGCAGAGCAAATCCTTTGGATGAGACACTTCGTTTTCAATTTTTTCATTTCATTCTATATTCTTTAACCAGGGTAGAGTGTACAGCTAGGCACTGTATACTGCCTTGAAAAATGATACCGAACAAAGCAATCTAATCAAATTTACAATGAAGTGAGAATTACAACAATGATTTACGTACAATGATAAAATCAAGAGAAGAAAAGTGAAATACAATGGAGTTTTTTGCTAATTTTGTATGCAGCTTTGGATTCAGTCGTCCATTTCACGCTTCGAGAATGCTCCGTGTTATTTAAAATCGATGCAGCAGATATTCTTATGAAAATAGCTTTCGATTTGAGCAGAATTATAGCGGCGCGTAAACACGCGAGCTGGGTACCAAATGCGATGATAATCTACCACCTGATAATGATCCAGCACAGTTGACCTTGTTGGGTAGTTGAGCACCCTCATCACCTCAAAATTGCCTCTGGAGCATTCGTACTGGTGCTTTAAGCCAGTCGACAGAGGAAAAGACAACCCGCAAATATATTCCCATTTGCTTTTCCTTCCATCTCTCCAAGGATATCATTTGAACTTCAGTCTGTCTAAATTAGACGCGGTAAATCGAAGTTGAGTCCCATCTTGAAACGAGCTTCAGGAGCAACTTCTTAGGGATAAACTCGATCTGATCTCTCTCTCCTCTTAGCCTTTCGCTTTCTTCTTTGTTCCTTGGTTGAGGCTTTTGTATGAGCCACCATGACCTTCCCTCAGCATAAATCACTAAAAAAAGAGAAAAGCATAATTTTGAGTCACGGCAATCGCGTAAAGGATTTTCATACATGGGAGCTAAGCTTAAGCTGTAAAACTTCAAATCTATGATCAATAAACTTGATCTGATCTCTCTCTCTCCCCTCTTAGCCTTTCGGTTTCTTCTTTCTTCCATTTTTGGGGCATTGTATAGGCCACCATGGCCTTTCCTTCGCAAGAAACGATTTGCCTATAAGTCTAAGAATTGCCGAAAATGAAGAGAATTTGAAGGAGGAACTGGATATTTTTGTTTACAAAGGAAGTAGCTTTGATTTCTTAACATTTTTAAATTTAATCATGAACTCTGAAAATGTATTATTCATTTATGGTTATAATATATGAACATGGTATTTATGGATATATGAAATATTGTAAGTTGGGATTCTATATTCCATTCTTTTAAATTTTAAACAGGACAAGTAGTGAAAAGGGCAGCATTTTTATCCTGTTGAAGCTTTCCTATCATCATAAATATTTTTATGCTGACATTGTGAGAAACGGCGGAGAGTTCCTTTCCTCACCATACCCAATTTGTGTTGGGTAGACAGATGGAGGGCAAAGAGATACGTGCATGAGCTTGTCTCGAGGCCGAAGAGGGGGGGGGGGACGTTCAACACAGTTGACACGTACCCGGCGCACTTTTTGAGTGAAAATGCAAAGCTTCCGTTTAGAAACGAAACTATCTAACATTTTTGTCAACACGGAGATCATTAGTTTTTAATGAGTTCAGGGTGATTATCATGCGATTATGTAATTTTGTCGCAGTTGCTATTATTTCGCCCGACTTGGATCGGAGAATTAGAAAATTTTTGCGTGAGAAGGCTAAAGCCAACAAAAGAGGTGTACGACCTAGTGCTGACGTGTATGACATGAAATGTGCAATATCAAAGTCCAGTTAGTCAGTATACGCAAGCCCGCTCTGTCGTGCAACTGTGCTAATATATATACAATAATATACAATATACAATAAACAAAAATATACAATGCAAATGAGACTGTTCAGAAATTGAATTTCCTCATGAAAATATTAGTAGCCTACCTTAAAACGTTCAATTGTACACTCGGTCGATGAACTGTTGCTTTTCATGGTGTGCATGCAATGAAGTTATGCACATCATATTTGGTAGTCGTACAAATGAGTTTGTTCTTGGTTTCTTAAGCTATAAGAATCCAGCTATAAACTGGGATTATTCCAATTAAGTATTTTCTGCCGCGATTTGTGTCAAACGAAGGATGATAATCTAATTCGTTCTAGAATGACAAGGGATAAATATGCGTGTTTCTCATGCAGGATGGAGAAGATGTGATAATATGAACTTAACTTTCTTTGTAGTTTGAATTAACATTTATATTGAATGGAATTTGTATCCATATCTGTTTACGTGACTGTACAGTTATGCGTAATGTTTGTCATGAGTAATGTTGTACTAATGTTTGAACTGTGTAATGTATGTTAAATACAATTGCCATGCTTCCGTATTGCTGTCCTGTTGTGTGTCTATTAGTAATTAAATTTTCTTTATGTTAATGTGCAATCTTGTCAATTTGAAACGCGGTATTCCCGGTAGTACTATGTATGTATGTATCTATGTATTTTTGTATCTATGTATCTATGTATCTATGTATCTATGTATTTTTGTATCTATGTATCTATGTATCTATGTATCTATGTATTTTTGTATCTATGTATCTATATATCTATGTATTTTTGTATCTATGTATCTATGTATCTATGTATCTATGTATCTATGTATTTTTGTATCTATGTATCTATGTATGTATGTATCTATGTATTTTTGTATCTATGGATGTATCTATGAGCTAGATATGCTTGATTAGCATATTGTTGACATCAGGGCCCACAAAACCTAGAAGGTAACTTCAAAGGAAAAGGGAACGGCATTTGGTGCACATGTTTGTACTGCTATGCATGTAATCCATGCATTAACTTTTGTACGCATTGAGTAGCTTGAACCGCATCTGGAAATCGAATGCCCCGCGTCACAAGCATCTGTCGAAAACAATAATTTGATTTTACGCTTTTTCCATTGATTCGCATAGCCCCCTTTTCTGGCGCACCATAATGCCGATTTTTTTCGGTGAATACCGAGTACAATTAGCTGTACGCAGAAATCAGCGCGAAAATCTTTGGGCGCGAATGAATACGATTGACGAAGTGGGCGTAGCAGCAACAACGACATCTGCACCCAAGGGGTGTTGAGTTTCAAAATGGCTGCAGATTCCCAGTCATACGTGTTAGTTGGAGCAGACGAGGTGTTTAGCTTTGTGCAAAGATGCATGGTCGCAGCTGGTGTTGAGGAACCTCACGCAGTAGATCTTGCAACACTTTTGCTAGCTGCAGATACCAGGGGCCACTTCAGCCATGGTATAAACCGACTGGGTAAGAAACTTTCCACGAGTCTTGTCTCCTCTTTCTTTCATGTGATCAGTACTCGCTTTTGCACTTGGAAAATTCACAGCTGCATGCCTTATGGCCAATCCAATTATCTAGAAGTCCTTTATCGTAGATTTTAACATAGTTTTTGCCATTTCACAACTGCGGATTTTGTTGTGAATCTCTGTTTGTGTATTTTTAATGATGGTGAGGAGCAGATAAAACAGTAAGCCCATTTCGCGCACTGATTCTGTATGAAGTTATTTTAAAATTTACTTTACTATATTTGCGTGATTTCCACACACCAGACATGGGGTATTGATTTACCGATTTGAACCTTATCTTTAAAATGTCTTTAAAGTATCTTTAAAACAAAGATCAAAACATGGATGGGTGAAAACTGTAATTGCAAGATCTATAAATAGCCTATTCATTACGTTGTGTAGCTTGTATATTATTTTCTTAGACATGATTGAAACTTATATTGTAAATAGTTGGCATCAATTAGTTTTCTTCTTTAAACTATGTATCATCAACTTAAATAATGATTATGAAATGAAACTGCTTTGCCAAACAATTAGTACAGGGATGTCTCAGACAACTTTCTCTGTTTTGTTATCCCTCCGATATAAGTTGCTTCAATGCCAAAAAATATCATACAAAGCTTTTTTTTGTTGATTTATAAGGAATGTATGTTGGAGATATCTTGGAGGGAACAGCTCAGAAGGCTGGAAGCCCTGTGATTTTGAAAGAGAAGCTGGGCACTGCATTAGTTGATGCGCAAAATGTCCTTGGACCTGTGAGTATTTTGCCATTTGTCACCTGCTGTATGTGTAATCAGTCATCACAGTTTTCCTGATAATGTTCAGGCCTAACAGGACACACTAGAAATGACACTTTTCCATTGACATAATGTCCACATTTTGATCTCTGAAGTAGTTGGTTATATCACATGTCTACTGTGAAAAGTTGCTGGGTTCAAGTCTCAGTCACCCCTGTTTACGGATGCCCTCAATCTCTTCACCCAGCAGTATATTGGAATCCTGAATGCCCTAGTTAATGAACAGCAAGGAAAGAAATGACCACCTTAGGTTCCAACACTGTAGCTCAGTATGGTATCGCTCTAACAACTGAAAATGCAAAAAGAGGGCTGTTTTGCTAGTGGAGTAAAGATCTTTGATACATTACCTAATGGAGTTGACAGAGGAGATCATTACATGGGGTTACATTAATCATAGGGTCAATGAAGGGGCAGTGTAGGAAGAAATGAGAATTGTCTTCAACTACAGTATTGCAAGCACACATTAGACTAATACATATAAAGTTGTGTCTGAATTTAGGCTTGTTTAATGCACTCAACATTGTGTTTCTTCTAAAAAAAGTCCCACCGATTAAACCCTAATTATGTATATCAGACTCTTACTATGTTATAAATCATGTATTTTATGATTCCTTTATTTTGTTATTAGATCCTTTTTAGTAACAGCCCATTCACAGCCCACTCACAGAAATTTGAACACCAGATTTATTGAAACAAGCAACTCACTTTTTTATCATTATTATCATTAGCATGATATCATCATTATTTTCATCATCAAACAGATGGCAGAAACTTTTTCAGAGATGAAATGAAATCGGAAACATCCATCTTAAGATTTAAAACCCTTTGCAGAGATTTTGACTTCAACTTTTAGCTTTGACTCCAACCAAACTTTTTTATTCATGTTTTCCAATTTTTCTTTATTTTTCTTTTTATTGATCTTTTTTCCTTTTATGTATAATTTAGTACAATTTAAACAGTTCCTTGATTGATAACAGCATTTGCTGAGCAAGTTCAACCTGTATAAATGTGATATTATCATTGTTATTATTACTAGGTCCACAGCATCAGCTGTCTCTTTTGTTGTACAGTCTGATTATTTTGCCTTGTTAGGTTGCTGGAAAGTTCTGCATAGATATTGCTATCAAGAAGGCCAAAGAGGTTGGAATTGGATGGGTGTCCTGTCGAGGTAATGTTCATTACAGGAATCAATTGAATGTGTTTGTTTGATCACAGAGTTCCTTGTGAGAGAAAAAAATCTTCACTGTTTCAAGTAGTTGTTGCTGTTTCATGTCTCCTGTAAGTCATTGCATCAATATTTCCTAGGAGATAAATACTCATTGCTGTCCATTGCTACCGCCTCAACAGGTGAACGGGTGCAGTTACCATTAACCCTAGTGAGGTTCTCAGCTTTTGTCAGGTTTTTTTTCAAATCCTGCTGGAAGGGACTTGGTTTAATAAGGAATAACCCAGTCATGAATGGGCAGCATTGGATGACGCAGTCAGTAAGAATCTGGTTTGGAAGAGCTTGCATTAAGCATCCACAGACTGTGGTGTCAGGTATCAGGTGCCAGGTGTGAGGATTGCTCAGTGGTTTGAATCCAGTCTCATCTAAACTTTCACTTAGAGTGAGAAAGGTCACTAGCTCTCTGTAATTCCAGGCGTGTGAATCATGAGGTGTGGTCACATTGAAGAGAAGGACCTGAAACTGCTCTTTGCCCTTTCTATTAAGGATATATCTACAGGCTGTAAGGTCTTTGATGATAATAGATAGATTAATGTCTTCTCATGAATATGGCAGTTTTGTTCTGTTCCTGTTAGTGGTTTTCGGTAGTTTCCTTTCCGACAACTGATATTTGTAAAGAATGCCCGGTTGCAAGGAACTAAGATGAGTATACGGTTTTGGTATAGTCAAAAGGATCTTATTTGATGGGTTGACATGAAAGTTGCATGTTTTTTGCTCTGAGCAACCTCAATATTTATATCTCTTAACGTTACTGCTTTTGCCCTCAGAGTTACTTCTGAGTACTCATTAGCTGACCACGGAAGGGTGGACAGCTGAGTTACTGTTGGCTTGCGGTTCATGGTTCCGACGAAGGGATCCGAACCCACGCGAGTAGACGTCACAAGATTCGAAACACTGTGGCTTTACCACTCGGCCACGCCAGCTCTTTCTCTAAATGTCTGCTGCATCAGCATTTCTCATGGGGACTGATGGTGATTCAAGTATCAAGCCGTTTGCTGTGGGCAGTTGGCAGAGTGGTTGTCATGGGAATTGCTTTGATGCGCTGCAAGTTATTGACCCTGCACATGCGCGTTTACCAACTCTTCGAAACCTTTCGTGGCCTTAGTGAACTGATTGCGTGAGACGTGCAGTGAAGCGTTCTATTCTTTCTGGAACATTGACTTTTCTGAGGTTTCTCTAAAAGAACAAACACTCACTTTCTTGATATAGTTGGAGGCACTTTCACGCAAATTTCTGGTCGCCCCCCTTTCCGCCCCCTTTCCACCCCCTTTCCACCCACCCAGCAGTTAATGGGTACCCGGCGTAAAGATGTGGGTTTACATAAGGCAAGGGATGGAAATGGGTACCGTATCTCACAATGCCGTGCCTTTGGATGGTATCTGTCCAACAAGGTGCTCTCCGACGCCTTTTTGAGCATGGGCAAAGAGAATTCAGGTGTTTTCAAGATAATGCCTTCCATGGATAAGAACTGAACACGGGAGGGAAGGCTTATTCTACATGTTTGCAGATACTTTTAATGGGCCACCACTTACTGTAATGGTGTCTGACAATTTATTTGCTTTTAGGGAGATTTTGAACGATTTATGTTTATAAGATTTTAACATGTTAATAATATAAAACTACTTTTTAGACATGTAATTGTAAGATGCTTGTATTTTCTTTTTAAGCACCTTTCTTTTTACAGGACAAACATTGATGGCAGCAATTTTTAATTGTTGAAGTTTTTATCCTGTTAAAAATTCGTTATGATTATGATTATTATTAGGTAATTCTCTTCCTCTGATCTATCTCAAACATGGATCTGTACTGTGAAGTAAGCTCACTCTTTGCTCAGATAAATTTTATTTCAAAGGTGACTATTGGCCGCATCGTGATTAGAATTGCATCCATTAAGCACTGATTATCACTATGGTTGGTGAGTCAGTAAGCAAATAAGTTGAAGATAATCTTTTCCGTATACTTGTCTGATTGTGAAACGCCATGAAATGCAACGGTCCAATGCGACTTGCTAGGTGAACTTGCATTTGTTGTAGGAAATCTAGCAATGTGACAGTGAAGATAATCTTTGTTGAGGATGACATATTCATTTCACGAGCGGGATAAAGGATTTTGGCAAGGACTCTTTTTCAAAATGTAACAATAAGGCTTAGAAAGGCTTAGTATAGTTTGCAATGTAAGGAAGCAAGCTCGCCAGAATGACAGATATTTCAATTCAGACGTTGCGAAAGCCCACCTGTCTCTTGCGATTCCTTGAGAAGATTCGTGGTCGATCTTCACCTGTTGGTGAAGCTGGCAGCTGAGCCGTCAACAGTATTTAATTTTTTCAATGTGAATGTAAGAACGCTACCCAGAAATTCTTGCAAGTGAATTCTCTTCCAGCTGCTCACAAGTAATTTCATTTGGGAGCAAAACGGTGTATGAAGAGCCCTCTTACTCGATGCACACCAAAGAATAATCTGAACTTTTGCATTCGGCTGAGGCTGTAAGCGTAGTGGTGTCGAGGGCGTTGCGTAAAAGTGATTTAAGGATGTGTACCATCTCAACTTAGCCAAATCAGTCGCAAAAATTTATATGCTTAGCTGCTAGAAGAATAACCAGCAGACCAAGCATGCTTATCTCAAGTTAACTCTGCTGAAGGACCATTGAGGAATTTTGGCGACAGAGTCTAAGACGATAGCCTACGATTCCATGCATAAACTGGCTCCTCAATGCCTGTGTAATCTCTTCAAATGGAATCCATTCGCACTTCCTGCAAACATAGAAAGAGATGTGGAACTGACCACTAATGTCAAGTAATAGGCAACAGTGCTTTGCTTATCGACGAGTTTCTACCGGTACCAAATCGATAACCGCCCTAATTTGATCTAATCAATCTACAGTCAACTCTGTCCAATTCGAACTTTCTGGGAGATCGTAAATGTTCGAATTACAGAATGTTCGAATTACAGAGATTTGAGTTATAGAGGTTTTTGTTAGGAGATTTTCAAGGGACCTGAAATTTTGTTCGAGTTAGCAAAAGTTCGAATTACACGAGTTCGAATTTGACAGAGTAGGCTGTATTTAGTTTTTATTTTTTGCATCATCGATTCATTCGTTCCTATTCGGAACACGAAATTGTGGCTAATATTGTGATTGCGTTTTCCTTACGATTTCGTAGCCGAGGTATTACTTAGCGATCTTTTCTAGTAATTAAGAGCTTTAATCGAAGGACCCGTTTAAAACAATTGAAGTAAAATTGATTGGCTTAATTAACTAATGAAATTAAACCCAATGTATGTCATCTCCAGTTGACGGGTAGCCCTTTTTAATTGAATCAATTGTCATATAAACGAATGTAAAAACATATCAAGTGGTGAAGAGTCTCGAGGTGATGAACAGCCTCGAGTTGATGAACAGCCATAGATGCAGGTTGATAGGGAGTCAGTCAGGTGGTAATTGATTGAATTTGCCAAGTCAATTTTAACTGTCTTTATCCATGTATGTGAGCACTGGTTGCATATGGCTTTATCTGGTCAGGAAGGTTGCCTGCAATCTTCCCCTTTTCTTCCGCGGACAGAGTTGATGCGATGGCTAGATTCCTTCATCATAACTATTCTTTTTATAGTTTTGACTGGTGCTTTCGGAACCATCTCGTGGTATCTTGACGTTTGCGGTCATTGTGCATCTCTTGAGTGCCATGGTGTATTTTTTAAGCATGCGGGCTCATAACGCAAGGGTTATTGAGATGAAATCATACCTGTGTCAGAATGAAAAGCAATTGGCGAGGAAAGCAATAGGAAACTACCTCATCAAGTCCACTTTTGCTGAAAAAATGCTTTGAGTTCCGTCTCTAGTCTCTGCTTTAGTAGCCCCTATATTGCGAGTCCATGAGCTAAACCACTTCACCATAGCACCACTTCTGCTAGTACCACCTCCATGAAGCTTAGGAAATGTGATTTTTGTGAGCACTGCTTTGGTAATAGACCATGCAAACCATGAAACGTACGAAGCTTTTCTTCAGGATCCAACCACTATGGTATTGCTGGATGGTATGCAATGAGAGCAGCTGAGCAAGGGCTTATCGTAAGTCAACAGATCACAAAATTTCTCATCGTTCCAACAAATTCTGCCACTTTTAGGTTGCTTTTAGGTGGCTTGTGATGCAGCCAGGAAAGGAGATCACCTCCATGTATCCCTCTACCCGGGCGAAGGTGGTATCTCTCTAAGAAATTGCTCCCAGCACTCTTATCGAGTATGAAACTCGACACACAACTTTACTTGACACACGTACATAACATCGTTAATTAGTTTACGTTTTTATCCAGTTAAGATATTCGTGTATTATCATTATTACTATAATTACTTCAGTTGAATTCTTCAGTCTGAATGGACGCGAATCTGCTCCTCTCTGATGCCATTTCCTGTTTTTTAGCTGTTTTTTAGTTTTTTAAATAGAAAACCATGTCATCGTTCTTTGATTATGAATAGTTTACACCTCTTTTGGGGAAACAAAATAAACTGATGCATTTCGTTTTTTCAATGTTCAAGGGCATGTCCTTCACAAACACGTCACCATTGCAAGTTCCAACCAGAGCGATCAAGGTACAATACTTTCTTATTCATCCAACTTTTTCAGACACACACGAGCATTGCACTCATTCAGTAGTCTCATTTTGTAACTGTTCCTTCGTCATTTTCACCCTTTGCATATCCGTCATATGATTTGATTACTTAAATTTGAGCTACCTTTCTCTCATATGAGAGGCGAATGGGATTTTTATATAGTCCTTGGCATCTGTATTGTTTCCTGCTAAATGGCCATTTGGGTAGTCATGCCTCACATACACTCGAAGGCAAAGTCTTTTGTAGAATTTTGTCATTGCATTGTTAAAAGGTGTAAAGAAGGACAAAATATGATTTATAAGCCTTTTAGTGATTTCAATATTGCCCCGAAGTGGGGAAAATAGTTCCTTCCTACTGAAAAATTTTTCATCGGACACTTGTCAGAGTAAGAAACGTCAGATAATGGTTCAAATATAGCTCTGAAATTAGATTCATGATTTATCACCAACTACGGCTATTTTTCATTCACTATTGCTAATGTTACGTCACACGCTCTCTGTAAAGCCCGACGCGTTTTATAGTACAACAGATGCTGATATAAACATACATTAATTAGCAGTTGGTTCTCTATTCTATATATGATATCCTCTTCTTTCGCCTGCATCGCTTGTATTAATTGCTCCTTTTCACACGTTGAGACCCGCATACTGATGTCGTGTTTATTGTCTCCCCCTTCTATCCCTGACTTCCTTTATCCTTCCCTTATTTTGCACGTCTCTTGACTATATGTTTTATTCACTGGCTTAGGTTTACGTAGCTTGTATTTACTTTCAAATATTTCCTGTACGTCGAAACATACGCTTATGATGCAGTATGTCTGATAGATAGTTGGCATTAATTAGCTTTTTAATAATAATAATAATAGTAATACCATATTTTTACAGGGTAATTCAATCGGCTATAAATATAGCTGCTATCAAGAGAAGCCCTGTACACAGTTATTAGAGTTGCACGCCTACTCTAAACAGATTATTAATCATGATTATTATTATTATTATTTTATGCAGTTGTTTTCATTTTTGTGCGGCGTCATGCCTGGTAGTTTGCTTCTGCACGTCCGTAGGAAGAAAGAAGAAAGCGAGCAGCTAAGAGGATAGAGAGATAAGATCAAGTTTATTGATCTTAGATTGGAAAGATGGCAAGTTGTAGGACTCAGGAAAGGAAGAAGAAGGCAACACGTTCCATAAATTGCATGCTCGTGGGATGAATGATGATTTGTGAGATAGAGAAAGTAGGACGTAGTGTTTGCATCCTTCTTTTGATTATCTCTACGTCTGAAGTGTGGAGGCGAAACGCGCTTTATTAGTTAACTGGACTGTCTTTTTAATGGTCAATTAGAATGTCGCAAGATGATCGTCACATTTGAATCCTGTCACCCTCATGAGTATCACTGACTAAAATTATGAAAATGGCTTATGTATTGGACGTTGTCTTTATGTCAAAATATCATCTTGTCACGGCCATCATGTGACTGCCCTACGCTTACGAGTGTCGAGCAAAAAGATCTTCAGTGGGTAAGAATCATTATACGCTCTTTTTGCTACATTAACATGCTTATTACATCAAAAAGTTCTTGACTGTCTTAAATGATATTTTCTGCATCAACGTCATCAGTAGATGTTTCACACTCGCCTTCGTTCTATACAGCCTACACTTGGAACGAACCCGCTATCTGTTGCAGCCCCAAATCGAGGCGACGATTTCGTGCTAGATATGGCCACGTCTACAGCAGCCGTAGGAAAGGTTTGTTGTATTTGAGCTTGCTATTCTTTCCCAAAAGTACGGCCTAGTTTATGATTATGTACGCGGAAGACCGCAAAATATTACGCACTGCAGCTCTGCTTAGATTTTTTGCGTTCTTGCCATGTTTTCCGCCGGCTTGTCTTTTCTCTGGCAATTTTCTTGCCATTGAGTTCTTTTCATTTTCCACCAAGACTCTTTTCGGCAACTGAAATGCTCAGTGGACCAAAGCATTGTGCGTATGTGAAGGGGGGGGGGAGGGGAGGGGGAGGTAGATGCTGGCCATCCTTCTGCGCATTTCAAAATACAATATTGTCAGGTCAATGTCTTTTCCTTGATAATCCATCTTCGATCTCCGCTTGTGTAGAACAAAATAGGTTGCTGTCATCTCTTCTGTCCACTTCCATCGCATCTTCTTTTCTCCTTCACTTTGTGTTTGGCTTGCGTGCTTTTGTTGTGTATGGATTCTTCTAAAGAATCGAAACGAGGAATTGAAGCTAACAATACGTGACGGTGAGCTGAAAGTACTTAAGGTAGGCTACTGGTCCAAACTTAGGATTTTTTGATAAAAAGTTCCATTTTCGGTTTCTGGTTTTATATTCATCTTTCATCATTGTAAATTATGTTTATTGGTGCTGTTTTGGCACATTGAGCCGAAAAAGTCATTTTTTGACTTGATGCAAATGGTCACCGTACCTTCTTTAGTAAAATCATCTGATTATGCTCAAAACCTGAAAGACGAAATATCCAGGTCTGCAAATAGACTGCTCTTTGGACGGGAAGGAAAATATCAAGGCAGTTTCTACCAAAGTCTCCAGAGCAGTTGATCTTTTAGAATATGCCAGATCTTTTCCCCCGAAAGAAACTTTGCAAACTCTCTATACAGGTATTGTCGAGCCTCATCTTCGATACTGCAGTTCTGTTTGGACCAAATGAAATCGATATGTTGCAAAAACTTCAAAAACGTGCTGCTGTGATCATAACTGATAGCAGCTTCGATGCACCAAGCAAACCTCTTATTGAGGGGCTGGGGTGGAAAACCATTGACGAACCAGTAACTTAACAGTCTAAGATCGTGGTCTTCCAGCATTTAAACGAACTAGCTCCGCAATACCTGTGTGAATTGCTTGTGTGTAATTCCAGATGTCCAGCTTACAGTTTTCGAACGACAGGGACTGGCCTCAGGTTACCCAAGAAAGGTCTAAAAATTTCTAGAGATGTTTATCCTATAAGGCAGTCCTTTTCGTGAGCAAAATTTCGCTTTTGCAGCAAATCGCACACGTAAATAAATTTGCGCATGCGATCGCACTTGTAAGGAAATTTGAAATGCGAACCAGATAAAATTGGTAAAAGGAGCAAGAGAGGTAAAAGCTACTCGAGTTCGTGCAAGAGCAAAATTCCATTCAATCAATGTTGGATAGGCAAGGATAGTTTCTTTGTGCTTAGCACATAGCTTACACCAAATGAAACTAACAAACATTTTTCCATTTTCGTCTACTGTCTTGTAACAAGTTATCTCCGACTTGCCGTACTTTTGAAAAGTAGGTAACTCAATTTTTTTGCCGTTATCAGCCATCTTTCAAAAGTCGTCGTCACTCCAAAGTCGCAAAAGCAAACAAAAATTGTTTCCAACAGCCACTTGCTTTCAGGGAATAATAGCACTGTGACAGGAAATCACTAATCACACTTAACATGCTAATCTCGATTTAGCTGCAAGACTTTGCTTAACGGTGTCAGGATAGCTCAATGCTAAGATTCTTGCGCATTGATCCTATGGTCAGTGGTTGGAGTCCCACCTCAGCTAAACTTTCACTTTGAGTGAGGAGAGTCGCCAGCTCTCTGTAATTCCACGCGTAGGAATCACGAGGTGTGGTCACGTCGAGAGGAAGGACCTGGACACTGCTCGATAGGCAAAAGGCTTCTCAGTGTCCAAATTTCTACCTTCGACATCTAGGTATCATATAGAATCATGTGTATATAAGAAAAAGATGAAAGACCAGCCTCTAAGGCCCCGTCCATACAGTGACGGACATTTTCGAAAATGCAATAGTTTTTATCCCTTTTCACCTTCCATCCACCCGTAGCCGGCGTTTTCGGTTACCGACAACGTAACTTTTTGAAAATGCTCCCTAGGGTGGAATTTTTTGAAAAAGCCGTTTTCATGTTCTCGTGTGGACGGGGAGAACGGAAGTTTTTGAAAACGCCGACGTCACAACTACTCGATTTATTGTTACTCCAATACGGAGAAAAAAGTAATTCCTCTGATGGTATCATTTTTGTCAAGTCTGATTGCTTGTTTGCAGCTAAAAATCCCATTATTTAATCCTCGAAATATTTCCATTCGAAGAAGCCAAATCTCATGTGTTCTTGAGATTTAACAAGCCAAATTTATCACGCTCTCGAAGAGCCCATCAATATAGGCCATACAATCGAAGAAGATTCTGGTTAAGGCAATGACGTACAAGTGCGGGGTGGGACAACTTTTTTGATGGAAAATTTACCGTAGAGGAGTGGCGTAAGAAAGCGAAAATTTGAGGGTGCCCAGGGTTTAACTCCTTCGTCAGAACACTGAAGGGAAGCAGACAGTAATGAGATCACCTGTTGACGTTGTGAAAAATGTGGCATACACTCTTTACTACCTGAATGAAGAAGACTGCGTAAAACTGCCAACGCATTTCGTTTGTCCCGCTAGTGTGTATCAAAAATTGTAAGAGAAGTGTCTACAGCGATAACTGTCTTCTTACGATGACTGCCAAGTAATCTACGCGTGCTCATAGCCGCATTTCAGGCGTTTTCATGTTTCCGTGTGGAAGGGGATATTTTTAAAAACGCTCATGGTGTGGATGCAGATTTATTTGAAAACGAATGAAAATAATTGCGTTTTCGAAAATGTCTGGCACCGTGTAGACGGGGCCTAAGTTGAATGCAGCATTCAGACAAAAGCTGAACATTACTCCCGAAAATTGGATGAATCATATTGTGGTCAAAGGTGCTAATAATGGAAAAGGATCAGCAATCATGAGAGCATGGGAAATTGATGTTAACAGAAAACTGCAAAAACACCAGTTTGCGCGTGTGGTGAAAAGCACGCGCAACTTAACTTGCGCGTGTGCAGGCGTGCGCGGGTGCGGGTGCGATTGCACGCGCTAAACGAAAGGACTGTACAGGGGCAAAACAGTTGAATAGCCTCTCAGCCGAGTCAATGCAGGCATCCTCGCTGCATAGTTTAAGACAATTATTCAGAGAGCGGGATTTTTTCTTTTTACTGTTTGTCGTATGTTTTTTTGTTTTTGTTTTAATTTTCTTGCATTCAGTTTTAATTATTGTAACTGGTATTTTCTAGTTCAATTTAATCTAATTTACTGTTCGTGTCTTTATCATCGATTATAATGGATGTTTTGAGAACCGGCTTATGCTGAAGGGCAACTCTCCTTAAAAGAGCTAAATGTGAAAATGTTTTTTTCGTTCTTATCATCCACATGATCAGTCATCCGGTGACAATTCTGCTAATTCATCATCTAGACCTGAGCATACAGCCTGGCTTGATGCAAGTAATTTTCAGACAGATCGAAGTCAAATGCTTAAAAAATAAGCAAAAATACAACAACTACAAGTCGTCGATGTTAACACATTTGATTAAAAAGCATTTTGATGACGTACCTCTACTTTTTGACTCAATAATCTTTGTCGCCTCCATTTCGAAACCGTTTTGATTCAATTTGGTTGTTTTTGCGCGATTTCTGAACTGCAGTTGCCTCCGTAAAGGCAGTTTCTTTCATTTCCTCCGAAGTGAAAATTGAAACCCATGTTGCTCGAAATGAAATGCGCTTTAGATAACAAACATCAATAGATTCAAGTCTAGTCCATTTCATTTCGCGCCGAAGGAACTTCTGAGCAACCGAAAGGAAATCATATCGGCTTCAGTTTCATTTCACCGTGCTTCAAGAGAGTCCCTTTTCCCAGCACCCAAAATAGAACTCATGCCGGCATGAGATTTCATAGCTGGTAAATTGTCGTTTCGGGTTTTATGTAAGGCCCCTCGCCGCTCAAGTATGAGTGCGCACATTCAACGCTTCGATTCTTTTTGGCCGAACTGAATGATGGCGGCTCTGATATCAGAGATCGGTATCGTCAAATTAACGTCGGCTCCCATTTCCGACTTCGCATCGTGCTTTAGATGTAAGCTGGAACAGGGGGTCGGGTTTTACCTCCCTTGCTAGAGAGGTGACACCCTGAGCCAAGGCATTGTTAGGCGCTGGCTCAGATGGAGAGAAACATATCCAGTAGAAAGTATTCCATGTAGTGTTCTATGATAAAATTTTGATTTGCTCTTGCCATACTTAAGTAACACTTTAAACTCATTTATCTCGGAAAACTACTTTCCTAACAAACTGAAATCTGGGGATATTTCCTCACTGTTTGAAAAAGACGATACTTTTAACCAGAAAAATTACAGGCCGATTGATGTTCTGTCATCAGCTTCAAAGCTTTTTAAGCGACTCATGTATGAAAAAATAATTCTCTAGCTGAGTGGTGCCGTGACGCTGTGGATAAGCAAGCGGACTCGCAGCACAGGTGTTGTCAGTTCGATCCCTCCATGTGTCACTTTTAAAACGCCATTGGTGAGGAGGGAAACGGGAAACCACCTCATGAATTCCACTTCGTAAAGGAGACCCAGAGCCCTGTCTCTGGTTTCTACTATGCTCGAAGTCGAATATGCAATGCAGCTAGTTAGTTAATTACAGTACTTCCTGTCTCCTCTACTGTGCGGGTGTCGGAAAGAATACAATATGCAGCATTGGTACCTAAAAGTTTTAGAGAATTGTAAGACAACGATAGATAACGGAGGCTTTTGCTGGTGTACCATTAAACGGTCTCTCCATAGCTTTTAAAAGAATTAGCCACGAGCTATTGCCAGCAAAATCGCATGTCTATAGCTTCAGTAGAAGCGCCCCTCCGCTTATTCACAGCTATCTTTCAAACAAAATTCAAAGGGTCAAAATCAATAGTTCCTTTAGCACGTGGAAAGAAACTAACTTAGGTGTGCCACAAGGCTGGGTGCTAGGACCCTTGTTGCTTCCCATTTATATTACCAATGTATTCCATTTGATGAACGGAACCGAAATATGCAACTGTGCGGATGGTACTACCTGATACTCATGTGATGCCGAAGTTAACGATGTGATGACAAAATCAGCGCAAAATGCAAACCATCTAACACAGGGGTCTTGAACTCGTGGCCCGCAGGATGACAATTTTGGCCCGCGTATTGGAATAAAAGAAGATATTCGAGAGCATTGGGATGTTTTCATCAGAGCTGTTCTTGCGGAAAACCTGATGCCGCCCAGCCTCGCCCAGACTCTGCCTCCAGCGAATTGAGTTTGAGATCCCTGATCTAACAGCATGGTTTCCCGAAAACGGTATGAAATCAAACGTAGATAAAGATCATCTTATTGTTTTTGGGTTAACGAAGGAAAGGTTAGTGATAGTATAATATATTTGTTATCAAGCTTCATTTTTTTATTATATACTTAAAACGTTACAACTATAAGTCTCGCTAAAAAGGTAACTTGCACTTGGCTGGCTTACAACGACTAACAACGATAAAATTAAAGAGAGAAAAAAAGAGAAAAGTTGTATTATTTAGAAAATATTTGTTAATATGCAAGAAGTTCCGGGTTACACCAAGGTTTGTTTCTCGAGCAAAAGTTGTAATAAGTGGTACGGATAATGATTGATGAGATTTTGTTTAAGATTTAATTGAGATGGCTTTGGTCGATTTCAATGCGTTTGCACATCTCCAGAAAAGAGTCAGATGACTGGCCAAAAATGCCTAAGCAGCTCATGGATAGGTTAACGAATTGGACTTGTCGATAGTCGCAGTTGAGATCTTTGAGGACAGGACGATATTTTTCTTCTTTGCGGTGGGAGTTGATATCTAGATTTGTTTCGAAGCCCACGGTTAATTCAAGGATGTAGAGACAGTTGTTAGGTGAAATTACAAGCAGGTCAGGGCGGAGGCTGTCACCAGTAACGATGCAAGGCGAGAGATAGGCAGGAAGGTCGACGTAAAGTTTGGAAGATCCTATCGCTTGAAAAGTATAAGCAAGAAAGTTAAATGCTGAGTTGTGTCGCCATGTAAAACGACCTTGGTCTAGGTAAGTTTCACAACCAGCAACAACATGATGGAGTGACTCAGGCTGTTTGCAGGAGGAAGAATCAGAGGTAGAAGAAAGATTCCATAGATATAAGTTTTTACTAGAGGCAAGAGAGTTATTGAGATATTTGATGGTGAAATTGAAAAAATTGGTAGGGAGTTTACTCTGAGTTTTCGACCAAAGTGAATTAAGCTGCTTTAAGGAATGATCAAGGAGAGAAGAGAGGAGGAAGCCTTGTGAAGTTCATTTGGACTGAAGCCTTTCGGTGTGATCAGAACGGATGGCGGATAAAATTTGCTTTTGTGTAAACATCATATTGAATATTGATTCCAAAATTGGTGCTTTTCCATGATATATTTACTGTTTTGTCGCGCTATTGTTTCAATGAGGAGCGTAGAACAGTTTGACATTGCTTGAGTTTGAAGGAGGGAAGTTGAAGAGCCAGTCCAAAGTTTTTGTGGGAGAGAATAATGGAGCTTATAGTGGCAGAGATTGGCAGTAATGAAGATATAACGAATCTTTATATAGGATGCACATTTCAACAAAATATGCTGTTACCTGAATGTGTCCTGTAAAGGAATGAAAAGAAAGTAAAACCTATGACAGCTGTGAGAAGAAGCCTAGCAGTATTTTCAACGATCATTTAAAAGTTCCATAGAAAGAACATTGAAATAAGGAATTATTATCATTATTATCATTATATCAACATTCCACAGACAACGAATACTAATGCAAATAAAAAACCAAAGCTTGCGTAGTCACATTCGAAAGATACTCATTGTCGAAGCTATAACTTCTGGCAAGCAAATTTATTGGAGGAATGAAAATCAACGGCACTTGAGGCCTTGAATTCCCTATTTTGGCAATATATGCTTGAATTTGATCGAAGATGTGTATGTACAGTATGTTGGAGAACTTCGGGTAGAAGAGAGTGGCGATGAAAAAATTCCGAGCATCCTTCTTGATAAGAAATGAAGCTTTAAAAAACATGCCATGCTATAACCAAATGCTATGTAAAAAAGCCAGTCAAATAATTCATGCTTTTACGCCCACTTCAATCTACATTGAACCCGAGGAACTAGCATTGCTGATGAAGGCATTCGTCACATCCCAGTTTAGATATTGCTCTTTGGTGTGGATGTTGCATGATAGAAGCTTGAATGATAAGATCAATAAGAAAAATTAGATACACCAAAGAGCCCTAAGATTGCATAAATGGACAGTGTTTCTAGTTTTGAGAATCTATTAGCAATGGATGATTCGATAACTGTTCATCAGAGGAACCTGCAGTTGCTCATGTTAGAGATTTACAAAAACAAAGCATAGTTAAAATCCCAGCTTTGTGAAGGGAATTTTTGAAGGGAAAGTGTTGCCCACAACCTAAGGTGGCTATGGTTCGCCATAATTACCTTCATGTGATGGTGCAAAGGGTGCTGGATCTTCGATTGTTTTTGAAATGATTCATATCATAAAATACCCAGTACCGCTAGGTGTATGACATTTTTTTTAACTTTCAGTTTCAAAGTGTTTATCGATCTATTTTACATACAAGTCAATTTACTGACAACTCCACGACTCTGACGATGACTCTGAAAACAGCAACAGCAATTAAAGACTACAAAGTATAACTAAATAAAACTAAAATATATACATAAAGTATATACATTAAGGAGGAGCTCTCTAAATAGATAAACTAATCGAGAGATAGCCCCTCCCCCCTTGTATGAAAAATCAAACAGAATTTTATGAAAACAGTAAAATAATATGGATGAGCCAAGAGCAAGCTTCATTTAAATGACGTGTTTTTCCCATCAATTTTTTGAATTGTAGGTAGAGATGAACCATCGGAAAGAAATGGAAATTCCAAGCGGCTGGGGAGTTGATAGTCGTGGAAAGGTCAGCTGAAATCATATGCATCATCCCTTTGTAATTATTTAGCCGTTTTTTTGTTTTTAGTTGTCTGACTTGAAGTCAATGGTTTTCACTGTTACTTTTTGATGAAACTTTTTATTGTTGTGAGGTCTTGATGATCTTTAAATGATTGATGATGATCCAAAATGATTGATGATGATCGGTGATAATTGATGATGATTGATAATGATTGGTTATCTTTATTGATTGATGATATTCTAAAATGCTGCATAATGATCGGTGACAATTGATAATGATTGATAATGATTGGTTATCTTTATTGACCGATGATGATCCAAAATAATTCGTTATGATCGGTGATGATTGATGGTGATTGATAATGATTGGTGATATCTTATGATTGATGATGATCCAAAGTGATTAATTCTGCTCAGCAATGTTTAATGGTGATTTGCTTGCTTTTAATGATGTTTGTAATGATAATATCGACCGCAGTTGCACCATTTGTGATGTTATGATGATTGCGATAACTGTGAAAATTCCTTATGATTCATGACTTGCGGTGATTCCTCTTGGTTCATAAAGATGGTTCACGATTTGTGATTTGGATTCCCGATGATTATTGCAACATCGTTTATTGTCGTGTTGCAGGTGTGGTACAGATAATCTATGTCTTCCACAACCATGTTTCTAGTGTGATTTAATAGCTATGATGGAGCAGTAATCCTAGATTCGAGTTGTTAATTCTAAGTTTGAGTGAGTGGTCTCCAGCCCGCGGAAAGGTTGGCCCCGTGTGAAAGCACTGGTTTCCAATTCCAACTTTAAGTGGGTTTAGGAATCCCCAGTTTCAAGGTGTGCGTATGAAACTGCTCCTAAAAAGCTGCTTTTTGATTCAACCCACATGGATGATTCTTGCCTTGTAGTCTTATTTAACGTGCAGAGAACACGGAGTCAGAGAGACGACGATTAGCGCTGTTGTGTTTGAATGACTGACTAGCTCACTTATTGAAATGAAATACATGTTTATATAGGCGAATAAGAAAGAGATAAAATTACCCAATCTCATCGAATAAGAATAGGAGTGGAAGGGTTGGTTGCGAATCACTACATGGGTACGTGGGTACGAACCCTATATCCAGTTCAAATTCTACTCTGATTGATGAGGGAAACAAGCGGGATTCTCGAGATATGTGTTTATCGAGAGAAAGGCCTGGACATTTCTAGATATGCTTAGCTTCTCAGTATACAAAAAATATGAAGCATTGCATGAAGCACATGTATTAGCGTTTGCAACCAGAACTAGAGGCCAAAACGTCTGCTGATCGAATGAAATTTTGTTTGGTCAAGCTAACTCGTATTGATAGCAGCGCCTGTCGGCACTGAAAAGGTTTTAGCTGTATAAACTTCCCATTATTATCATTAGGGGTCTGAGATTGTACTGGGTCTCATATCTCACCGTCTTTTCAGGAAACCCATGATCCACAACAAGTTCTTGGAGGAGGCGGCCTGTTGTCACTTGGTGGAGTTGAAGCTTCAGGTGCGAAATAGCTGTTCTAATTCCTCTCAATGATTATGATAATCCTTTTATTTTAAGTTGCAGGAGTTTGCGCTGAATCTTTAATCCTGAGGTCGTAGTTGGTGTTGTTTGAGGTCACATCTCACATGACAGGGAGCTTCATTTGCTAATTACAGAGTAAGATATAATGTCGTCGGCAGCTGTAAAGAATTTTAAGATTATCGGTCCGCAACTATTGTTTAAGAGTGGCAATCTCTCGTATGCGTATTGGCGGTTTCACTGATACATCCTTTTCTTGGAGTTAGCCATGCGCGAATTCTTTATCAGAACTCTTGTTGCGTAAAACCAATCTCTTCACTTGATTTCACATTCAGGCTCGGTGATTCTGTGCACACTTGCCTGTGATTTCTGGAAAAGCCAGTCCTAAGCCTTCTATCTCATTGCTTGTATTTTGTACTTGACCTACTAAATGCGCCTGCAATTTTCGAGGAGTTGATCTCGATGTGAAAAGTCATCGATAAATGAGCAGATGATATCAAATAGAACGAATAGTGTATCGAATGAATGATAAGATTCGTTCGACGCTTGAAGTGGGGAGAAAGTATGCCGATGGCATTGGTATCCAGAACAGAAAGACTTCAACAAGACACTTGCACCAACCAAGTGATCGTCGCCGCTTATCATCTGCTCCTCCATCACGCTTCTATCAGGCTTAAAATACGTAACTGCGGAGGGATAGTCAGAATTACGATGAAAACTACGGGGTAGGAAAGAGCGAAAGTGCCTTCCGAGTTTCGTCATTGAAGTAAATGAGCTGTGGATGAACGGGAGCGGAATTTCGTTCATTAGCAATGGAGGGTTGTAGCTTTGCAAGCTATAGCCGGGAGAGGTATTGATAAATTCCTTCGATATGATTTGAATTCTCCAATTTTTCAATGTTTGGATGTTGCTGTAGTCGTGTGATCAAAGGCTTTTCTTGGCTTTGTCCCACCTGTTCTTCCACATCAGTTTGCCACCCACTCACAGCAAGCTAATTTATCGTCTACGCCCTCTACCATGCAACTGAAAATTTCTGCAATGTTGGTATTTTCATTCCCTCAGCAACGGCAGCCTGTTGTAACAGATGTACTAGTGAAAGTGCGCATGGAAAATTTCAGTCTCATATGAGAGAGAAAAAAAATATATATTTTGAAACCGTATCTGTACTATAAAAACAGCACTTTGTTCAAACTTCATTTCTCGGAATACTTACTAATATACAACTGCAAACCTCTCTAAATAGGTAGTTTACAATTGGCCACTTGAACGAAAAATAAACGAGAAATGCATAGATAATAATACAAATAATAATCGTTATGTTAATGGTTTATTATTGTTTTTAAAAGTACTTAAGGAAGATAGGCCTGAAGCCATGGCTGATTTTCAAGGGGCCCTCTATCTGATTATAAAATGTATCATATGACATATAAACCCTAATTGAAACCCGAATTGCAATCCTGTTCTGCTTTTCTGTTTTTAGATGGTTTGGGGGGAACAGCTACCCTGTCACCTGCTCACCACGACAGCCGCACCCCATCCCGTTGTCTCAGCGCTTTCTTTGGCTCATGCGACTTTTCTCCTTGCTTTCAGGTGGCTACAAGGGATATGGATTAGCCATGATGGTAGAGATCTTCTGTGGTATACTGTCTGGTTCTTCGTATGGGCCAAACATTCGGTCTTGGTTGAATGCGAAGAATGAAGACCTAAGGCCAGCTAATCTCGTATGTTGTCTGAGAATATATTTTCCATGTCTTTCATTGCATAAAATCATTCCCCGAAACACACACACACACACACACACACACACACACACACACACACACACACACACACACACACACACACACACACACACACACACAATCGCACAAACACACACACACACACACACACACACACAATCGCACAAACACACACACACACACACACACACACACACACAATCGCACAAACACACTAACAAAAACGCACACACATACAAACGCACTGTAATGTGTTGACGTATGTAAACGAACTCGTGTGTTAGTTAAGAGGTTGATTTGAAAAGGTAGGAGTTGTATTTGACTCCAAAAGTTGCAATTGACGACGGAGCAGGGAACCTTTGGCCGTGTCAGACAAATCCGTCTCCGCTTTTTCCAACGGTCCCTGCAAGCGCCAAAGGAACAGGTCGGAATCTTCGCCAACCCGAAGGATCTGCTCATCAAATTGCAAGTAAAACTGTTCGCGTTCAGCAGTCGGGGAAAAGGACTGAAGCAGGTTGTCTGTTCATTCGGCATATGTACTCTTTGCATTAGCGGTGAACGAATCAAAGTAAGAGGCGGCAGGGCCTTGCAGAAAGGCCGGAAGCTTAGCTAGTTTGGTGGCAGCATCTCATTCGTTGGCTGTGGCGCATCGTTCGAAATGGCGTTGCAATGGAGCGAGATCTCCGGTACCAAAACGCTCAAACAACAATGTAGAAGACATTCCTTTGTCCTGTCACCAATTTTGTAGCGTGTAAAGCAACACACTTGGCTATTTTGCTAGTTGTGTGTGTTTGTTTGTTTGTGTGTGTGTGAGTGTGCGTGCGTGTGTGTGTGTTTTGATAGTGTGTGGGTGTGGGTTTGTGTGTGTGCGTGTGTGCGTGCGGGTGTGTGTGTGTGCGTGTGTGTGCGTGTGTCAGTGTGTATGCATGTGTGTGTCAGTGTGTATGCATGTGTGTGTGTGTGTGTGTGTGTGTGTGTGTGTGTGTGTGTGTGTGTGTGTGTGTGTGTGTGTGTGTGTGTGTGTGTGTATGTGTGTGTGTGTGTGTGTGTGTGTGTATGTGTGTGTGTATGTGTGTGTCAGTGTGTATGCATGTGTGTATGTATGTGTGTGTGTGTGTGTGTGTGTGTGTGTGTGTAATATATATATATAATCACTAGATGACCCACCCTCAGTACATTTCCAATGGTTCTTATTTGAATTTGCAATACATCTATCAGATGATTCCATCACTTGGGTCCAACCATGAACATAACACTGTAGACTGTAGCTAGCCGTCGCAGTTTCTCCAGTAGATTTCCCGAATTTTTTTAACAAAACAAACACTTACGCTGTCTAAATTTTTGTCACCGTCAGACTGATAAATGGCTGCGTCTTGAAATGAAGTCATTATTTTGTGGTACTCTTATTGCAGAAGGAAGAGGTGGCTAGAGGAAGACTCCTTGAAGGACCTGTTCAGCGTGCCTTTCGTCACATTTGTCGCCTATTCATACGTAAAGAGTCCGCCCTAAATCACTACAAACCGTGCGTTTTATTGATGTGATCCGCGACGGTTTCGCGGCTTGCGTCCCTCGTCTCAGCATGTTTGTTTGATCGTAACAGCCTCCATGTGCATAGCGTGATGCACGTATGGGATGTCGACTCACGCCAACTACGACGATTGCGAGCACGGCTGAAGATATTTGCAGTGGACTCAATTTTATTCACTTTCTTGCTGCGATGCATATATGCTGTTCTTTGACATCCTTGTGCTGTTTTCCCCTTTGGCATCCTTGTGCTCTTTCCCCATTTGCCTCCTTGTGCTATTTCCCCCTTTGGCATCCTTGTGCTATTTTCCCCTTTGACATCCTTGTGCTATTTTCCCTTTGACATCCTTGTGCAATTTCCCCATTGACATCCTTGTGCTATTTTCCCCTTTGGCATCCTTGTGCTATTTCCCCTTTTGGCATCCTTGTGCTCTTTCCCCATTTGCCTCCTTGTGCGATTTCCCCCTTTGACATCCTTGTGCTATTTTCCCCTTTGGCATCCTTGTGCTGTTTTCCCCTTTGGCATCCTTGTGCTCTTTCCCCATTTGCCTCCTTGTGCGATTTCCCCCTTTGACATCCTTGTGCTGTTTTCCCCTTTGGCATCCTTGTGCTCTTTCCCCCTTTGACATCCTTGTGCTATTTCCCCATTTGCCTCCTTGTGCTATTTTCCCCTTTGACATCCTTGTGCTGTTTTCCCCTTTGGCATCCTTGTGCTCTTTCCCCATTTGCCTCCTTGTGCGATTTCCCCCTTTGACATCCTTGTGCTATTTTCCCCTTTGGCATCCTTGTGCTGTTTTCCCCTTTGGCATCCTTGTGCTCTTTCCCCCTTTGACATCCTTGTGCTATTTCCCCATTTGCCTCCTTGTGCTATTTTCCCCTTTGGCATCCTTGTGCTGTTTTCCCCTTTGGCATCCTTGTGCTCTTTCCCCATTTGCCTCCTTGTGCGATTTCCCCCTTTGACATCCTTGTGCTATTTTCCCCTTTGGCATCCTTGTGCTGTTTTCCCCTTTGGCATCCTTGTGCTCTTTCCCCCTTTGACATCCTTGTGCTATTTCCCCATTTGCCTCCTTGTGCTATTTTCCCCATTTGCCTCCTTGTGCGATTTCCCCCTTTGACATCGTTGTGCTGTTTTCCCCTTTGGCATTCTTGTGCTCTTTCCCCATTTGACATCCTTGTGCTATTTTCCCCTTTGACATCCTTGTGCTGTTTTCCCCTTTGACATCCTTGTGCTGTTTCCCCCTTTGACATCCTTGTGCTATTTTCCCCATTGGCATCCTTGTGCTATTTCCCCCTTTGGCATCCTTGTGCTCTTTCCCCATTTGCCTCCTTGTGCTATTTTCCCCTTTGACATCCTTGTGCTATTTTCCCCTTTGGCATCCTTGTGCTGTTTTCCCCTTTGGCATCGTTGTGCTCTTTCCCCATTTGCCTCCTTGTGCGATTTCCCCCTTTGACATCGTTGTGCTGTTTTCCCCTTTGACATCCTTGTGCTATTTTCCCCTTTTGGCATCCTTGTGCTATTTTCCCCTTTTGGCATCCTTGTGCTCTTTCCCCATTGGCCTCCTTGTGCAACAGCAATCTATCAAACAAGCAGCAAATCTATCATCACTGCATAATCCTATTCTCAATGAAATAATCAGTGCCCTGTCTCTGCTTGCTGCTGCGCTTATATCCAGTAAGCCATGTAGTTTATAGGAATCAAAAGGCACTTGTAGACAAGTCTTTTATTTCGATAGTCACTGCGCTTGAATAGCTTCTTCTTCTGCTTCTGGCTTAATTCCCGTTGCTGGGGTCACCGGTTTGGATCAGTCCTGTCCACCTTTGCTGATCTTGTGCGTCCTCCGTCCTCCCCCCTCGCTCCCATTGCCTCCATGTCCTCTTAACTCTGTCTCTCCGCCTTTCCTTTTGGTGTTGCCCTCCTTGGGCCACTACCATGCCCCTAACCCTCTACCTCACATACTCTCTCTCTCTCTCTCTCTCTCTCTCTCTCTCTCTCTCTCTCTCTCTCTCTCTCTCTCTCTCTCTCTCTCTCTCTCTCTCTCTCTCTCTCTCTCTCTCTCTCTCTCTCTCTCTCTCTCTCTCTCTCTCTCTCTCTCTCAGAGGCTCTCTCTCCATAACACATGCAAAATCCATCGCAACCTAGCTCATTGCTTCTTCCTTCCCAGTTCTCCAACACCGATGGTCTCTCTGGTGGTCTTTCCCAGCCGTGTTTTGCCCAAGGAAGAGTGTAGAATCATCATTTTCGCCACCTCCATCTTTTTTTCCTGACCCCTTGTCACCGCTACAGTTTCCTTGGTGTACAGCAATTCAGGCTGCATCACGATCTTATATAGCCCATCCTTCAGCTTGCTGGTACTTTACTGTCGCACAACACACACGAGTTCCTTACTGATGCACTCCAGATTGCCTGGACTCTTTTAGCTACCTCATCGCCCGATCCTTCATCACTATGCACTGTGGATCATCTTCTTCTTCGGGTGCCATGTCAGGGACTGACGTTGGCTACCACTTCTCTGAAACCAATCCGGTCACCCGCACGCCGCAAAAGTTCCACCGCACTGTATCCCGTTGCCGACGCCGGTCCCCCCATGTAGTCCAGCCTTCTTCTTCCGCGCCCTCTTTTCCCTCTAACTTCTTTTCCAGAACCAGCTTCTGAAGCCCTTCTTTCCTGACTGCATGGCCCACAAATCTCAATTGCCTTCTCCATATGGTCACCATCATACTTCTTTTCATATCACACATTTCAAGCACCCGTTCATTGCTCATTTTCTTTACTCACGATATCCTCATCATCCTTCGATAGCACAACATTTCCATTGCTTCTAATTACCTTATGCAGCTTTTGTTTATAGTCCAGCTTTCGCAGCCATATAGTAAGGTCGACCATACAAAACATTTTAGCAGTCTGATTCGGAGAGCGATGTTCAGTTGCTTGTCTGTAAGGATGGATCTCTTCTCAGTAAAAGCTTTTTTAGCCAGAACTATTCTTCGCCGCATTTCTTTTTCGCATCTGCAGTCAGAGATGATTAAACTACCTAAATAGTCGCATTGCCTTGTCTGCTCCAGTTTTTGTCCATCCAGGAAGATGTTGCTGCAAGGTGTCTCAATCTTTTTGCTAAAAACCATGATCTTCGTTTTCTTTTTGCTTATAGTCAGACCTCTTTTAGCGCTTTCACTTTTCAGTGATGTGAGAAGCTTCTGTAGATCTTCTGTGCTGTCAGCCATCAGCACTGTGTCGTCCGCAATCGTATGTTGTTCTTCGATGAGCCATTAATCTTGATACTCTGAGTTTGGACGATTCTGCGCATAATGTTTCTGCATACAGTGAGAATAGGTCCGGGGAAAGAACACAGCCTTGTCTGACGCCTCGTTTATTTTGGGCCCATTCACTAACATCTCCGTTGATGGAAATGTGGATCATAGATACTTAAAATCTTCCATGCGCAAGTACTTTCACTTCTCGCTCTGGCTCCTGACTTCCTATGCACAACAACTCTGTCTTCTGCCTGCTGACTTTCATCCCCAGGTCTCCACTGCATTTCTCCAACGCTGCAGTCTTTCCCAAACTTCATCCCTGTCTCTTTACGTAGCACCACGTCCTCCGCGAACAACACGTTCCGAGGCTCTTCCATCTGCTTCTCCTCCGTGAGACAGTCAACGAAAATCGCAAAGAGAAATAGGCCGAGTGCTGACCCCATGGTAGAGTCCTACTTTGACTTGGAAACTTTATGTTGTAGCTACCATGCATTTCATATTTGTCTTGCTGCCTTCGTGCATGTCTTGTATCAATTCTATGTGCTTTTTCTCTACTTCCCTTAACCTCCAACAGTTCCTTACTTCTACTTTTTGCACTCTGTCTTCTGCCTTCTCAAGATCAATACATATGCAGTAGAGGCTGATCTGTCCATCCCGATGCATTTCCACGTGCTCTCTCAGGGCAAATGTAGCATCTGCTGTACACTGCCCTGAAAGGAACCCGAATTGGTGACCCATACTTGTTCCATCATCCTTCTCTCGATACTTGTCGCAAATTTTCAACATATCCGGCATCAGTTTTAAAACCTCTGTTATTATTACACTCTTAAATGTCTTCTTTCTTCTTGAATGTAGGTATAAAACAATAATGATAGTAATAATAATAATAATTATTATTATTTCTTTATTCAAGGCTGGGTTGCCTTCTTAAGGTTCAATTGGTGTCGTGGCGTAGTGGTTAAGCATGCAGACTCATAACACAGGGGTTGTCAGTTCGATTCCTCCATGTGTCACTTTTGAAACGCCATTGGTGAGAAAGGCAACGGGAAACCACCTCATGAAGTCCTCTTCCCCCTAGAAAAAACTCAGAGTCCGGTCTCTGGTTTCTGCTACACTCGAAATCGAGTATGCACCGCAGTTTTTGCCTTCTAGCTGGAGGCTAATTGATTTTGTTAGCAAGACTGATAACGTTGTTACCAGTTAGCTATTTCTCCACTCCTCAAGCATCTTCTCCGCCGCAACCATTATTGTTGTGAAATTTTTTCTAACAACTTGTTGAGGCCTGCTCTGCCCAGAACCTTGCTCGCCTCAACTTGGATATCATCCTTCCCTGTTGCTTCCCAGTCTTCATTTAGCCACCTCGTTCGTTATTATATTGTTTACCTTTCATCTCGGTTCTTCTGCCCACCACTTTCAATCCTCTCATTCTCCGCATTCATTTGTTATTCAGATGTGTTTTCTATCTCTCCAGTATCTTTTTGTCCTTCGTCAGCAATACTCCATCCCTATTCCTCATCCTTTTTTCCTGGTACGCGTCTTGTGATTCTCGCTTCTTCCCTCAGACTCCACCACCGTGTCTTCCTTACCCTCGCTGTTCTTTGCTTTTCCCTACACTTAAAACCAGATAACAACCTGAGCAGATAACTATCTTTCCCTGCTTTGCTACTGCTCCTCCTGGCAATGCCTTGCATTTTTGTATCCTTTATGTTTCTTTGCTTCTGCAGATGACGTAAGCCACCTGGGAGTTCACTCCACCGCTTGTGTAGTCCACCCTGCTTGAAACTGTCTTGTTAAAGGTGTTTGTGATAGCTAAGTTGTTGACCAACCTCTCTCCCTTCTCACTTCGTACCCCTACTCCATGTTTCCCCATTGTGTTTGAGAAGCAGCCTTGGTCTTGTCAAACATGCTCGTTCAGATCTGCTCCTATCCACATCATCGCTGTTTCCGGAATCTCCGTCATAAACCCTCCTAGCAAACTCCAAAAGTTGTCTTTCTCTTCTGCGTTGCACCCGGCCCGTGGAGTATATCCGCGCACTTCATTCGCCACTTCCTTCTTAACTCCCGTCTTTAACCACATCACCTTGTCTGACTCTTTGGGTCACGAATATTTCAACGCAATTCCCTTTCTCATCCTTCCCCATGAAGCACATTTTGAACCCGTCACACAGTTATCTTGCTGTTTGCCCTCTCCATCTTGTCTACGGCATACAGTATGTTTGCTCTCAGCCTCTCCATCATGTCCACTACCTCTCTACCGTTTCCCGTCATCTTGCCCAAGTGTTCCTTGATGGCTGCGCTACGTAAAAGCCACACGAAAAGCGAAAGGCTAAGAGCTAAGAGCGTGGGCAGTTATACCACGGTTTGACGTTTTTTGGGGGTGTTCATTAAGCTTTTCCGCTTTTCCATCGCAATTGGAAGAGATTTCTGTTTTGCTTTTAGTCAAAGCCTGGATTATTATTAAGTATCTTCCGAAGAACTTTCATAGTTTGAAGATGTTCTTGATGAGGTTGCAACACGCTTTCCTCACCCACGTACCAATTAAATACTTTTCATTTATTCATAGGGACAGTGTTTTGCTGCTATTGACCCAACAGCCTTCGCCGATGGTTTTGAAGACAGATTATCTGACCTCATGTCATATTGCAGAAACCTAGAACCGGTTAGTAATCATAGCTGTCCGACTTTTTTAAAGTAAATCTTTTCACGTTCAGCTCAGTCCGCTAAATTTGAATCCATCCCAGTCCGTTCAACCCCATTTCGGCCCAGTCCCGTCTGACATGGTCTGGTCTACCCGAGTTCAGTGCATTAAGGTCTGGCCCCGACGGATCCAATCTTGTCTTGTGTTTTCCGGCATTGTCCAATTTCGTCCAGTTCAGCGCGAGACTCCCCTTTTCAACAGGGGTCTCAGGCAGAGCACAGAAAGTATTTTTCACATGGTTTTTAATTTAGTATGATTGTGTTTGCAAAGTGTATTTTGGATGTTTACTACTGAAGTGTTGCTGTTGTCTAGAAAGAATACCGAATGAAATGGAATTTGCTCATTCATTAATGGGCCATTTCCTTTTTTATCGCAGGCGGAAGGTGAAACAGAGGTTTTAGTAGCTGGTGACCCGGAGAGAAAACACATGAAAAAAGTGAAGGAGAACGGCGGGATACATTACCACATGAATGTCATTTCAGCTATGGTATGAGTATCTTTCACTACCTCAGCAACTCATGCAAAGCTGTAAAATTTTACTTTGTCAGCTTCATTATTTCATTGAATACTATAAAGACGACAAATAGTGATACTGATAATAATGGTTTTATTAAGACCTCGACCTCGTCTGCCCATAAAACTGAAATCTTTTCTCTTAACTTGTCTGAGAAAAATTTGCAAAGGCAGCGTGCAAGTTGCTCTATAAAATGCTGCGGTGTTTGCAACTGCCATGTCAAATTAGTTGCTAAGATAGCTCAGTGGAAAAGCGATTGCTCATTGATCCTATGGTCACTGAATAGCTCAAGATCACCGCAAGGATAACTCTCACTTAAGTTGAGGAGAGTTCAAAGCTATCTGTAACCCCAGGCCTAGATGCTATAAGGTGTTGTCACATCGAGAGGAAGAGCTAACCGGCATCCTTCTCAGTGTCCTAAAATCCACCTTATGATTCATGAATCACAGGAATCCCGAGATGACGTTACATTATGAGAAGGGACCAGGACACCGCTCGATAAGAATAGCTTCTCAGTGCCATATAATCTACCTCATGATTCATGAATCATGGGAATCTTGAGATGACGTCACATCATGAGAATAGACCAGAACACTGTTAGATAAGCATAGCTTCTCAGTATCCTAAAATCTACCTCATGATTCATGAATCATAGGAATCTTGAAATGACATCACATTGTGAGAATGGGCCAGTACACCGCTCGATAAGCATAGCTTCTCAGTGCCATATAATCTACCTCATGATTCATGAATCATAGGAATCTTGAGATGACGTCACATTATGAAAATAGACCAGAACACTGCTAGATAAGCATAGCTTCTCAGTATCCTAAAATCTACCTTATGATTCATGAATCACAGGAATCTTGAGATGACGTTACATTTTGAGAAGGATCAGTACACTGCTCGATAAGCATAGTTTCTCAGTGTCCTAAAATCTAATTGGTAGAAAGCTTCAAAATGTTGTTCTCCGATGAAAGGGAGTCAAACATTTAGCACGATGAGTATGTCAGGCACTGCGGAGCAGCCTGGAAAGTAGGTGAATCAAGTCATCATCATTTACCATGGTCATTGACCGCTAGGTGGGCACATGACTTCAACTCCACGCCCACCTCAGCTTTGCGAGTCAGTTCAGACGCTGTTAGGCCAGTCCATTCTTTAATGTGAATCAAGTAGCCAGCGCCAATGGTGAGGAGTTTTGATCTCATCCCACAATAGAAATAAGGTCATTTGTGGCAGAAAATTGGGTGGGTCATACCCCTCTCCCCAATTATTTCTGCTCCACGATCTCTGTTAGTCGATAATTTCAAAGTTGAAATAATTTGAAAGAGGAGGAGTTCGGGTTTGTTCCAATGGTTATAACGTAAAGGAAGGGGGATACAGTAGGTGGATCGAACGGTTTTTTAAAGAATTCGCTGATTAAATAGGTTGTATGCTTTTGATTTAATCGGCAGTTTGCATATAGCCTGTTGCACACGTCAAGGGAGTAGCCGCAGTCGAAAATGCCCAAAGCTTGTCATCGGCAGATTGAAAGGTTGATGAGGAAGCTCAGGGTGTTTCTTGAGATTCATGTGGCAGCATTATTGTCGAGGTCGCTCTCAAATGCTACCGTTCACTCCAGCGCAAGACAGATGCTATTGATGGTGAGAAACAGGTCTGAGCGTAAACCATCTCTTTCATTGATAGAAAGAGATCAGATGATAGGAATTTCTGCGTGTAAAGGTCTTTCGATAGCGCTGAAGGAGTTCGCAATAAATTACAAACTTTTTCCTTCGTGTATAGTGACCTTTCCCCAGGTACGATCTACACGTTGCAAAGCAGAGCCTATGGGTTGTGCCGTCTTTAGCCAATAGCCAGATTTACAGAAGTCGTTTTTTGGCCAGAGAGTTGTTAGGCCAGATGGCAGTGAAATTATCAATATTTGTCATCATACTTTGTGTGTACGAGCGTAGATTGTTTTTAGGGAGAAAAGTGACCAAAACAACCTCAAACCGAGCCGCTTGTGTTGAAGATAAGAGACGATAGGCCACCTAGTTTCAGGGCGCACAACAGAGCAACAGCCTATATCGATCGGAAAATTTGTAAGCGCTACGAACATGAGCGAAAAAAAGGAACAGAGAACAATCCATCCGTCATCTTATGGGATATGGGACATGGCAATCGAAACTGACAGAAAACAAAGCCAACAGAACTGACATGGTAATGAAGGATGAAAAGAGAGAACTTGCTAGCTCATTGGAGTATCAGTCCCCACCGAAGAACCGACTCTGTAAGAGCGACAGAGAAGCTTTCAAGATATGAAGACATGTAATATGCAATTGACAAAATATGGGGTATGAATGCCATGTCAACACCAGTGATAATAAGCACCCTCGGTCTGGTGAGAAGAGGGATTGAGAAGTCCATCAACGAATTTCCAGGGAGCATATCAATACAAGAAATTCCAAAGTGTGTCCTCTTCGGCATCGCTTTTAATTGAAGGATGATTTCGTCCATCGAGTGAAATATTCCACCCTAATGAGAGCCTCCCGTTCTTGGGATGAACCCGGTCTCAGCGGGGAATACAGTAGGTCATGAAAGGAAAATCTTTGGTACTGATAATAATAATGATTATTTTTCTCAAGCTTCATCTGAGTCTTTGCTAATATACAGTTGTATGCTTCACTTATATGTATTTATTCTCTTTATCCTCTTCTTAGGTCGATAGGTTATTCCTGTATGCAAATTCGTATATTATTATTATCATTATTGTTATTACTTGAACGACGCAAATGATAACAGAGATAATAATGATGATGATGATTATAGCTATGCAGATGATCATCATAATCATGTCGTCACGTGCAATGTCTTATGAAATTAATTGACAATTCTCATAGTTTTGAAGTCGTTGCTTTGATGACAATGTGGTTTTATCATCCTTATTTCCACAGAATGAAATTGCTGATAAGCTGAGTGTATCGAGGATCGAAGCAAAATAGATAGGTTTGTTTCTTCATTCTTAATCTAGTTCGTTTTACGTCAAGCAGTTACTGATTGGTGGTGGTTCCTACGTTGTTGGCGTAAATAGCTTCAGTGGGTCCTGAAGGTTTACCCTCGACTGTTTGGTAGAGCACAGAGAATCATGATCGACTCTTTCGCTGAGGCATGTCATTCTTTAGGCGACGCTCAGTTCGAGGACTTGTGTTGCAACAGTGTCATAAAGATGTGTTGCAACCTTAGCGTGCCCTTCTACCCCTGTCTCTTGCAACCTTGTTATGTCGGCGTTGGGGCTGCTGAAGATTGCGGGTTCGATTCCTCGCACGCGCGTTCTTCTGCTTGCAC